>JAWWES010000059.1:3463868-3496282 GCA_035583135.1 Lophotriccus pileatus
GACACACACAAGCACTCCAGGTAAGCGTTTCTTTATTGACTTAGCTTTATTGCACTTATTGAAGCCTCCATTGTTCCACCCACCCGAGGTTTCCATAATTATTTTAAATGCAAGTTAAAGGTAACTTTCATTCCCAGGACTTTATTTCCCCCCTCCCCTCGATTTTAAATGTTAAGGTTCTGGATCAACCCAGGGAAGACAGAAGCCCTGAAGTCACCCGTGGAGACCATGCAGCACTCAGGGAACAAGCCAGTGGGTGCTCTGCAAGCAAACTCAGACCCTGCACAGAGAGAAACATCATAATCATTAACTTTAAACCCCAGTGGTCACTGAATTAAATATGTGGGACTGCAATTTTAGCTCAGTCAATCACCATTTATTCTGTTGGCCTGATGGAAAGCAAAGCTGCCTTAAAACAAAAAAATCAAGCCTTCTTCTTCACTTCGCTCTCCTCCTTTCCTGCTGCTTCTTTCTCTTCCTTCTCTTCCTTCTCCTCCTCACCAGTTTCCTCAGCAGCTTCCTGAGACTCCTCCCCTTCTTCAGCTGCTGTTTCTTCCCCTTCTCCTTCCTCCTCCTCCCCCTCTTTGGCTTCTTCAGATTCTTCCTTTGCACCTTTGGAAGGCAAAACAAAAGGGAAGATATTTCACCCCGGTGCCCCAATCCCAATTTAATGGGAGCCACTGGATCTGCAGAGCCTCCAACCCCCCCTGTTTTGGCAGCCACTGCCCAACTACAACAGCTCTGCCCGACTCCTGCATTTCAGGAGTGAAACACTTGGTTAAAAAACCCCATGGCCTCAAAAAATATTGATTCTGGACCCCTTGCTTAAAGCTTTGTTCAAAAACGTGGGTTCAAAGGGCAATGCTGTCGCTCTTTAGTTGCAATTAATCATTATAATTAATCTTCATGCTAATAAGTGCCTCAAATAGCTCAATGGCAATCGATGCATTTCAGATGTGTAAATATTGCCACCCACTGACCCCCGTAATTCCATCCACAGGCATCAGCTGCTGTTCCCATTATTCCAGGCTGCTCTCTGGGAATTAATATTTAGCTCAGGACGTCCTTGTCCCTCCTTCCTGAGGGTGTCAGAGAGCTGAGTGCTGCTCTGCTGCCACCTGAGCACTGTCACTCTGCTTTTTGGAAGCCCATCACCTGCCTGACGTGGGACATTTAACCTCACCTTGCACTCAACATTCATGGCTTAAATGCCATAGTATTAAGGGACAGGGAAAGGGAAGAGGTTTAACCATTAATAATTGGGATTTCTGAGTTTTATCCCAGATGAGCAGGGTGAACACGAAAGAAAAGGGATCTGAAAGGAGCTGTAAATACCTTCCTCCTCTTCTTCAGCCTCTTCTCCCGCTTCTTCCTCGCCTTCCTCCTTCTCCTCCTCCTCACCCTCTTCTGCAGGGGCTGCCTTGGCCTCTCCTGCTTTGGCTGCCTCGATGGTCTCCTCTATCTCGATCTGCTCCTCCTGGACGTGGCTGGAGTAGTAGGTGGGGAAGGACCGTGCTGTCATCAGGTAGGAGCTGGACTGGAGCCCAGTGTAGGCAGACCTGCCAAAGCTGGGGGCACTCTGGGTGTAGCCACTGGTGATGCTTCCAACACTGGTGAAGCTGAGCCTGGTCTCTTCCCCTTCCAGCAGCTTCCTAGCAGGAGAAAAAATAATAAAATACAGGGCTTGGTTATTCTGCAGCAGATCCAGCTACAGAGCGAGAAACTGGGATGCTTTGGGACTCAACAGGAGAGCAGAGTTAGCCCTGAATTAATAACTGCAGGCAGTGCTACCCTCCCTTCCTGGAATGATTCGTTTCAGAGATACCCACCTTGGGTGAATTCATATTTTTCCTTGCTGGAAGAGACAGGAAAAACCCTCCAGAACCAGGTTCCTGTGGCAGGTGAAGCCAGAGCAGTATTCTGGCAGCCTGCAGGGTCTCACAGGCCAAGGCAGACCCAACCATTTGAGGTTTAGCTGCTCTAACCCTCGTCTAGCAGCTTTCCCAGTGTTCCCCCTTGTGGCATTCCCAGAAACTCTGCCTCGGCATCGGAAACGCCTCGCAGGAGCTGGGATAAAACACCACACAGCAGCAGGGCTGCTGGAAGAGATCCACTTGGCAGATCTGCAGGTGGGAAAGCAAGCCTGTTCTTCAGGAGCATTCCAGGGATCTCCCGTCCTGAGAACCAGAAATCTGCACTGCTACAGAAAAATATCTCTGCTGAGCACAGAATGGGTATTTTTATGTGGGAAGATGGAGAAGTGAGATCATGGATTGCCAAAGGTAAAAATCCTGGATGTATCTACGTACAGATTATTGCACTCACTAAAAATGTTGCTTTAAGGAAGTATTTTAGCCCTAAAAAAATAAATAAATATCACACTTTCTCCCAATAACAAACAGCAGAGAGGACCTGATGAAACTCTGCCACCTATCCATGGAAATTTCTGCTGGAGGAGTGACAAGTAACGTGGATTCTCTTGAAGAGAACGGGAACCTGACCCGAGTTCTGGCTTCCTAAAACACCCCCCCCCAGTACCTGTAAGCTGCAATTTCGATGTCCAGGGCCATTTTCACATTGAGCAGATCTTGATACTCCTTCAGGTATCGAGCCATTTCACTCTTCGTGGTTCTCAGCTCGTTCTCTAATTTGTTGATTGTGTCCTGTCGGGTGGAACAGCATAAAATTCTCAATTCTTCCAAGTCTAGTAATAATTATAGTGGATTTCTCCAATCCTATTAATTTAATCTCGCTCTAGCAGACAAAGGACAGCTCCCACTCCACCCTCAGCCAAAAAGGCAACATTTAATGCCTACTCCTGTATCTACACCTTATTGTTCCATTGCTATTTACCATAAAGAGTCCATATGAAATATCTGTGTATAATTTCATTTTGGTTTTAGCCTCTCTGTTCTTCCTCTAGTTTTAACTTAACTTCTTTTTTTCTTTTCTTTTTAAGGATCTCCACCGAGCTGGACTCAATGATCCTTATGGGTCCCCTTCCAACACAGGATATTCTATAATTTTATAGGGTTTTTTTATAAGAACATAGTTAAAGCTGTATTGGTATACAGATCAATTCTTTATAGCTCGGGGGCATTTGGCACAACGATTTCACGGCACCTCATGGTTTAGACACATAACAACAGCTCTAGCACGAGCTGGCAGCAATGCCCCATCCCCAGGATCAGATGGATCTGTGGATCCATGGTATTCATAGCTCTTGGGGAATTCTGCATTACAATTTTGGGATAACTTGGGTGCAGTACGGCTACAGCAGGAGCATCTCCAGGATGCCCCTGACAGCCTCCCCCTGCAAACCCCGACCCCCCCTTTACCTGCAGGACCCCACAAACCCCCTCCGCCTGCGGGGACCCTTCAAACCCTGACACCCCTCTCCTGCAGAACCCCATCATCCCCGGACCCCCTCACCTGCAGGGCGGAGATATCCGCGCTCTGCTTCTCCTCCAGCTCCTGCAGCTGCTTCTCCAGCGCCTCGTTCATGCCGCGGGTGGCCTCGATCTCCAGCGTCTTGGCTTTGAGGAGGCGGCGGCTCTCGGACACCTCGTCCTTGGCGGCCCGCACGGCGTCGGTGTTTTTGGCGGCGCTCTCGCTGAGCACGGTGAAGCGGCTGCGGAACCACTCCTCGGCGTTCTGCATGTTGCGCGCCGCCAGCTTCTCGTACTGCGCCCTGATGTCGCGCAGGGCCGCGGACAGGTCGGGCTTGGCCGACACGTCCATCTCCACGGAGAGGTGCGCGTACTGGATCTGCGCCTGCAGCTCGGCCAGCTCCTCCTCGTGCACCTTCTTGAGGAAGGCCAGCTCGTCCAGCAGGCTGTCCACCCGCTTCTCCAGCTCGGCCCGCGCCAGCGCCGCCTCGTCCGCGCCCTTGCGCACCTCGAGCAGCCGCGCCTCGGCGTCCTCCCTGCTCAGCACCTCCTCCTCGTAGCGCGCCTGCAGCCCCCGCAGCGTCTCCTCCAGGCTCTCCCGCTCGCCCTGCAGCGCCTGCTTCTCGCTCGTCGCCTCCTCCGCGGCCAAGCGCAGCTCGCGGATCTCCTGCTCGTAGAGGGCGCGGAAGCGGGAGGGCTCGGCGTGCTTCTGCCGCAGCACCAGCAGCTCGGCCTCCAGCACCTTGTTCTGCTGCTCCAGCTCGTGGACGCGCTCGATGAAGCAGGCGAAGCGGTCGTTGAGGTCCTGCAGCTGCGCCCGCTCCTGGCTGCGGATGGACTTGAGGTCGTTGCTGATGGCGGCCACCTGGCTCAGGTCCAGGCTGTCCACCGAGTGCAGGAGGGAGCCCGAGGCGCTGGATGTGGCGTAGCTGCGCCGCACGGACACGGAGGACACGGGCGCGGACAGGCTGGAGTACGCGGAGCGCGCCGAGCCGAACCCGCCGCCGCCGCTGCGCACCGACACATGGATGCGCGGGCTCTCCGCGTACCGCCGCTTGTAGGACGGGAAGAACGGGTCGTAGCCGTACGAGCTCATGGTTGCGGATGGGGAGGGAGGCTGATCTGCAGCGGGGCGATGCCCCGGCGCCGCTATTTATGGGCGGGGAGGGCGGGCGGGGCCGGGGAGGAGCGCGGCGGCCGCTCCGAGCGTCGCCGAGGGGAGGGGATGCCTGGACCACTGCGGGCATCATCACGGGGAGGGGCTGCCCGCCCCGCCACGGTGCTCTGAGGTGATGCCTGGACCGCGCCGGGCATCACCGTCTCGGCGAGGTCCGCTCCGGGTTGCTCCGAGCATCATCTCGTCGCGGTGATGCTCGGAGCGCCCCGGGCATCACCGCGGGCAGGGGGGGCTCGGGTCGGGCTGCTCTGGAACGGCCCCTGCTCTGACCTGCCTCTGCCCTCCTTGGCGGCAGCCTGGGACCCACCTGGGGCTTCTTTCAGCCCCCCTTTGGTGCCGCCTCGGTCCCACCTCTGGTGCTTTCAGCCCTACTGGGACCCACCACCCCTCAGGTCTCTCCCCGAGCTGCCCAACACCCCCCTTTCCCCAGCAGCCACCCTGGCAGAAGCCTCGGGGAGGTCCCAGGTGCCCTCTGTGAGGACACACAGCCCTCTCTGCACCTCAGAACCCCCAGACATGTGTAAATAGCTTTTTTTCCCCTTCAGTTTGCAGTTTCCACAGGGCATGAGAGCCCTTCGAGCCCTGCATCCTTCCCGTGTCCTTTGTTGCAAGTGGTTCCAGGTAATTACAGAACCCCTGAACGGTTTGGGAGGAACCTTAAAGCCCACCCAGTCCCACCCCCTGCCGTGGGCAGGGACACCTTCCACCAGCCCAGGCTGCTCCAATCCCCATCCAGCCTGGCCTTGGACACTTCCAGGGGAAGCCTGGCTCTGTTCTTTGTTCTCTCATTACATGAAAGAAGCAGCAAGCGCAGGGTGGTTCCCAATCCTGGCAGGATACATCAATACCTGGTCACCTGGCCTGGCCTCCTCTGTTCCTGGAGATTCCCCAGAGCCAGGTCTGTCTGAGACAGGGATCGTAGGGACTGAACTAATCCTTTCCTAATCCGGCTCCCACAGACATTAAACCTGGAGAGCTGCATTGCAGCTACCTCAGAGGCAGGTTGGGAGCCACGGGTGGATTAAAAGAAGGCAGTGTTTTGGTAGCAGGGCTTTCTCAGGAGGAGGGCAGGGGTGTGCTGAGCACAGACTGCACGGGGTGCTCCCAAAGGCTGTGGTAATTCATCTCCCCGAGTCAGAAGGGCAAACAAAGCAACCTCCTCAAAGTTTCCCCAAGCAAGGAATACATGTAGGCGTGGACTGGGGGACATTTATGGAGGGAGGCACCACAGAAATGCTTAGTGGCCTCCTGCAGAAAGGGGGGGGACTCAGTAATGTGCATAAATTAATCTGCCTGTCGCTGATTGCAATGCACTTGGGTGTTTCTGGCACAAAGAAGTGGTTGCTTAATACCAGTCACTTACTGAAGGTAGAGCAGGGTTGATTTAATACATTCCCTGCTAGTTCCTAGTGACCCCAAACAGAACATTACCTGTTGTGTGGCAGCTTTTCCCTAAGTTTTGGGTATTTAAAACTGAGGGTTATTAAGCTGGGAAGGGCAGTGGCCTCTCAGAGGTAACAGAGCTGAAATCTCTCCTTCACCTGAGCTCTGCCAGATGGAATGAACTGCACCAAGAGCTCCTGAAGTGTCAGCAGACACTTGAGCACTGGGGTGCTCAGCTTCTCCAAACTGAAACACCTCGCTTCGTGCCCATGGATTTGTGCTAATCACCCCCACATCAGCTTGAGATTTAATTATTAATGCTATCATTTATTAATAAATAATACACCTTGGCTGGTAAAATCAGCTGCGCTTCAGGTCCCCGGGAAAACAAGCTCTGTAATTGTGGGCACGTTGTTTTAGGGAGGGAGAAGGAGTGGAAAAGCCTTTCCTCTGTGCCAGCAGTGTGTGCCAGGAGGATGGAGAGCGTGTCTGCAGACAGCCCTGCAGTGGAGAGCTTCCCTGTGACTCAGAGCTAAGGACGGAGCTTTGCTACTACGAGGGAAAGGAAGCCACTCCTGGAGGCATCCCACTCCCAGCCCTTGTATTTCCAGGGCCAGGGGAGTGCTGCCTGAGTTCCTCATTCCCTGTGTCTCCATTTTTGTGCCATAATGCAGAGAATAATGAAGCCCCTTGGTTTATTATTGTGAGAAAAGTCGATGTGTTAGTAGAGAAAGAGGAGTGGGATAACGGCAGGAGTCAGTGTCCAAGGCCAGGCTGGAGCAACCTGGGCTAGTGGGAGGTGCCCACCAATTTTTAGATTATTACTTTACTCCCTAAAGCTCTGAGGGAGATGGGGAATCAGGCACTGCCTGCTTTAATTAATTTCTATTTAATCGATTGATACAATGATATAATTTAGATTTCATTTGATTTGACAACATCCCCTCCATAGCTCTGACGTGCTGCATGACACAACAATATATAAAATGATATATATGAAAAGAGTGGTACCTACAGCCCTCAAAGAGGAACCAAACAGAGCAAAGCAGGATTAAGGAATTTCCCTCCCCAGTGAATAAATTAGTGCCAATCCAAAAACCAACATCCAGTGTTGGAATTTTATAGATCAGAGGAGTTCTGGAGGAGAAAGGGGAGAACTGGAACAGGTCCAGTATAGCAGTCACTGCTTTGGGCCATATTTAGGGAATGCTGCAGCTTTAGGCCCTGCAGGTCCTTGGCCCTGTGCTGAGCACACCTGAAAGCTGCTGTTATATTTTACTGACACTTTACACATCAGGGAACCATTTTTTAACCCTTCTCCTGAAATCAGGAACATGGCTTTTGTCTCGAATTGTACCAAAATCTCTGCAGGAGCTGAACTGAAATGGGCCAAGTGGAAAGGCTCTGACGGGCTTTGATGAATTTGAACTAATCTTACATTTTAGGAGTTCTTGTTCCTCTCTTCCAAACAGCCCCTTTTAATGTGAGACAACTCTCACAGCAATTTCAAAGCCCACACAGATTTTTGTCTGCGAGGACTGAAACCCAATATCTGGAAGACTCAGAAGAAATGCAAATAAGTGTTTAATTTCTCTCTTTTGAACCCCTCTTTGCTCTGTTTGTGCCATATATAGCAAGTGCCTGAGCAGCTTTCATTATTTTATTACCACTTGCACCAATTTCTGAGCACAGTAACAGCAATTTGCTCACTTTGAGTTTGTTCTGTCTCTTGATTACAGGAGCTGGAGGAAACAGGCAGCCAATTCTTTCATCTGAGCTCTATCAGGGAATGCTTAATTAGAAGATTCATTAGCTTTGTTTACTCCTTGGATCAGGACTCCAAGCTGAGGCAACAGCATCTGATGGCAGAGATTCCTCCTCGTGTTTTCAGGGGTTGGTTCTAAACTCCCAGAGTCAATTCAAGGGATGTCCTGCTTTGGGTTCCAGGAATTAAGTGTAAACTGAAAGGGTTTGGGGCAAATCCCAGAAGGGTTTGGGTTGGAAGGGACCTTAAAGATCATTTAATTCCACCCCTGCCATGGGCAGGGACACCTTCCACCAGCCCAGGTTGCTCCAAGCCCCATCCAACCCGGCCTTGGACACTTCCAGGGATCCAGGGGCAGCCACAGCTCCTCTGGACAAATAAAACTCCCCCATTTTACCAGCTCAGAGCACTGAAAAAACCCCCACCCTCTCAGCCCATTTTGAAGGAGATCATTGACTAATCTGCAGAGTCCCATTGCTTTGGATGGGCCTTCTGCCACCCTGAGGAGGGAGGGGTTGGGCTCAAGACCCCCTGGGCCACATCCCCAGCCTGTTTTAAGCTGCCCCTGGCTTTGGGCTTCACTGAAGTCCTGCCACTTAAAGCCATCTGATGAGCTGAGCTTAGTTAAGCCCCTCCCAGAGCTGCCCTGGCAAAGTAGTCGTGTCCCCTGACAGCAGCTCTGTGCTTGTTGTGCTGTAAGAACCTGTGCTTGGGCAGCTGGAGATGGCAGGAACGGGAGGAATTGGTGTTCTGGGAGCTGAACAGCCCTGCCAGCAGCGATTTCCAGAGGCAGCAGGGTGGATGTTTGCCCGTTCCCCCCTTTCTGCTGAGCACGGAGTGGCTGTGCCAGGCACAGTCAGCCCTGCTGGGGACGGGGGGGACACAGCTGAGAGCATGTGAAGGCTCAGAACGCAGGCAGGGACTCGATTTCCTCCCTAAAGCCTTCCAGTAGGAGCGGAAATAAAGATAAAATGTGGGTCAGGAGGAGGATTCATTCGTGGACAAGTAAAAGGCAGAGGGATCTCGTGGTTGCACCCGCAGGGAAGTGAAGCACAGGGAGCTCCAGGTTTCCAGGATATGTCCTTCCTTTGATCATGGAACAATTCAGGAATACTTGCCCCTGTCATCTCTGGGATGTTTTGGCACCTCTGGGATATTTTGCCACGTGGGGTGGGCACAAAGCCCCCTTTTGGGGTGTGGATCACCTTCCCCCACACAGGGGGGACAAGCATTTCTCGGGAGGATATAAATATCCCTTTATTTCCTGGCCTGGCATGTGCTGCTGCCCATAAAACACAGGGGAAGAGGGAGCAATAAAACTGTCTGAGGGCTGTGCTGCAGTGGGGGGGGGACTGGAGTCAGCTGAATGGGCTCAGCTCTGCAGCACAGGAATAAAAAATCCCAAATTCCTGCAGCCAGAAGGACCATCCTGCATCCCCCAGATCCCTGGTGCTGGATCTGCTCATTCAGGAGCAGACTCCAGGGTTTAGGCAGGTGTGGGATGGGATAAAGTGCATCCACAGCTCTGCTTTGATTGAATGTTATTAATTTAATATCTGGTCCAGCTGGGATGAACCTTTGGGAAAGCTTAGGGAGCTCTCTGAGCCTCCAGCACATCATTACAGCAGCTCCAGGGGCTGGAACAACCCTCTTTTTCTGGGATCAAGGTGATCAAATGGATGGGAGGAAGAAACAACCAGAAAACATGAGACTGTGGCAAAGAATTCACTAAACCATCAAACCAGGGTGGGGGGTTTGTGCCAGTTTCAGTCACTGGACTTGCATCTGTCCAGGCGTCACAAATCCAGCCAAGGTTATCCCTCCCAGCTCTTTTATACATATATATATATTTTTAATGATTTTATTATGATTTAAGAGCAATTTTTTCGGTTTCAGGAGAAGACACCCAGCTTGGCTTTAGGAGCCCTGAAACCATCTGCTCTTGGGGTTGAGAGCTGCTCAGGGAGGTGGGTTTGGGTGCTCTGAGCCTGCAGATTTCGGGGGAAGGAGAAGGTGTTGTCGTTGCAGCTCTTGCACGGCCTTGGGGGGAGCAAAGGCCCAGGCAGGGAGGTGCAGGAGCATTTTTGGGCTGTCTCCTGCAAGTGTGGGATGGGTGAGGGGGAGGAAAGGCAGAGGGAGGAGTTATTGCTCACAGAAATTGCAGCTGATGAGTAAGAGAGGAGGCAGCAAACTGGGCTCAGTGGCCCCCGAGGCGCTGCCGAGTTCAGAGGAGGGGGAGAACAAAACCCGACCAAAAACGCACTGCAGGCTTTGCTTAGGCTGGGCAGGAGTGTCCAACTGCACCTGGAGCTGCCATCCTTGGCATCTGACCTAAACCTTCCCTCAGGAGGCTTGTCACCCCTGGGAGCATCCCACAGGGAATGTGGGAAAGGCACGGTGGGAGAGGAAGGACAAGGATGCAGGACGGGTTAACGCTGGTTTTGCAGTTCCCCTGGGGGAAAACCCGCAGGAATTTGGGGCTCCCCATGCTCCTCCAGCTGGGAATTCACCCCCAGGGCAGCTGCAATTTTAGGGGGGTAGAAAGTCCTTTATCTTGGACTTTCTGAGGAAGGAGAGGATGTGCCTTCAGGAGGGCCCAGAGGCAGGAAAACCCCGAGCAGAGTTTCTCTGGGCACCCTCAGGGAGGAAGGGGATGTGGGAAAAGGGGATTTGACCTTTGGCAAGTGGAAAAGGAGGGAGCAAACCGCGCTGGCATCCTCCCTCTGCTTTTTCCAACAGGACCCTGCGCTGAATTCCCTGCAGGGAGGGATCTGGGGATGGAGAGAGAGGGTTGTTTGAGTGACTGCTGTCAGAGTGGCTCAGGGAAAGCATTTCTGCTCCTTCTGCCGCCTCCCTCCTCCCTCTGGAAAGCTGCTGCTCCTGCAGCAGGTCCAGCTCCTGGCAGAAGTTCAACACTGCACCAGCTTGGAAGGGAGAGGAGAAGGGAGGAAGGGAGGGAGAGGAGGAGAGTCCCGCAGAAAGGAGGAGCTACCACGGCTCCCTTTGGCCGGGAGCCGAACTGCTGCAAGAATGGAAGAGGCTTGGGAAGAGCCAGATTCCCCTTTTCCATGCAGCAATGCCTGCTGTGCCCCAGCTTCCAGAGGGTTAACAGGCTTCCAGCGGCTTCAGCACCTGCAGACCTCCCTCCAAGAGCGGGTGTTTGTGCTTTAAACTACTTAAAACTCCCCCCAAGAGCTGGTGTTTATGCTTTAAAGTACTTAAAACTCCCCCCAAAAAGCCGGTGTTTGCGCTTCAAACTCCACAAAACTCCCCTCCAAGAGCTGGTGCTTGTGCTTTAAACTACTTAAAACTCCCCCCAAAAGCTGATGCTTGTGCTTTAAACGATATAAACCCCTCCCCAGGTGGCCCAAAATGATGCAGCCAGGACTGGGATATCCGTGGGAGCAGAACAATTTTGTCCCAGAGAAGGTGGTTTGGTTCTGAGAGGAGGGGCCAAGTCAAATTTGGGGAGGGGAGGGAGGAGAAGAAAGCCCATTTAATTCCTAAATCAGCAAAAGCCGAGAGGAAGGTGGTAAATAAGGAGTGGACAGAAAGGTGGGATGGGAACGGGAAGGGGCTCTGGGGGTCCCCGGGAAAGTTGTGGCCGTGAAGGAACTCGCAGCTATTTGAGGGAGATTTGGGGGCAGAGGCAGAGAGCAGCTCTCTGTGGGAAGGGGGGGTGAGGGTCTCTCCTGCAGGAATTGCCTCTTTCCATAGGGAAAAGGAGAGAGGGAAAAAGGGCGGCGGCTGCTGCCGTGCCCCCTGTTTGCCGCAGGATGATGCTGAGTCACTCCTGCAGCAGCTCCTGCTCCTCCCTGTGAACTTCCCAGGCTTTCCTGCTCTCTCTCCCGCAGTGCAACTCGTGGAGACAGCTCATTCCTCTGCTTCTCTTCTCCCTCTCTCATTTTTCTGGCTCCCAATCAAAAGGAAAGCGTGGCTTTAACATAAAAATGTCTCTCTGCAGCTGCCACGAGGCGATGCTGAACCTCCCCCTCCTTTGCTAATGGATCTTCTCGTTCCTCTGGAGAGCAGCAATAATATTTGATGAATCCAGAGGATGCTGCAGCAATTTTTTTTCCTCTTTCAAAGAGCCCTCCAGGGCCCTGAATCAGCAATGATTATCCATCGGGTTGACATTTCTTGGAAGAAGGGCTGGGGCAGGGGAAGGGTGGGCGTGGGTTTTATTTGGTGTGTGTTGCTGGAACAGGCAGCAATAAAACCCTCTGTGCTGCTGCTCTCCACTGCCTGCTGTTCCAGCCATTCCTTGAACCTCTTTTCCCTCTGGGATTGCTGCAGGAGAGCTCAGGAAAACCCTCCCAAAAATTGCCCAGTGTGAAGATTTGGGGAAAATGGGAAGCTGAAAGATGCACCAAGGCCTGGAGCAACCTGGACCAGTAGAAGGTGTCCCTGCCCATGGCAAGGGGTGGAATGAGGTGGGATTTAAGGGCCCTTCCAACCTCATTTAAGTGGTCCTGGCAATGGTTCCTAAGGATGTTCCTCTTCCTTTTGCCCATTGTAAGGTGATTGAAATAGCTTCCCCAAAATTAGAGCACTGCAAAGTGAGAGCAAACTGAGGGCGTTTTTGCAGTGCCTTGGGTGGACACATCTGATTATTGACCCTGCTCAAGAATCTGAGCAGCCTCTTCCCAAATGGAAGGTGCAAAATGTGCCCTTCCTGCACTCTGTCAACGTTTGGGATGATTATGTGCAGAATGAAAACTCTTTGTGACACCAGATATACCAGAAAAAGCAGAGCAGGAATTGAGAAGTGCTGGGCTTCGGGGGTGACTTTCTGATCGTGGCTGCGACAGAGCAGGAACCTGAATTCAGCTCCATTTGTACCCCCCAAAAATACCCCGTTCCTGTGGCACAGGACTGGTTACTCCAGTCAGAAATGAGAGAGGGCTCAGGGGTGCACAGCCACATCATCCTCACAGGGACAAGGGAAGTGCACTGCAGTGCTTGTTACACCCGGGTTTACATTTCAGTGGTTTTTTTATACTGTTTTACATTTCAGTGGTTTTAGGCATTGTTTTACATTTCCATGTTTTTATATATTGTTTTATATTTACGTATTTTTATACATGGTTTTGCATTTCAGTGGGTTTAGACATGGTTTTAAATGTCAGTGTTTTTAGACATGGTTTTGTATTTAGGTGCTTTTAGACATGGTTTGACATGCCAGTGTTTTTAGATGTGGTTTTCCAGTGAAAGGCAGGTGTTGTTTGGCCCCAAACTCTGCACACCTTTGCTGATGCACCTTCCTAGACCAACACCCCTCATTAAATAGGCTGCTGAAGGAGCCTGTGGGTTTTCTTCCACGTGCAGCTGCTGCAGCATTTTTAATTCCATTTATTACAGGACACAGACCCCAGCTCTATTAAATTATCTGCCCAGGGGAAATGGGGTGTAGGAGGGACCATCAGTCTAAGCAATCCTTACCTTCCAAAAGCTGGGAATAAAAGCCAGATTTGATGCAGAATTTTTTTTTAGCTCATTCAGATTTATTTTTTTTACCAGCAGAGCCACATTTGATGAGACTCTTCCCTTCCAGTGCTTTTCACTGGAGTGGTTCAGTCCTGCTCAGGCTACTTTTGTCCAGCCCAGCTGATCCTGCTTGGCTTTTCAGAGCTCTTCAGTGTCTCCCATCGTAATTTCCTGGCTTAGGACTGGCCTCTGCTGTTCCTCCATGGGAGAAATGATACATACAATCAAGAAGGAAGCTTGCCTAGATCATAATTGCTTGCAGCCAGTAATTTGGAGTCGTGTTTCAGGTTCCATTTCACTCTAACTGGTCACCAAGGCCAATAGATTAGCAGTGGTGATGCCACAGAAGTTGCCTTTGCTATTGGATTATTGCTGCTCTTCCTTTTTCCCCCTGGTCATTGATTAAATGTGCTGCCCCAGGCACAACTAAAGACAGGGAATCAGGGCTGGGAGCCTGCAGGTCCCATTGCAAGGGCAGCTGCTCCTGTGGGCTCAGCAGATGTGGCTGTGAGCTGGGGGTTTGCATGGAAATGGGATTAAAAAATAACCCAGTGTCTCCCTCCCCCCCCCCCCCCCCCCCCTGCCCTGCTCACTCAGCCCTGTGCTAGAAGGTGTTTGTTCAAACCCCTTCAGAGCTGATGGCTCTGCCACCACCACCAGAAACAGGGGTTTTTTTTGCACAAGGAGAGACTTTCACATCAGCTTTCAGGTTTAATTCACACCCAGCAGTGCTCGAGGCCCTGAACTAACCCTGTGCTCCAAATATCTCTTTATGAACCCCCCTGTCTCAGCTCAGTGCTGCTTGTTCCTGCAGCCCCAAGTGTCCTTCCCCTGTTCCCACAGCTGATCCTTCCTCTGGTTCCCCCTTGCACATTTATAACAAAACTGCTCCTTTTGAAATGCAAAACAGCGGCAGGAACTGTTGTTGGGGGGTTGAATTTGGAGTCTGGAGCTGTGATGAGTCTTAATTTTCATAACAGGTGGGTTGGCAGACATGAAAGGAGGAGCTTTTGAGGGGAGAGTGTGTTTGTCTCTTCCTCAGCAGGCTGGTGGTGATATCCTTGTTGGCAGTCACAGTGGCTTTGAACCAGCACATCCCAGTTTAAATTACATTTCAGCCTGAAGTGTTCACAGATCCCGGGTTTTGAAGGATGGGGATCACACCAGAATCATCCCAGAGGATTCCAGTTTCTGGTTCCAAGTCACCAAGGGCCAAGTGCCGCCTATTTGATGTCTCTTTTAGCCTCAGGACGTTGTGCAAGGGGAGACTCAGGAGAGATTTTGCCTTTTATCTTCCCCCAGATCATTATTTTTTTGGTCTGCAGGAGTGTCAGTGGCTGAGCTGTCCAGAGACCTCCAGTGACAGCAGAACATGGCACAGATAACAGCAAACAAACTGACCTCCTGTACCGTGTGTCAGTGCACCAGACAGCTCTGCTCTTTTGGAAACAGCTCTTCCCTTGCTCTTTCCTCTGCCTGCCCCTTCCCTGCTTTTTTTCCTTTGCTAGTGGAGTTCAATGTAGATATTTCAGGCTTTTATTTTGACATCTTTGTGTCCCAAGCCACTGATTTTCCAGCTCTGAATGGTTATTCCAAGGACAAAAGCCAAAGGCTGCTGTGTGGAATTCCACATTCTGAGACCAACAGTCCACTGGTGGTTTAATTAATCCCCCAACCTTTCGATCCCTTGGAGCAGAATCCTTTAAATGTCCTTTATTCCTCTACAAAAAGACTTACAGGAAAGATTATTTATTTTGTGGGGCTTCTTTATTAAGAGATTATTTATTTCTATGTTAATTTGCGAGGCAAGTTCACCCTTTCCCCACCACATTCTCTGTTTCCCCCTTGTCCCTTGTGCTCCATCCTTCCTGTACCAGTCACCTCAGGACACTGACCTCATCCTCAACAGCTCCCATTTTAAATTCAATTATATAATGCCAGGCAGGTGGGTTTTTTTTTAATTTTTTGAGGAGGATTTTGTTTTCTTTTTAGAGTAAGGCTAAGTAAGGAAAAGGCTAAAATGCCTGAGGGCCTGCAAATCTGAGCCTTCAGGAGCTGAGCTTTCCAAGGCAGCTACACCACATTGCTCAGGAAAATCCCAGGCAGGCACCAAAGGAGCAGGGTCAGGGATCTGGACCCTTCCTTTAATACCTGACATAACTTACAGAGCCTTCAGTGAATTAGCACCTGGGCTTCACTGGTCTGGAAAGGGTTCAACTTTGTCCAGACTGGTCTCTGTGCCAGGGGCTCCCCACCCTCCCAGGGAGGAATTTCTTCCCAATATCCCATCTCTCCCTGCCCTCTGGCAGTGGGAAGCCATTCCCTGTGTCCTGTCCCTCCATCCCAAGTCCCTCTCCAGCTCTCCTGGAGCCCCTTTAGGCCCTGCAAGGGGCTCTCAGATCTCCCTGGAGCCTTCCCTTCTCCAAGCTTCCCAATTCTGGCAGTCATGGGAGCGAAGAATCCTTGGTTTCCATGATTCCAGTGGTTTTACTGAATCACTTCTGCCTGGTGTGAGACGAGACAAGCAACAGCCCCAAAAAACCCACTGCCAAGGTTTTATTCCTCCTGAGGCAGCCCCAGGCACTGGTGTGAACAAAAAGGTGCCCAGTTTTCCCCTCGAGGTGCCCGGTGAGGACTCGCTGCCGCTCCTCTTTGCGCTTTCCCAGGGCGCTTGTTTTGCTGCTTCCCTCTGTAAGAGGAGCCTTTCTGAAAGGAATGGTTCTCTCTGCTGCATGTTCTGGCCTCCCTTTCCTCTCCTGCAGCCCAGGCAGTCGGGCTGCAACCACGAGGGAGGGCAGGGCTGTGGGCTGTGAGGCAGAGCAGCGAGTGCTGCAGTGCCTCCCTCCTGTCCGTGCTGCAGAGTCATTAATGAAGTCCCAGAGGCTCCTCAGCGGGCTCAGAATCTGGGCTGCCCTTCACAGGGGAGTGAGGATAATGCTGCTGTGGCTCTTCCCAAATTCAAATAGGTCTGACCTCTGGGACTGCTCTAATTTCGTGTCTCGGGCAGCTCTGGCACGGCAGTGACAGCCCAGAATGGGTGAGCTACAAAACACCCTGGCCAGCTTTCCTCAGCTCCCTGCCCTGGGCTCCACTCAATGGCCAGGGAGAGCAGCAATCCCAGGGACATGTCTGTGTGGGATACAGGGATTTGTTCAGGACTCCAGGCACAGATTTTGGCCTAGGAAAGAGATTTATATCAGCTGCGGAATTAAAAATCCGAGGTGCTCCTGCAGGAAATGTTTCTCTGCTTAAGTTCAGCACAGGTCCACTTTTCCCACAGCCTCCTGAGCTTTGCTGAAGTGGAGCTGGATTTAAAAACTGCTGTTGTGTTTTTTTTTTCATCAGAAGTTTAATAAAACCCATAAGAGAATTTGTGGGGAGGCCGTGCCTCAGTTCACCAGATATCCCAGACGGGCTTGGGAGAATTGCAGTGTCATCCTTGCCTTGGAGTGCAGGTTTGCAGTGAGGATCCAGGAGTTAAGATTCCCAGGCAGGCACTTGAAACCCCGTTCTCTGCAGCAAACAGAGCAAAACAACAAATATCCTTCAATATATATATATATATGTGTGTGTGTATAAACTCTATTTTGAGGGCAGAGAGCACCTACAGCCAATGCAGATCACTCGCAGCTGAAGTTTTTGCCTTAAAAAGTGAATGCTGCCTGCTTTTTAGAGGCAGTTTGCCCTGAGAAGAGTTAAGCCCCGGGTCTGACGCCAGCATTGCAGCAAGGGGATGGAATGAGCCTGAAGGGCAGCACGATGGATGTGCTGCATCTTTAACAGGGTGTGCCCAGCCACTTGCTGCAGTCTGTGCTGCAGTGAGGCTGAACCCGGCTCTGCCTGCCTGCTTAACCCCTTTCTTTAAGGATAACCGACCATCCTCAGACCTGGAGGGTTGGTCTGAGACAGCAATTAGTGTGGGAAGGGTGAGAAACTTCCCCCAGCTCAGTCACCCACTGCAAACCTATTTCACACGTGGGCATAAAAGGTGCTGCTTCGAAAAGTCCCGAGAAGAAGGTTTTAGAGGATTAAAAGGCAAATTATTAGGAACTTGCACACCCTTCACACCTGCAGCTCTGGGCTGGCCAGTCACTGGGGGGGTGATGCTTTAGGGACACCAAGCTTTCTGCAGTCTCCAGAAAACATCAACCCAACCACCCCTGAGAGAAAAAACCTTGGGAGTTTGTGTCTTATGAACGTGGCAGACAGTGTTTGCAGTTGTTTTTACTCAGAAAAGGAGACATTTTCTTAGCCCACCTCGTAATTTATCCCAGCTCAGACACCAAAGTGCTGCTCTCAGAAGAATTCCAATGTCACCAGCTGCATTTGCTGCTTCAAATCTCACCCTTTTTTAAAATGAGGTTCTGATCACTTATCACTTATTTGCATCTAAGCCTTGATCTGCCTTCCAAGAAACCGAAGATGCTTTTTAACCTAAATCCAGCAGCAATATTTAACCACAACATACCTAATTTAGGTTACTGGTTTAATAGCAAGTTGCACATTCACGTTGAGCTCCTGCAGGACGGGTGGAGCTCAGATGAAACCCTCCTGCCCCCATCAGGGACTGATTGTGGGGTCAAACCCTGCAATTAGAACGGGGCAGGTGTAATTTCTGCCCCTCTGGGAAGAGCCCACCGAAGTCTGAGCCCTGGAAACGAGAGCTGGTCGTTTCCTGACGCCGTGAAAATTCAGAATTCCGAGCCCTGAGGGGTTTCTGCACGAAGAGAGCCACGGCACTTCGAGCTGGCCAGCACATTTATTCCCAAAGGGAATGCAGAGCCAGCTTTCAGGGCTCTGATGGGACAGAACAAACAGTTCTGGGCCCCGCTGAGCATCACCTGCCTGAACACACGAAAGCTGCTGATTCACCCTTCCCTTTGTGAGCTCTGGTGCCACCAAGTGCCAGCTCCCAGGCAGGAATCAGCCCTGCCACACGCTTCCAAGCCATCTTTTGCAGGGAATGCAGGGATCTACACCTGCCAGGTGGGATCAGAGCTAAAATGGGCTCTAAAGCAGAGGAACACGAAGGCTCCAAGCTGGGATTTACAGCTTGCAAAGCCTTGAACCTTATTGCAGCCACTGAGAACTCGTTCAGCCACCTTCTCGGCTCCAATTTGTCGCCTGAAGGGGCAGAAGCAACGATTCAGTGGTTGATAAAGCAGGTGCAGATCCTACAGCACGGTTTAAACCCAAAAAGTACCAGATGCTCCATTCCTGAGCGTGGCTTTTCCCCTCACCAGGCAGAGACTCGGCAGATTACTCAGCAGAAATGTGGAGGGGTGGCTTGGAAGCCCAGGGCTGGATTTTGCATGCAGGGAAAGAGCTGGAAAGCTTTCTTCTGTTTGCCTGGTTCTGCAGGCAACAAAAAAAAAAAAGAAAAAAGAAAAAAAAAAGGCGAAAGAAAGGCTGAAAAGTCCCAGTGTGGAATCGTGGCAGCTTTAAAGCAGTGATGGTGAGACAATTCATCCCAGGAAATGCATTAATCTTATGTAATGGCAGAGCAGCAAAGAGCCAGGGCTGACGTAAATAGGGAGCTGGAACATTTTTAGGTTCCACTCTTGATTCTCAAGTGGATGTTTCTGCCAGGACTCGCTGTGCTGGTGGTTGTTTTTTCCTTGCTCTCCCACTCAAGGTGATTCAGGTTTGTCCTGCATTCCTTCTGCTGTGGTGTGGGCAGGGAATAATGCCTGGGGTTTAGAGCTCAGGAAATGGATAGAAACTCTTGCTGTTCTCTTCCACCAGTGAAGCTTTTCCTGAGTGGCAGCGTCTCCAGCAGCGTGTTCTCAAGAGCTGGGTCTTTTTTGGTTCTGCTGAGCGACATTTGGGGTGTTTTCTCCTGGCTGATTGTGCTGTTTTACTACAGCAGTGCTGCTGCTAAGACTGGAATGGCACCAGTGGGGCTGATTTACAGCTCCTTTGCTTTCCAGGGCAGACTTTGGGCTGGCAATTGCAGATTGCAACCCAGCACGTGTAAGAAATGCACAGATTTTCTCTCGGCCCAAAAGGCTCCATCCTTTTTGGGCAGTTTTGTGATGGTTTGGAGGTTTGGGGTTTTTTTTTAATTTCTTGAGTAGTGTCTGCCTCTAATTCATATCTTAAGGCTGAATTAATATTCAGCTGAAGGCTGTCATCTCCCTGCTTCTCTTCCCTTATAAAAGAATGTGCCTGATCCTGGAATCCCACAGAGCTTAATCCTCCACCCTTGAGAGCTGCTGTTGGGCCAAGCACTTTGTCTTACTCTGATTAGTCTTTGATTAGTAAAGCAATAATATAATCAAGCCTTCCTGCCTTTCTCTGTGCAATTTTGATGCACAGCTTAATGTCCTCACACTGCCGTGTCAGACATAAGTGTTATTTGGGCTGAATCACTTGGGCAGGGGATTGATGACCTGCTCCTCTTCCATGTCTACCCTAAACTCCCTAATTAAACCCCAGACAAATGGCAAGGCAGAGAGGAGTTTTTTCTTAGCCCAGTGAGTTGCAAGTTAATTTGCTTTTCCCTTTTGCTGGCCGGGTTGGTTCTGCCCAGAGCTCTGAACGCCTGGCAACAGCGAGCTGACGTCAGGCCAGCTCTTCCGAGCCCCAGAAACCCAGTGCCTGCTCGGGGAGGTCTCCCTGGAGGGAGCCCCAGAGTCCTCTTGCGGGGACAGGCTCTGACAGGCTGGGTTTGGGATTAGAGAAGTGAAAACACGAAGCGTGGCGTGGGTTCAGCACAAAACTCTGCAAACTCTGCCCCTTCTGTCCGCGCTCAGCGAACACCGGGAGCGCTCAGTGATGGTTTTCTCTCACCTCCTTGGCTCTTGTGCCCCCGATTCTGCAGCTCAGAGCATCCCTCGGGCTGCTCCGGGGCTGGGGCTTCTCCACGCCGATGTCTTGGTGGCATCTAGTGCCGAGCTCCTGCAATAGCGGCTCCTCTCGGCCTCGGGGCTGCAGGAACACCCAGGACTTCGCAGATGAAGCTTTTTGGGTCTTTTTTATGGAGAAGATCCATCCCCCACACGAGGCTTGCGGGTTTACACCTCTTCAAAGCGCCCACAGGGCCCGAGTTGAAGGATGGGAGGTTTAATTTCCTTTAAAAATGAGACCCTATTTCAAGCCAGGGAGAACTGATTTGCAGAGGACATTTGGAGCTCTCCAGTCCCTTATCAGCAGCACTGCAAGCAGCAGGCAGTACCCAAGGAAAAGAGATGATGGTGTTGCCATTGTCTCTCAATTTTGGTTCCCTGCACTGGGAATATGTCTCTTTCTCACTTTTTCAATGGGACAAAAGGGAAATAAAGTTGAATTAAAAAAAAAAAACAAACATAAAGATAAAACTCATAAAAAAGAGTCAGTATTGGATGAATGGAGACATTTTTTAGGGCTCTGATTCCATGTAAAAAGCTCCCAGTTTAAAGAGGTGGGTTTGGCTCTCTTGGCCTGCCAAAAATCAGGGGCTTAATTTTATAGTAACACAAAATTTTACAGTAGCACTTGTCACATATAAAACTTCCCAGGAGCACAGAAAGGAAAAGAACAGCACTCTTAAAAAAGGGGA
This sequence comes from Lophotriccus pileatus, assembly GCA_035583135.1. Taxonomy (NCBI): domain Eukaryota; kingdom Metazoa; phylum Chordata; class Aves; order Passeriformes; family Tyrannidae; genus Lophotriccus; species Lophotriccus pileatus. Next base: position 3,484,610 of record JAWWES010000059.1, read on the forward strand.
CTGATCGATTGCAGCCTGCTGAAGACAACTCCTAAGAATTATTGGGAGCTCATTTCCAGCCTTGGAAATGATGATTAAATCTGTCCACCCCCCCCTTGCTGAGGACACTTTCGGGAAGAAGCTCTTCAGGCATTAAAGATGTAAGAGCTGCATTAAATATAAACCAGGGCTCAGCTGGGATGGATGGACACCACAGGCCCTGCCAGGGGCTCCTCCTGACGGGCATTTTGGAATCAGCCAGTGATTCCTAATGAAAATGCCTGCCAGGGGCCTTCCTCCTGTTCTCCTTGCACGTGATTTGGGACAGGAGGGAGCAGCAGGAGCAACAAAGCCACAGCATCAGCTCCGAGTTTGCAGGTCTTGCTTCGGGGGGAGCTCCACTCGTAGGAGCAGAGGGGCAGGAATAATCAGGGAGGCTGGGAAAACTCAACCTGGCTTCCTCCTGGTGTAAATAAGCAGAGTTTTTTGCCTCAAATCCCAAAAATCTCGCTGGATTTGTCATCTTGTTACCCCCCGGCATCACTCCCGACCATCCTCAGCTCCTCAAGTGTTGGGCCAAACACCTTTTTGTTTCCAAGTGCTAAACCCGACTCCCAGCCCAGCTCTGGCCCCTAATTCTGTATTCCCCTCCCCTTTTCCTTTATCCTTTAGTCTTTCCCAGTGCAGTGGTTCTCGTGGGGCACCAGAAAACGCCACAACAGCAACAGTGATGGCACTTTATCCTTCCATCAGGAGAAACGAGCTGAGCTCTGTCGTGTGTCTCTGCTTGTAAAAGCAGTTTAATTTTCCAAGGTAAATGGGAGCAACATAACATTAATAATGTAACATTTCCAGCCGCTCACTGGGTGGAATCTGCTGGTTTTTGCACCCCCTGGCTTTGCTGGGCTGATTTTCTGGGGTAGCTCATCCCTCCCCGGGTCACTTGGTGACAGGACCAGGGATCAGAGATCAGAGATCATAGGAAGCTGCAAGTTCCAGAAGTCTGTTAATGCCCAACTTCTTTAATTTCCTAGAAAGAAAAAAAAAATAATAAAAAATAAACCAATGACAAATCCCAGCCCAGCAGTTTTGATGATGAGATTTTACCCAAGGCAAAACCTTTCCCCAAACTCCCAGCAGCTGCTCAGACAGAGGGAACCGCCACAGACCCCGTGTTCCATTGCAGGAATATTGGATTTGGGATGGTTCCATATGTTACTCCTGTGGTTTCTGGTGGCCTCCCACACTGAGCTGCTGCAGATAAAGCGAATTCAGGCACGTGGCCCCACGGGACAGGCTCTGAAGTGCTGCAGATGTGCTGCTACACCTGCAAACATTCCCAACTAGTGCGGGAGGAGTTGGTTGTTTGGTCAATGCTTTGATTTTCATGGACTGAATTCGTGCCTGAACAGAGGGAGATCAGCACCTGGATAAAGGGCTGACTGGGTGGGAAGATTCTTCTGTCTTTCCTTGAAAAGAAGAGAAGGAAGGAGGGGGGTGGTGGGGACGCTGAGCTTTGAAATTTTAATAAACTCGGCCATAAAATACAAAGCTATTAAAATGGAAATGCCGACTAACCGATTACTCAGAACCTGCTCATCTGAGTCGGGGATGCATCAAGGCAGAAATTTCCAGAGCTGCCCGAGGGTTGTTCCAGCCCCTGTGCCTGTTTCTTTGGGAAGGAATCAGGTTTCAGTGGCTTTGGAAATGTCTGCAGAGGATCGGGAACTGGCGAAGGTGACGTTTCATCCCGTATTTCTCCCGAGGAAAAGCGATAAACCTGTCTGGGAAGTCGCTGCCCTCAGCACCGTGTTCCCCCCCAGCTCGGCAGCAGGGAAGCTTTTCCAGCCTCCCTGATTCCACCACTCTGTGGCAGCAGTCTCTGACCCCAAAATGACAAGAGGGAAACAAGATTTAAGTGACAAAACCGACACTGTCACACAAATATTTGCCTTATTTGGGTAACAAAAAGTGGGCAGTGAGACATTCAGATCTGAAGTATCTGGGCCCCAAGATTTTCAGATAATATGTTAAATATTGGCCCGTGTTAAAACACGCACAGGCAGATGGAAAACCCCACTCTTTACTCCTATTTGTGGCCTGGGTATTTGCATATTTAATTGCTTATTTACCCTCCTCTGCTGCTTTTTACTTATGGATTGTGCTGGTGGTTGAAAATTAAGAGTCCACTTCTTACCAGACCTGATCATTCATCTTCTAGAGGGACCGACTGATTAAATTAAGGAGCAGATGGCTTTAGCTGTAGTTTTCAGTTTATTTTATAGTTTCCATGTCCTTTCTCTCACTTTAATATAAACTGGTTTATTTTATTTATTTATGTATTTATATTTCCTTATTAAAGTGCCATCTTTTCTGCTGATGTGAGCACAGAACCCGGCTCGACAGGATCCAGGGTTGTGACTAGACCAGTTCTTAAGTGTTTTCCCAGGAAAATCCTTTTTTTCCCTTTCTTTAGGAAAGGTGAAACTTTCATCATTGCAGCTCTTCTGCGGACACAAGAGGGCACTCGAATTCCGTTTTTTGAGCTTCGGTTCTGCCACCAAAAAAAAAAAGAAAACGCGCTTTAGCAGGACTTAAGAAAAGTCTCTTTCGAACGACTCTGACCATCGCCTTTTGAAATGTTAAATATGCAGAAAGCTTTTCTTTCAGCGGGCTGAATATTTGTAAATATGCCCCCCCTTTCAGCTTATAAAAGACCCAGGAGAAATGGGACTTTTAGTGTATTAAAAACGTGAATGAACCTTAGTCACCCAAATTCTGTCCAGCTCATCAGCTCATGGGTTTGATGTGGTTAAGAGTTAAGCTCTGATTTAGCCTCAATTAGAATTTAACTATTTATCCTGCTCAGGGTAGACGAGAACAGGGTTCAGCCTGTTCACAATCAAGCAGCTCGAGCAGTAAAAGAAAGAAAAATAGCAGGAAAGCCTTTATTTGGGGATATAAGACGAAATAAAAGCCTTTCTGAAATAAACTCTGCCGGGCTTGCCTTCCTTTCTGTGCCCCTGACATTTGCATTGTATTTACAGAAACATCCACCACCTTCCCCTACTTAAAAACCAGCCACTCCAGTTGCTACTTGTCTACCTTTCATGCTTTGCTCTGGTTTTCATTTGCTGCCAAGAATTTGTTTTACCTGGGTCGGAAAAGGCTGGCACAGCTCAGGCAGTTTTCCCCTCCAAAATCAAGGATCTGAAAGGAAAATCCAGGTCCTGGGCTCTTCAGTTCCACTCCTCAGCCAGAATTCAGGTGGCCCTGAAAAAAAAGCTCTGCATGAAAACATCTCTTCTTGAATAAATCTCAGATTCTTTAACAACACAGCTCAAACAGCACCCACAGAGCCCGTTGAACCTCTGGCTGTCCCAGATGTGCACACCCCTGCCAGCACATCTGGGAGCGTCTCAGCTGTGCCACGAGATCCAAAGAGCGTTTTAGGGAAGGGCTGGGCTGCCTGCAGTGTCCTCGAGTGTAACTTTCTGCTTGTTAGAGCAAATGACCCCTAATTAATCCTTATTTACAGTGCTCTGCCCCTCGGAGGCACCAGCGAAGATCAAGGGAAATAAACTTACTGGGAACACGGATGGGAGAGGACACGGTGTGGAAAACTGGGCTGCCCATGCAAGGCTGGGGGTGTGAGGGATCCAAAGGGCACCCAAAGGGCAGTAACACTGCCTAGAGCCTCTCACTTGGATGGAGAACAAGGAAAAGTATCATCTCCCCAGATATTCACACTTAAAATGTTAAAATACTCCCAATGATCCCCGTTCTCGTTGCTCTCCCCACAGAGGGAAGGTGTCCTGCTCGTGGCAGGGGGGTGGAACTGGGGGATATTTGAGGTCCCTCCCCACCCAAACCATTCCATGATCCTGTGGGCTCTAATAAAAATCAGATCGAGTGTTTTAGGGCCCCAGAGAGGTGATGAGAACCTGGATCTCCCCCTGCTTGGACCTAATGCTGGGCGGACAATCTGCCACCGTGATTTGCTCCATCCAGGGCTGTCAGTGGGTGTTCCCGAGCATTCCCTGCAGGATGCACTGGCCCGAGCTCCAGGACCCAGGTCATGCCCAGCTGGTCCCTGTGTCTCCACCTCGGAATCCTTTACGGTGTCCCAGCTCTCCAGCACCGCAGGGAAGGGGGGGTTGACGTCACCGAGCGCCAAGTCAGTCTCTGGAACATCGAGTCTCCTGCAAAGTGCAGCCCTGGGATCGCTTCCCAGATTCCTGGAGTGCTTCTAAAGCAGCCCCTTTGTTTTCTTAGCTATTAATGAATTACTTTTCCAAACGGAGCAGCCTTGGAGCGACCCGCTCTGCTGGAAGGTGTCCCTGCCCGGGAGCAGGGGGTGGAACCAGAGGAGTTTTAAGGTCCCTTCCAACCCAAACCATCCCGCGGTTCTGCAGGATCACAGAATATCCCGAGCTGGAAAGAAACCCACGAGGACCACGCAGTCCAACTCCTGGCTCTGCACAGAACACACACACACACAACCTCAAAAAATCCCACCAAACGCTGCCCAAACGCTTTTTGGGACAGGTTTTTGTGCTGCGACCACCGCCCCGGGGACCCACCAGCGCCCGGCGTGACAACCCTTCTGATCTCCAACCTCCGGCTGATCCCGTGCCGAACCCCTCGCTCCGGGGGCTCTTTCCGCGCCCAGACCCTTCCAGCAGCAGGGCTGAAGCCTCTCCCCTCTCTCTGCCCTGCCTCTCCACGCGGGATTTATTTATTTATCCAGCCTTTTTCCCGGGTTTCCCCGCCGCGTCCCGCAGCCCGGGGCGGTGCCGTGCGGGGGGCAGGTGATGCGGGGCGGGGAGAGGAGCCTCCTCCTCTTTCTCCTCCTCCTCCTCCTCCTCCTCCTCCCCTTTCTCTTTCTTCCTCCTCCCTCCGCAGCTCCGGGCGCAGCGGGGGAGGCAGCGAAGTTGGGCGTTTGCCGGGTAGTTTTTGGGGGGTTGTGTTTTGTTGGGTTTTTTGGGGTTTTTTGGTTTTTTTTTACAAGTTTGGCAGCGTTTTTCGGAGCATGGAGGAGCAGCCCGGGCTGTGGGGCCCCCGACAGCAGCGCGGGGAGGTGGCGGGCGAGGGGCTGCGGTGACCGAGCCCCCTCCCCAGAGCCGAGCCCAGCGCTGGGAAACCCTCCGGCATGGCCCGCTGGATCCCCACCAAGCGGGAGAAGTACGGGGTCGGTGAGTGCCAGCCGGGACCCCTCCCCGAGCCCCCCTTCCTTCCCTCCCTCCCTTCTTCCCTTCCTTTCCCCGCGGGCATTTCCAGGGATGCCCTGTCCGGGATATCCCGGGAATTCTGCACGCCCGGCACTCGTCGCTCCCCCGCTCACTTCGGTGGTTCTTTATTGCCAGTTTGCTCCGCTGCTCTCAGGTGTTCACTCCCCGAATCCTTAGGGATGGATGGAGGGATGGATGGATGGATGGATGGATGGATGGATGGACGGATGGATGGAGGTGTGTGCCCAGTTCGCACCCGGGCAGCTCCAGGAATCCCTCCAGCTCTCCGTCCTGATTTACACCGCTCTAAATGCCTCCTGCCCCCTCCCAAGGATAATGTGGCTCCAAAAAGTGGTGGCAGGATAAGCAGGTTGTAAGGGGCAGGTTGAGGGTTGTGGGTGACACCTTTGCCAGCGGCTGGGAATGCTGGCAGAGGGTGAGGAGCGCTGAAAGCTTGGCTGGAAGTGCCCAAGGCCAGGCTGGACTTGGCTTGGAATAACCTGGGCTAGTGGAAGGTGTCTCTGTCCATGGCAGGGGGGTGGCACTGGATGGATTTTAAGGTCCCTTCCAACCCATTCCAGGATTCCATGATTGACTGACACCTTGTCCCTTCTGCTCTGTTCCCCCTTGATGTTTAAAAGGAGCTTGTTTGGTGCTGGCTGGCGTTTCTCTAGGAGGAAATAACCCCTTGGTGTTGCTGATAAAGTTCTGCTTTTCTTGAGAGTTTTGACAAATTGAAAGCCACGGTTTTGAGGTTGGCTGGGGGAGAGAGTTGGGCAGAGAACGATCGGCAGGAAAACCACTAGTGACATAAACAGCTCCGGGTGGTTCGTTTTAACGAGGGGGGATCTTCTCTGCCACTTGTGCTTGGCAGTGGATTTCTTGGCGGGAGAAGAAATTAGCAATTTCACACTTGCAAAGTGGTAATTCCCCAAACTCCCTCGAGGTTGTTCAGTCCGTGAGTGTGAAGGTGAAAAGCCTCATCCTGCACGATTTTCCCAGGGTGAATTTGAGTGGAAGTCACCTCCTTCCCTCAGGACTGTGGCTGAAGCTGCAGAGCTATTCCACCCAGCCCGGCCTTATCTAGTTTCTCCAGGTAACTGGGAGGGTGTGGAGGGTTGTACACCCTGAACTTTGCTTCTTTCTGGGTAGGGAACAGCCCACAGGGTTTGTATCTGGCCACGTGTGCGCGGCTTGCCGAGATTACCCCGAGCATCTGCAGATCCCAAACCCTGCTGTTGCAATCAGGTAAAGTCCGTCCTGGCTGCTCTGATTGGCTCTGCTGGGTTATGCTGGGGTTTTTTGCCTGAGCACACCTCTGTGAGCAGGGCTGTTCCACAGCCCACGATGGCCTTGGGCAGTGGGATGAATCACGGGCACTCCTCTCTCTTCCTCTCCGGTAGCTGCCGGGGTGAGTTTTTGGTGCTGCCCTGAGCCAGCTGCTGGTTGTGGCAGCTCCTGCCTGGCAGCCAGCACTGCTGAGGGTGATCCCCAGGCAGCAAAGGGAAGGATTTCTGCAGTGCCTGGCTCTGTCAGGCCGTGTTTGATCTGTGGCACTGGTGGGATCAGCGTGGTGGTTGTAGTCTGGACAGTTGCTGATCTACCAGCGTGTCCTGGGCTGTGCTGGTTTGGGGCTCGCTTTGAAGGAGCTGGTGAGGGTTCAGAGGAAGGTCTGAGCTCCTTGGGCTGTTAATTGTTACCCCAGGGGCCTGTTAGTGCCAGTCACTGAGGGGGAAATGCCCTCCCTGGTTTGTGTGATGGGATGGTAACAACTTCCACCCAGTTGTGAAGGGCAAGAACACAACGTCATTCCTTCCAGAAAGGAAAGAGAAGACTGGGAGGGGATCTTATCAACCCATACAAATGTCTCCAGGGGGTGTCAGGGTGGGGCCAGGGCAGGACAAGGAGCTAAAGCACAAGTTCCACCTCACCAGGAAGCAGAACTTCTCTCCATGGAGGTTATTTTAAACACAGCCCTGGAAGTCAAGCCGGTGCCGTAAGAAATTCCAAGAAGTAAAACAATGTGATTCAGTGTCACTTGTCTGATTTTTTTTTTGTTTTTTTTTTTTTTTTTTTTTTTCACTTCAGAATGGTTTCATGTCCTGGATTGCATTTTACAGATCCCTGAATTGTGGGTTCAGACTGATTTGCCACCTTTCAGCTTTGCCCTGAGCTGGTTAAAGCCCTTTCCCGTGGCTGGGACGGGTGGCACACGCGCCAGGTTTGGGATGGCAGACAGCAGGGAGTGCAGAGTTGGGAATGGCAGCATTTTGAGGGAAGTGTGAGGGATTTGGTGAGAGACAAATGGCTTACAGCTTCTCACTTGCAGAGAGTTTTCCCCCAAGTGACAGATGGGCCCCTGGAAGCTGCAGCTCGTGAAGGGAGCAGCTGATGGGCAGCATCTTGTCTCTTTGAGCAACAGGATTGTCTGGGTCTTACTGAGCTTCCTTGCAACAGGCTTGACCTGATTTAGGAATCAAACTCACTACCTGGCGCATCTTCTCTGACAGCTGTTTAGTTTTGGGGCCAAACTGAAGGAAATGAGCCAATTTGTCAAGTGCTTCTCTGGAAAAGAAGTTGTTTGAAGAATGCCTTTCACTCAAGCAACTGTGCTCTGAAGGGAAGAATACCTGACTTACTCCCTGTGATTTTTAACTTCCATTATCTACCTGTTTTAAAAGTATTAACGTGGAGCATAAGGAGTTTTCAGCCAAGGATCCAGGTACAAGTGCTTTGTGTGTCACCTCTGCCTGCCAACAGCCAGCAGGACGGGAACAGGACGTGAGGTGTTTGTTGATAATAATGCAGCCTGGTCTGTTGAGTCACTACACAAATAATGGTCCTCCAGAAGCAGAAACTGCTCACTGAAGTTTTGCTGGAAGAGCTTCGGGACGTGAAGACCAGAAGAGTTTGGATTTTGGTGGTGGGAAGCACTGGGAGATTCCATTCCCTGAGGGAATGGCTGGAGCTGTGTCAGGGCAGGGTTAGGCTGGATTTTAGGAGAAGGTTCTTCCCCCAGAGGGTGGTTGGCACTGCCCAGGCTCCCCAGGGTTTGGTCACAGCCCCAAACCTGCCAGAGCTCCAGGAGGGTTTGGACAACTCTCTGTGGGACAGGGTGGGATTTCGGGGTGTCTGTGCAGGGCCAGGAGCTGGATTGATGATCCTTGTGGGTCCCTCCCAGCTCAGGAGATCTGATGATCCTACAACCCTGATTTTTGGGGTAGTTTTGGCTGTCTCACAGAGGCCAGGCTGGGGAAGGACCAGGCAGACGATCATGCTGAGCCTCTGCCAGGTAATCCCCCCGAATTGTGGTGGTGGCCTCTGCAGCCCATTCCACTTTTCCCCTCTCAGGGCACTGCTCTGGTGGCAGAGAAGTGTTTACTTTGCCCAAGAGCCACGTGCTGCTCTGGTCACGACCAGCTGCCTCAGATCTTAGGAATGGCAGCAATTCCTCCAGTGTGACCCAGTGCCTGACAGCCAGGGGGGTGATTTTTGGGAGGGGAGATGCAGAGGGGCAGAGAGCAAGGCAGGAGTGCTGCACAGTGAGGTTCTTCCTGCTCAGCCTGGGGATTTGTGAGCATTTCTGGGCCATCAGGTCTTGGCTCCGTGTTCCAGTCCCACCCACCTGCGGAGCTGCCTCGGCAGCCAGCGTGTGATCAAAGGCTTTCACAGCAGTGCCTCGTGTCAAATCAGAGGCAAAATTCATCTGTGTCTCGACTTGCTGCTTGCCTTTGGCCTGCCATTCCTGCAGGATGCCTCTGGCTTGGGACTCAAGGCCACTGCTGTGCAGCAGGAGGCTCCAGAGGGATGGAGGAGCCCATTCCTGCTGCAGAAACACCCTCCCCCTGCTCATTTGTCCTGACATTTGCTTTATGGTGATTTATGGCCAAAGAGTTACCACGTTGATAGAAATAGAATAGAAATAGAATAGAAATAGAATAGAAATAGAATAGAAGATTTCCAACAGGGAAAAGCAAAGTCTTGGCATTGCTGACCCCCAGAAAGTTCTGTCTCTTCAGAGTACTGTGAAGATTATTTGTGTATATGCATTATATGGATATGGGACGCTTTATTTCCCACTTTTTATTGCTGTCTCTGCAGTTTAGTTGATGTGAAAGGAGCCTGGGTTACTTTTTACTTCCATAGTCCTATTTTTTTCTTTTTTAATCCTCTCTGTCTTCTCGGATTTTTGGTGATTTCTATTCTGTTCCTTAAGTGAAACTAATCCTGTGGACTTCAAAGGCATCACTGACATGAACAAGACTTGTAAACTTGTTCCTTATCTTATTTCTTCCTTGGAAAAGAAGTATTTCTCCAAGTGTCTCTGGGTGCTTTAATTCCTGGGCGTCCCACCTTGAGACGCCACCAGAATGTTTAGGAACCTATCCCAGGGTTCATCTTAAACCCTTTTTGGAGGCTCTAAATCCTCTCTCTCAAGGTCTCCAGAACCTCTGGCTGCCTTCTGGAGTTTGGGCTGAGCTTTGTCCTGCTGATTAGTTGTGGCTTAATTGTCCTGAGGTGTGGGGAGGGCTGAAGTGCCCCCCTTCCCCCAGGGCTGGGTGTGCGACTGGTGCCGAACCTCACACCCACCTTTCCATCCTCCCTTGTGGTTTTCCTTTGGCCACAGCTGCAGGTGGGAACTCTAGAAAAGGAAAAGCAGCCTAATAAAAGCTCCTGAACTGAGGAAAACTTATTGATCTGTTTAACATGCAGACCAGCAGTGAACGTGTGATAATCTTCCTGTTTCATTTGGATGATAATCATTCATTCATAGCCCTTCTGTGTCCAGACTTGCTGAGCTCCTTTCATTTGAAAATCAGCGTGTTTTGCTGCTCAGTTTGCACTTCACTGGCTGGTAGGAAGGACATTGCTCCCAAGTGGTGCTTTGAAGGAAGATAAAGCCCTGTTCGTGCCAGCACGTTGAAGACACATCATGGCCAAGCTTCAAACTCCCTCAGCCCAAGGTCATAAACACATTCACCCCCTTGCTACCAGAACGAGGTGATGCTTTCAAGTCCAGTGCATTTAATTTATAACTGAATGCCTGAAATCCTGCAGAGAATTTGGGTGCATTTGCCAGGAAATATGTGCTCATGAACCCAGGCCATAAATATGAATTACTGAACAGCTCTGGAGGCAGCCAGTTCCAAAAACTGCTGATGCTGCAGAACTGTGAGTTGGACCAGCAGCTTAAAGGATAAAAGATGTCTTTTTGGGGCAGCACAGGCTGTACCTGCCAGGGAGATCTCCCTGGAATTGAGGGGGGGACAGTGTTTGAAGGATTAAATCCTGTGGCAGCCCCTTGGAGCTTTCAGATGGGTGTCTGGCCCAGTGTCATAGGATGTAGGTAGGAAAAGGAGTGGCTGTTCAGTGGAGATGATTCTTTGGTCACTGACACTCCGCTTTTTGGAGGTGTTGGTGCCGTAAAAGTGGAACTCATCCTCCAAAGTGCTGAATCTGGGCAAAAAGCTCATTCAGGTGCAGTGGAGATAAGTTTGCTGCTCTTGGGGAGCGTGGTACTTTGATCCTGCAGAATAATAAACCCATTTATGGCTTCAGCCCTGAAGTTCTGAGGGTGGTTCAGAACGTCACAGGCAAAGAGTGGTTCTGTAAAAGTGCCCTTTTTTTTCCCTCTTTCCTTTTAGACCTCGTTCTTGCAGCACTTCCCTCCTCACTGCTCTGATGGGATGGGGGCTCCGAGCTGCAGAGAGAGATGGAGCCTGATGGACAGGAATAAAGTAGCTCCAGGACATGAAGGGAAGGCCACAGCATTCCCAATTTCTTCATCCCCTGGCATCTCCTGCCAGTTTTATTAACACTGATCTGCTCATTGCAAATCTGGGGGTAGTTTTGTTCTTCTTCTTCATCTGCAGTGATGCAAACAGCAGAACTCAGTAGATACCAGCACTCACAGCTCGGCACAGTAGCATTTCCAAGTTGTTCTTTCCTCTTCCTTTGATGTTTTGCCCGGGAAGAATTAGGACAGTAATTTAAAGCCAGTGGCAAATTCAATTAATTCCTTTGAAAGCTCCACACGCCTTCAAGCTGGGAACGAGCTGAGTGGGCCAATTTATCCAGTGATGGGCTCGGGTTTGGGCTCCTACAAACGATGTGTGAAGATTTCATTGAAACAGTGGCTTCTGTACTTAAAAGTCTCCAAATGGGAGCTGCTCGTTTTGCAGGCAAAACTCAGTGGTGTGGGTGTTGTAAACAAACATCTGCCTCTTCAGGGGCAGGAAAAATGGAAACAGCCAAAATCAGAGGGGTTTTTTTTAGGTGTGCCAGTTGTTCAATCAGACTGTTGGTGCTCAGGAGGCTGCAGGTGTGAAGCCTTTCTTTTGGAGGCATCAACCCAAAGAGCGGCTTTTGGGCCCTTTCTTCCAAGTCTCTTTGTCCAAAAACGCACAGAACGAAGGAAAATAGTAGTTTAAGTGCTTTGAACCGCAGTGGTGCCGACAGGCTG
>JAWWES010000059.1:3496382-3517323 GCA_035583135.1 Lophotriccus pileatus
CTCTTTGTCCAAAAACGCACAGAACGAAGGAAAATAGTAGTTTAAGTGCTTTGAACCGCAGTGGTGCCGACAGGCTGAGTACAAACCGTGCTCTGAGCCTTCCAAAACCGGGGGCAAGACTTGATTTCTGTGATCGTGTGGTCGCTGAAACAGTTCTACACGGTCAGAAGGATCTCTTCAAGGAACAAGACTATGTTTAAATGTATTTTTGGGGGAGAACTGTCACTGTGGCCCCGGGGATGGATGTCTTGGGGAGCAAGGGAAGTGTTTGAACGCTGTTAGGTGGGCGCTGTCCTCGCTGAGGGCGGGAATGGGATGGATGCTGGGCTGCACTGGGAGCTACAGCTTAAAGCATTCCTCTAAACCACAGCCTGATTAATCAGAATTCCAGCTTGGAACAGACCTCCAGCATCACCTGGCCCAACCTCTCTTGGCAGAACCTCGAAGAACACCTTAAAGATGTATCAAAGCAACCTGATGAAAGTTTACAAGATCTTCCAGGGGAGAGGCCAGGCTCTTTTATTTTTCCAGCTGTGGGGAACTTTCATGATGTTCCAAGGAGACTGGAATTGCAGGTCTGCTTTTTTTTCCTTTTTTTTGGTTATTTTTAATTTCTCAAGCCCCAGGTTTGCTTGGGTGCTGTACATTCAGGAGCAGGTTGGCTCCTACCCTGACTTCTTTCTCCGCTGGCTCACGGCACTCCCTCTCACTCCAGACATAAGCCGAGACAGCTCATGTAGATTAATTCCTTATCTGAGCTTAAAATCCCCAAGAGCCCTTCAGAGTGAAAATAATAAAAGGGAGAGGAGGGCCCAGAGCAGAAAATGTCCCAGTGAAGGATCTGGGGGGGTGTTACCTGGATGCAAATTAACCCACACACTTTGGGGGGGGTCAGCTGGAGTTTGGCTCAGCCCTGGGAGCCCTCGTGTGACCTCCCCGAGCCATCCCCATTCCCAGGGGCTGGGCTGGGCTGGGGAGCTTGTTTTTTTTTCCTAAAGCAATCCAGGCTTTAAGAGATTAAACCACCCAGTCCAGAATCTGATGCAGTCAGTGCTGGAGAGAGAGACGGGGTTAGCCAAAAGATAATGATGGCTGAAAACCTTCCCCGGGCCCAAATTTGGGAATTGGTTTGATTTAGGCTGTTTGTGCAGGACAGACTCTGCAAGCCTGGGATTATCTGCCTGTGCCATCTCCCAAGGTGATCCATTATTCGGGGAAAACCAGAAAAATCTTAGACTTTGATCAGCTTTGATCGGGCGGGTTGGGGTTGATTTGATTTGGGGTTGGTTATTGGGATGGCCTTAGGTTGGAAATGGAAGTGATGGAAATGTGGGGGCAGTGGCTCCTCCTGCTTTTTCTGTGGTTCTCCAAGAAATGAATCTAAAACCCAGCAGCTACAGAGTCCAGGCTGGGAAGGCCATGCCACATCCTCCTGCACAGCCAGGTGATGTCATTTCTCATTGAACACCCATTTTTAAGATAACTTGACTTAACAAATGCTGAGAACAGATTAAAATGTATTTCTGGGTGTGAGACCAGCCCAAAACAATAGGAACACAAGATGTTAAAAGCCATAAAACTGTGGAACCACGGAATGGTTTGGGTTGGAAGGGACCTTTAAGATCATCTCATTTGGCAGGGATGGTCCCACCTCGAGCTCATCAGAGGTTTGACTCTGAAGTCTAATGATGGCTGTTAATTACAGCACTTCCAGCTGCATAATCCTGTTATTCTGGATTATTTATGCTCAAAATGCTAAAGCAGCCACTTGGGACTTTGAATCTCAGCATCAACCCTTCAGCAGTGGGAATTTTTTTCCATAACCATCATAAAATGTACATTTTTTTTCCCAGGGTTGAACCATGACTTACTCTGTTTTGAAGCAGCAGCAGAAGCAGCCTGACATCCAAACCTTAATTATTCTGTTCTCAATTTTTCAGACACAAATTCCTGGGAAGTTACAAGGCCGTTTTTTTTGCTGCAGAACATCAAAAAAAGCCTTTGTTCCCGTTCAGAATGAATTCCTTGGGCAGCTCCTTGTTCTTTAAAGAAAGCCACTGTGTTTTTGGTGGTGTCCTGGCACTGGGGGACATGCCAGGCTCTTCCAAAAGGGGCTGTCCAGCAGCAGTGCCACTTTTTAAACATGGGGTTTGTCACAGCAGAAAAGCAGGGAGGGGATTCTGTTCCCCTGGAATGATGGGGGGTGACTCTCCAGCTGAAAGATGGAATGAGATGGAGCCTGGTTGTTGCAACAGCTCTGAATGTGAGTCTTTGTTCCCAGGAAGCAAACCCAGCCCTCTCCTATCTGATGGTGTGAGGGCAGGCTGGGGGGAAGTGGGACATGGCATTTGGAAGTGGTTTATTGTGTCTTTGTGATGGGTGGAGGGAGGGCTGTGGGGGTTTATTTTGAGCCAAGTCAGAGATAATGGATCTTGCAGTGGCTGTGCTTTTCGGGCCAATAATCCACGTTTCAAATGCACTTATTGAGAGAAGGATTCCCTTTCATTCTGCTTTGAAATGCGCACAAAACAGGGGGTGACAGGTTCTGCCTCGTTCACCGGGTTTCAGGCGGTTTAGCTGAGCTTTGCTTTTAGGACAGTCTTGAAAATGGGTTATTCTGGGGGTAAAATGGGTCTGGGAATTCACAGCATGGTGGAATCATAAAATGGGTTGGTTTGGAATGGACTTCAAAGTGCCAATCCAGTGCCATGGGCAGGGACACCTCCCACTATTCCAGGTTGCTCCAACATGGCCTTGGACACTTCCAGGGATGGGGCAGCCACAGCTGCTCTAGGAATCCCATCCCAGCCCCTCCCCAGCCTCACAGGGAGGAATTTCTTCCCAATATCCCATCCAAATCCCCTCTCAGTTGAACCCATTCCCCCTGAAGCTGCTGGATCTCCCCCAGGCTCCACTGAGATCCAGCTCAGGCTCGGTGAGCTGCTGACAGACCTCTTGCAAGTTTAGGCTTCTCCCCGGGCTCTTTGTCAAAAAGTGGAGCTTTGTGGGTTTTTAAAGTATGTTTTGGGGGGGTGGTTTAATTTGTAATATAATTGTACTTCTCATTTTCTGCCCCGTGCCCGACACTGGGGCTTCGTGCAGTGTAAGCGCCTCGTGTGGTGTCTCGTGGATCAGGAATGTGTGTGCTGGGATCAATCTGGTGTCTTCCTACAACTGGGGGGGAGTGACAGAGCTAAACCTGCTCTTCCCATCACCCTGCTGCCAAACTGCCTCCCCAGAACCTTCCAGTTATCCCTCAGAGCCCTGGAAGTCCCAGCCTGTCCCAGGTTTCCTTTGCCCTCCGTGCTGTCCGTGTCTGTGGGGTGGCTCTGGGTGATTCAAGCGTCCACCACCGCATGTGCAAGGCCTCTGGAGTTCCTTCTCCATCCTTTTTGAGGACTCACCTTCTGCCCTGTAGCAGGAGGATGGTTTCTTATCTTCACCTCCTGACTCTGGCTGCTGTCATCAGTCATAAAGTTATCTGCTGCCCTTTTCCAGTGCTCGCTCCTCTGACCTTCCCTCCTCCTGGATTCCAGTTCTTACACTTCCCCCCAATCATTCTTGGAGGGCTGTGAGCTAAATAAGGTGAGATATTGCCTCTGGTTGTTCTCATCATTGAACAAACCCAGGAGCTCCTCCTCACAGGTCACGTTCTCCACTTCTGCCTCTTTGTTTGGATTAAATTTGTTAGACTTCAGGGCTTCTTCTCATTCAGGATGATAAAAGGAGCGGGATCAACACTCTTAAAGTGAATTTCAAAGGACAGAGTCTCAGCTGAAGTTTAGCTTGAAGCAAAAAGACTTGACTTCAGATGTTCCTGCAAATTGGAGGACAAAAGTCTCTGCATTATTTTCCCTTCTTGCTGCTCTGTCGGGATTTAAACGAAGGGCTTGGATTTTTTTTTCCATGCCATGTTTGTTGTTTCCTTTTGCTTTCAAGTCTGAGAGAGGTCAGATTAAATACACACACTAAAGGAGAGGCTGAGCAGGACGAATCCCTGCAGATGGGATGAGCACTGGCTCCCACAGCAGGAAGCACCAGTTTGAAACAGCGAAGCTCCCAGGGAAAATATGCCAGCAATTTGTCTTTTCTAACCTTGTGCAGAGCCGCTGGGGAGGAGGTTTTGTGTCTTATGCTCTGCCTTGAGTCAGTCTGGCAAGGCAAGATACTACAGAATTGCCTGATTTCATTGTTGTGCAGGGGTAAAAGGGAGTTCCTTTCCCCGAGTGCTGCCCATGGGGTTGTGAAACCCTCCTGCTGCAGCAGGGAGAGGGAAGGGAACTGCAGGGATGAGCTCTCTGGCTTCTTGTGGCTGTTGTGATCTTCGAGGAGGGGAAGGGAACTCTGGAGGGGTTCTCCCTCTTTGCTCTTTGGGTTGAATCGACTCTCTGTGCTCTCAGAAGAAAGGCTGGTCTGACGCCCGCCCACCTTTCCCTCGGACCCTGGTGCTGCTCAGGCTGGTTTTGTCTGCAGCTAAAGCAGCAATTCAGGGAAAAAATGCAGCCTGGTATTTATATAATGTCTGTTTGTGCCAGAGAAACCCGAGGCATCTGCAGATTGATTGTAGGAATCCCTGGGTGTATGAGAGACGTGGATGGGGAGCTGTTGGGATGAATCCAGAGGAGGCCACGGAGATGCTCCCAGGATTGGAGCCCCTCTGCTCTGGAAACCCTGTGGGAGAGCTGGGAGAGTTCACCTGGAGAAGGGAAGGATCCAGGGAGATCTGAGAGCCCCTTGCAGGGCCTAAAGGGGCTCCAGGAGAGCTGGAGAGGAACTGGGGACAAGGGATGGAGGGACAGGACACAGGGAATGGCTTCCCAGTGCCAGAGGGTGGGTTAGATGGGATATCGGGAATGAATTCCTCCCTCTGAGGGTGGGGAGGGGCTGGGCTGGAATTCCCAGAGAACCTGTGGCTTCCCCATCCCTGGGAGTGTCCAAGGCCAGGTTGGAGCATTCTGGGCTGGTGGAAGGTGTCCCTGCCCATGGCTGGGAGTGGCACTGGATGGGTTTTAAGGTCCTTTCCAACCCAAACCACTCCACGTTTCATATTCATGTTCATCTTTGACCGTAAACATGATCCAGATTTTTCTGCAACCAGGACTATTCCCGTAATTCTCCGGAAAACCAGGTGTTGGATGCAAAGCAAAGTCCATGTGTATCTGCAGGCAGAAACTGGTGCCCCTGGGAACACACCCTGCCCTGCAGCCCAGGAAGAGAAGTGTCTGCTTGTGATCAGGGTGGATTTCAGATCCGGCAGGGATTCACATCTCCTGCTCCTGTTGGGCTATTTATAGTTGCAATATTGGAGAGGGCAGCTCCTGTCTGTGAGATAATTTCCTGTGTGGTCACCCACAGTCATTTGTGCTGGAGCCTTTCCAGGAGGAAATGATGGGCACTGCCTGTGAATTCATGACAGAAGAGCTCTACTCTTTTATTTGTTTAATTATTTAATTTTCCACACAGAGCCCTTCAAATCCAAACCTTGGGGCAGTCTGAAGGATTTTCCCAAAGCCTGTGTGATTTATTTGCCTCCTTTAAAAAGAAACACGGTGCTTATTCACTAATAAATTAGCTCGGGGATATGTAAATATAAGACTTCTTTGTGTGTGATCTGTACTGAAATCGGAGTTTTAAATAAATCAGATGCCCCAGGTTGGTGGAGAAGTGTCTGTGCTGGCTCTGCTGAGCAGTTCCTGGACCCAGAGCGAAGCGTTTCTCTGCTTTTCTGCCTCTTCACTTGCGCTGCTTTGAAAGCAAATTCAGGTGAAACTTTCTCCTCCTGCCTCCAGGGAGGGCTCTGGAGGAGCTTCACTGGGCAACCTCCAGAAAGTTGCAGAGAAAAGGCAATTGAGAAGTCTGGCCTTCTGGGCTTAATCCTATTCCCCCCGGAAAGCCGATGAGGCCCAGATTAGCTTTGTCTTTGGGAGGGATTAAATTTGCGGAGAATCTCAAGTTTTGCTGCTGAAATGGAGTCTTGGCTGGGGAGAGCCTTGAGCAGCAAATGATCAGAGTGGTTTTTAATCTGGAATATAGGGTTTTATTAGGACATCAAATTTATGGTGTTTACCAGCGCTCCATTCCTCTCTGAATATTCCACCTGCGAAGAATGAGATTCCTTCCCCTTGCAGGGCGGAATCTGGAAGCAGACGACCTGCACCCTTTTCCTGAATATTCCTTCCCCAGGGTGACTTTAGAAATGCTTTCCCCCAAATCCTGGTCTCCCAGGATTTAAACCCTGCCCCTCTCATGGTTGTGTTTTTCCTGGGTTTGTTTTTTTCCAGCCATCTACAACTACGAGGCCGTGCAGGACGTGGAGCTGTCCCTGCAGGTCGGAGACACCGTTCACATCCTGGAGATGTACGAAGGTGGGTCCTTCCCCCCCCCAAATTTATTCCAAATCAGCAAATTTGCTGAAATAACACGGAATTTTGGGGCTGTGTTTCCCTCTCCTGCCCTGCCCAAAGTTTGTTACACACTTGGTTTGCAGGAGGGACTCCAGTTTTAAACTACTGTTAAAAATGCAGAAAATTTAACATCTTTTCTGTTCCTGGAAGGGTTTATCGAGGTAAGATTTCTTTGTATCTCGAGGTAGAACTGCAAGATAAAGAAACACTTAATTCTGGCTGTTCATTCCTGTTTTCACACCCCACCTGTTTGCTTTGGCTCCTCTTTGGGCCAGGCCAGGCCTGGGACTTCCATTGATCTGATGATGTGATCCAGATGGGAAATAATAATAACAATAACAACAACAATAGCAATAACAATAACAACAACAACAGTAATACTACTACTACTACTAATAATAATAATAATAGTTGTTGTTGTTTTTAAAGTAGCTTTTAACCTGAGTTGTTTTGGGTTTTTTTTGAATGGAGGTAGGGGATGAAAGAAAAGGAGAGGGAAGGGTCTGATGGTTTCCAAAGTAATGTTTTAAGCTGTAAAAAATAAAAAAAAGGGCATTGTATGTTTTTAAAAGGCTCCAGCTACGGAGCTTTAATGCCCCTTTCAGGCTATTTCTTCTGGGAAATTTTGGTTAATCCATAATGTGAAACAGAAAGAAAGCAAAATACCCCTTTTAAAGAGGATTAAAATCACACTTGAGCGTTTCAAGTCTGCTCATTAAACTCGATTGCTTAATGAAGATTTCACTATTAGGAATGAACCGGAGCCATTTCATTATTCTAAAGAACGTACCACTCGCTGCTTCATCTGGAAGGCTCTCCAGAATTGAAACAGCCCTTCCAAAACACAGATTCAGTCGTCTCTCAGTTTGGAAAAGCTCTCCAGTATCCGTGCTGGGAACAGCAAAGTGCTGCTGTAGCGGTTTGTTCTTGGCCAGTTGTTCTCTTTCCACTTGTCCGTGCCCTGGGCAGGGGGAACAGCCAAGCAGCTCCTCGGGGTCAGAGTACGTGATGCTGCTGATGGGTGTTTTTGCTTTGGGGGTGTTTGGGGGGCAGAGGGAGATGGAAAATATCTGTATGTAAGAGAGAAAATATCTATATTTAAGAGAGAAAATATCTCTACAGAACAGGCAAAATATCTGTGTACAACAGACAAAATCTCTTTACATAATACTGCTGATTTCTGACTTGATTCTGCAGAAGGACACACCAAAGAGGGAGTGTCAGGAAGCAAAAAAATGACCCCCGTGATGAGGCCGCATTTTAGATTTCCCAAAACGTTGGGCTGTTTCTTTCTTTCTCTCTGTTTTTAAGCAACCTCGCTGTTTAACCCTCCTCCTTGTAATCAGCTCTTCAATAGATAGGCAAGAATAGGGAATGAACACCCAAATAAGGTCCTTTTATTTTCTGCCAGGGTGGAATTTTCCCCGGCAGGAGTAAACTGTTTGGGAGGGTGAACGTTTTGGGACGGGAGGGGGAAAGTGATTGTTTTCATCTGCCGAGCCATCAGCGTGCAATCAAACCCCTTGTCTGAGGCACCTGGGAATTCCTGCGGTCCGGCTGAACCCTTTTCCCACAAAATCCAAGCCAGAATACTCAGGCCAGGCCTTTGTGAGCGTGCAGGGTGTGGATTGTCTCAGAGACGGCGACTCCACTGTGAGTCTGCCCCATAAATCCATCCCCAAACCCCCCAGTTCTATGCTGAGTGTGCTTGGCAGGAGATTCTCGTGTTATTATATCCAATTTTTGGGACTTCACCCCTCCTCTTCCCTGCCAGCTCCCCGTGGGGTGTGTTTTGGAGGGGGGGTTGTTCTCCCCAGCAGCTTTGTCTCTGTTCCTCCTCGCTGCGGGGTTTTGTGCCTCTGATCCCTGTTCTTATCTGGGTGCACAAGTCTCAGCCCAGCAGAACTTTCCGTGGCTCCAGGGCGGAGGCTCCGTGGGAGGAAAAGGCTGCCAGATGCCCTGTGAGGCCCTTTTGTGAGTGGGTGGAAGTTATCCCTGCAGCTCCCGGCCGTGGGTGCTCCGTGGGCCGTCGGTGACGTCCCTTGGGGAGCTGGGGGGAGTTTCTCAGCAATTCATGTCCAGTTTCCACGTGGAAAAATCTGGCTTTTAGCTGTTACTCCTCACCTCAGAGTCTGTTGAGAGCTACCAGGAGGTTCTCGGGGCTGTTGTTGGTCATCTGGAAGGTTCCTCCCTGCTCCTCCTGGGCTCCTCAGCCCGGCACCGAAGACCCTTCCCGGGAGGGCTCTTGGTGTTCTCCCCGTGGGATTTTGGGCTGGCCCAGCTCTGTCTGGAGGAATCCCAGGGCACAGTCTGTTCCCTGGCAGGGAGGCAGCAAGGTTGGGCTTTTGGTGTGTTAACAGGAGGTGTTATCTGAGTCTGGAGGGGCTGGAGACACAACACCGATAGAGCCGAGCCCCTGGGGGAGAGGAAGGAGCAGCGAAGAGGATTAAAGTGCTGGCTCAAGGTGCAGTTTGGGACAAGCCCCTGTGCTGCCCAAACCTCTGCTGGGCTGTGGCTTGGCCATTCCCCTGCAAAGCTTGTTACATCTCCTGGCCACGACACACTCCTGGAACCTGCAAAGCCAGGCTTGTTTTCCCCTCCTGTCCCGGGTGGGCTGTGAGGTGGTGGGAGGGCACAAGGTGTTTGTGCAGGATTCCTTGTTCCACTTGATAACAAGATAATGCAGTGTGGGCTTCTGCCAAATATTCAGGACTCTGCAGACGCTGCAGAATCCAAGGAGAGAAGGAAAGTTGCTGCATCCAGTACTTTGGAGGCTGGTTCAGTGCGGGATTTACTCTCTCTGGGCATCTGTCCTTGAGGATGAGCTGGGAGGATACGCTGCTGTTCAGGGGAAACTCTCATTATTTATTATTAGGAGGATGATTATTTCAGGGGAGCTGTGGGGAGAAGGAATGTGTGCTCACATACCGTGGCTCTCACTGGTTCCTTCTCCTGCTGGAAAGAAGTTTACACTGAATTCCTTCCCGGTTTCAGCCTTTTCTTGGAGCCCTGGCGTGGGTGAAGCAATCCCTGTGTGTGGGGTGGGACAGGACAGGGCCCTGCTTGGGAAAAACACTCAAACACTTCAATAGTCTCTCATTCCTCCAAAGCTTAGGCAGATTTTGGGGGTTTTTATAGGAAGAAATCACATCATCAATCGATCACTGGCAAAAGATGATGTTCCTTTTCCAGTGATGGGCAGGATTATTGACAAGAGGAGCAGAATTCCGATAAAAAGTGGCATGAGGTGCTTGCAGAAACACTTTTGCATCATCAGAGACGGGGGTTTTGTGCAATGGTTGCAAAATGTTTGACAGGAACGAGGTCAGTGCCAAGAGGCCGTTTGAAATATGAGGAAGTTGGGCTGTGGAGGGGCTGGAAAGTGTCAGATGGAATTGAGATCACTGGGAGAAACACTCCTGGCAAATTCCACGGGCTTTGTGTCACCCCCTGAGTAACTTGGATTTTACTGTTCAATTAATGACAACTGAGGTAAAAATAGAACCTAAATCTCCTCATCCCTAATCCAGTACCTCATCCATTGGGCCATGGGCAATGTATAATCTTGTTTTCATCCTGTTGCAAGGAATGGAATTTCTTCTTTCCTCCTAACTTATTACTGGAGTCTTGGAGTTCATGTGGTTGAGGGGCCTTCTCATTGCTATGAGAAAACTGCACTTTAAAAGGAAAAAAAGACCAAATACAACAAGATACACACAAAAAAACCCCAATAAAACAAAAATATAACCACTCTGAGCTCTAATTTATGGTTGAGGGGTCTCAGATCTGTGGTTCTTCATGGGAGGTTCTTTGATAAATATGTGAATATTGGGGGGGAACAGCAACAAAACCCACAAGCAAACAAACAAAACCCCAAATAAAGCAGCCTCCCCTCCTCTCTTCTTCTCTTCTTTGCCTGATTATTCCCGTAAATCCCTTTGCCTTCACTCAGGACATAATCCTGCGGGCTCAGGGGGGTTTCTGGCCAATTCTGACCACCCCCCATCAGTTCTGGACCATCACCCATCCCCTCTGTGCTTGTTGAGGGACAGGGTCTGTGGGTTTAGTGTTTGTGCAGGTGGAACCTTAGGAAAAGAGTCAGAACTTGGGAGTTGGGGTGTGGAGAGCTGGGATCACAGGGAGCCTTGAGATGGGAATGTCTTGGTGTTCTCCTGGCCGGGGGTCAGTGAGAGACCAGCACGAGGGACGTGTCCCACCGAGAGCAGACCCTTCTCCTCAGGGAGAAAGGGTTCACAGCCATTTGCTCACAGGATCAGGGGGCTGCTGTGGTAGGTGGTGAGAATTGCACTTGTTGTTTCCTTGCTGTGGACAGGAAAACCACAAACACGACTCTTTCTGGTTCCTTTGCCAGGCTGGTACCGAGGATACACCCTCCGAAATAAATCCAAGAAGGTACGACCTCACTTTTTCTGGCTCTCCTTTTTATGTCACACCTTGCCAGACCCTCTCCAATGCTGTGATCTGCTGTGTTTCTTGTCTTAATATCAAGCAGGTGTCCTGGCCCACTGTGTCAGGAAAAAGTGCCCCTGGAGCTCAAAAGTTTCGGAGCCATTCGCTGGGTATTCCCCCTCTGGAATCATGAGTAGTGCAGCTTTTGAAACTCCCAAAATTAACTGCTCCACACCTGCATCCACGAGTTTATTGCTTTATTATATATTAATGGTAATATCAGGGTTTGGATTTGGCTTGGAAGATATTCCAGGAATTACACATAACCTGGATCTCAGCCAAGGCTGCTCGAGGTTTGTGGGTCTGGCGCTGAAGCTGCAGGGAAATCTGGTTTCCCAGAGGATTCCTGGCACCTCTCTTGTGGTAGCATCCCTCAGTCTCCTTTTTTTAAAAAAGGAAAAGGAAACAGAAAAGGTTTCCTGGAAAGTTTTGTCTTAAATAATGGAAATTTGGGAGTTTCTGCAGGTGCTGGGGGAGCTTTTCTAGAGACACACAGGTCCAGGGCAACCAGGCAGATGATTCCAGGAGTGTTTTGTAGCAAGGACAAATGAGTATAATTGACAATTTGCAGGAATTAATCACATTTCAGGCAGGAAGATGAGTGTCATTAGAGGGAAACAAGGAATTGCCTTCTCTGAGGTGCCAAACATCAAATCTAGTGCTCAAAGTTGGACTCCTTAGTGGCTGTTTTCCCTGTGGTACTGGGACATTTCTTACCCTTTTCCCCCCCTTTCTGCTGAGTGTATTTCTGTCCTGTCATAACCCACGGCGTGATGGATTGATTTGATTTCTCTCCTTTATTTTTTAGGGCATTTTCCCAGAGACATACATCCATTTGAAAGAGGCCATCGTGAAGGACCGGGGGTAGGTCGGCGCCTCTGGGAACAGAACCAAGGGAATGCCATTCCCTTTAAACCCCCCAAAATACCCAACTGGAGTAGCTGTGGTTGTAAAAAACACTCCTGGCCTGTCTCTGAGCAGGGTGTGCCTCCTGTGCCAGACTTGCAGGGCTGCATGATTTCATTTTTCAGAGCAGGGGTGGGGTGGGGCAGGAGGGGGCTGTTTTTGGGGTTAAGGAAGCTCTGCTAGACCAGTTAGGAGTGGGGCAGCTCCATCGAGCTCCATTTAGCCCCTCTGGGGACTCCTGCAAGTCATAACAGCCTCCTGCTCCCAGCCAAGAACCCAGCAGGAGTGTGGATTCCTTCCTGTCTTGGAAAACACTTAAGGAAATGACTCCTCATTCAGTTCCTAGAGCTGAGCCTCTGGTCATCAGAGGGAGAGGAAAAGAGCAGTTGCAAAGGAAGAACCTTTTATGAAGTGCTCTTTTATTTTTATTTGTCAAATAGCTGCTGCCCACTGCAAGTGGTGATCCTTCCCAGCTGAGTTTCTCTCTGTTTATTCTGTTTCTGGAATGGATGCTTTGGGAATAACCAGACTGAAAGAAGCCTGAAGCATGTTTGCATTAAAAATGGGTGCTGAGTGTGCGTGTGTGTGCTGGAAGAGCATCTTCAGAGTCTCTTCACTGTGTGAAAATCAACCCCTTCCATTTCCACACTGATCCAAAAGAAAAGGATGTTGGACTGCCAAGTTTTAACCTTGAATGTAAAACCTTTCTCCTCATTTTTTTGCCCTCCAGGCAACACGAGACGGTGATTCCAAGTGAGTTGCCCCTCGGACAGGAGCTCACCTCCACCCTGAGGGAGTGGGCAGTGATCTGGCACAAGCTGTATGTGGTGAGTTCTCCTCGATGGTCAGTGTTTTATCACCAGATCTGGCGTGGGATGAGCCTGGGCTGTTGGCAGAGCCCGTGAGGTGGGACCTCAGGCAGCGTTTTTAACACTCACAAGGTGGTAAAAGTGGCCTCAAGGGAGGCTAAAAAGTGATTATTAAGGCTCATTAAAGGGTCAGACTTGACTTTTCTTCCATTAGCAGCGAGTTCAGCCTGCACAGAACATGCTTTCCTGAAGATGAGAGAGTTTCAGTCAGTGCTGCACCCAGAGCAAGTTCTCCTGTTGAAAATCTCACCAGGCCACGAGTTCACTTTGTTTGTGTGCCACGAAACTGCAAGAATTTGTTCCACCCTCTTAATTTAATGAGAAGCTGCATGGGATGGAATTACTGTGTGAAAAGACAGTTTTGTTCCTGGCTCTTTTATTATTATTATTATTATTATTATTATTCC
Organism: Lophotriccus pileatus; assembly: GCA_035583135.1. NCBI lineage: Eukaryota > Metazoa > Chordata > Aves > Passeriformes > Tyrannidae > Lophotriccus > Lophotriccus pileatus. Next base: position 3,509,439 of record JAWWES010000059.1, read on the forward strand.
TGAATAACTTTAAGATTGTAGCTTCAGAATCTTATTTTTTATTTGAAGAGCAGAAATCTTTCATGTTTTTTGTGCTTTAACCGATGTAAGTCCTAAAATAGGCTTGGAAAATGTGGTGGTTTGAAATGGATTTGAGTTTGTTTGATTTTCCCCATGCAGTGTGTGTATTAAAAGAAACAAACAAAAAAAAAAGGCTGAAGGGAGGTATTTGAGGAGAAAAAGGAAACATGAGGGCATTTTTTTTTTCTCTCTTTGGCAGAGTTTAATTTCACTTCTTTAATTCCTGTGGGTTTCATTACAGCAGTGGGTTTATCTCCACTGCAGAATATATTGTTTATTCAATATATCTCTTTGTTTCTTAAATGTGTCTGTGATCCTCCCTGCAGCAACTCAAACCTCTTGTAGCCTCTGTCACCCAAATCGAAAGGAAGATGGTTGTTTATAACTCCCTTTAGATCTGGGGGGGAAATGTGAGTGATTTATACAATTCCTGTTATTGGCAGGGACCAGAATGGGGAAATCATTGAACTGAGTTTCTCCTCCTGCTCTGGGGGGGAGCAGTTTGGGGTTTGTAGTTAAAAATTAACAACCTTGGTCCAGTCACACCCCAGTCAGGACCAGCAAGGAACCACCGGCCAGTTCCCGCTGGCTGTGGGTGGGATGGGGCCAGAAACCTCGTGGAAGTCGTGTTGGAGCTGAATAACCATAACCATTGTCCCAGAAACTTCCAATCTGTGGCACTTCCCTGTGAAAACGAGCTGCTCTTGGCACTCAGAGCCATCCCAGGAACTGGCTCGCTCTGTGGTGGCAAAGAGGAGGCCTGGGCTCCCTTTTTAATGGTTTAAGAAGCTTATTTACTCATCCAGCACATCCTGTGAGCTGTGGCAGAAGGGGTTTGAGTTGGATATTAGGGAGAGGTTCTCCCCCCACAGGGTGGTATATTTTTGTCTATTCTCCCCAGGGTTTGGTCACAGCCCCCAAACCTGACAGAGCTCAGAGAGCTTTTGGACAGTGCTCTCAGCACAGGGTGGGATTGTTGGGGTGTCTGTGCAGGGCCAGGAGTTGGATGGGTGATCCTGTGGGTCCCTTCCAGCTCAGGATATTCCATGGTTCTGTATCAAGATGGCATTCCTGTCTCAATCCACGAGAACACACTTGTGGTCATTCAACGTCCTCTCTCTGCCCTGTACATAAAATTCCCCAGCAGAGCAGTTCTGAAGTGCTGGAAAGCACCAGAAGCCTATTTTTAATCTGTGGGGTTTTTCTGAAGACCAAAATGTCCTGGGGAAAGGTGAAACCCTTAAAGGCACTTAAAGATCTTAAAGACACTTAAACCTTGGCAGTGCAAAGCACTGGAGAATTCCTTCCTGGGGTCTGATCCTGCAGGATCACCCAGTGCCTGTTTCTCAGGTATTTATGGTTAAACACGACTTGTGGGGTTCTGGGGTTGAGGGCAGTTCTGAGCTGACTGAGCTCAGTGGTTTCAGGCTTTCCTTGCTTAAAATTGTCCCTTCTTTTTTCTCCCTGCAGAACAACAAGACAACCCAGTTCAGGCACGTGCAGCAGCTGACCTACAGCCTGATCGAGTGGAGGTCCCAGATCCTCTCAGGGACCCTTCCCAAGGATGAGCTGGCTGAGCTCAAGAAGAAAGTCACGGCCAAGATCGACTATGGCAACAGGTAACTCCAAAACTCTGTCTGGGGTGGGCAGGAAGCCTCACCTGCCTTAATTCTGCATAAATCTGGCACTTGATGGCATTTCCCAGGGAGCACAGTTTGTGCCTGGTGGGCTGGAGCCAGGATTTGGCTGCTGGGGGTGAAATAATTTGCTTGCTCAGCAACTGAGGAGCAGGATCCCGTTGGCCACCAGAACTGCAGCTCTCACTGGTTTGCACAGGACAGGGAATGTCTCCAGAGCTCATTTATCTGCCTGTCAGACTTCATTCAAGCCAAATAAGCCAATTAAGAAGAAAACTTATGGCAAAAGCTAGAGATCAGCTGGGTGGATACACATCCACCTTCTAAAACAAAGCCCCTCTACCCAGAAGGAGGAAAATGTCACCCTGGAACTGAATCACTGCTGGGAAAAGGGGGGAGAAACTGTGAGATGGGAAAAGCAGCCCCGTGGCTCTTGCCAGGGGTGGGGTGGCTGGGCATGGGCAGCCCTGGGCAGTCCTGCCTGGCCTGGGTTTGTGCTATTTGCTGCTCCCACACTCTGCCCTCCTTCTGTGCCGCTCAGGATCCTGGGCTTGGACCTGGTCGTGCGAGACGACAACGGGAACATCCTGGACCCGGACGAGACCAGCACCATCTCCCTCTTCAGGGCCCACGAGACTGCATCCAAAAGGATAGATGAGCGGATCCAGGAGGAGAAGGTGCATCTCCTGGCTCCCAGCTGTGCTCTCCAAGTGTCTGTGCATCCCTCTGGGGGGTGTTCTGCTCGAGGAAGCTGCTCTGGGTTGGTTTTTAATGCAAGTTTTCCCCTGCCTTTGCAGTCCCTGCAGCAGAATTTGGACCTCAGAGGGCAGCCCATCTTTAACTCCACCCACACCTACAGCCTGTACGTGAACTTCAAGAACTTTGTCTGCAACATCGGGGAGGATGCAGAGCTGTTAATGAGCCTCTACGACCCGGATCTCTCCAAATTCATCAGGTGGGGGCTGTTTTTGGCGGGTGAGAAGCGCTTCAGTCGTCCTGGTTGGTCCTTTTAAAGAAGCCAGTAGAGGTTAGAAAAGAAGATCCAGCAGGGAAGTCTTTCAGTTCTGTGGTTGCTGCCCCAGTGGGGGGAAATTGGAATGAATTGGAGTTAATTTCAGCTGAGGTGGGAGGTGAAGCTTCTGCCTCCCCTCCTTAAAGCTGGGCATTTCTGGGGTAAATCACCCAAAACCCCAGCTGTTTTTTTTATATTCTCACTTTTCCCTGCTGTGCTCCCAAGACTGGATGCATCTGATTAATTGTTTCCCAATAAATCATGTCCACACCTGATGTTTGCCGTGCAGGCAGGGCAGGGTCACATCTGAGAGCTGGGAATTCTGTACTGGCAGGGAAGATGTGAAGAACTTTATCAGGGAAGCAAGTCCGTGTCAGGAACACTCTGACTCCACCACTGGGTTATCAGGTGTGGAAATGCAGTTGGAATTACACAGGGAAGCAGAGGCCTTCACCCTCCTCTGAAATGAGTCACCCCTGAGTCATTTTGGGATGAAAGATTTCAGCAGAATACTTCAGATATTCCTAAAAGATCAAAATTCACCTCAGAGTCATCTTGGGATAAAAGATGTGGGCAGAATTCTTCAAATATTCCCAAGACATCAAAACTCTTTTCCAGCTTCTGCCAGGAAATGGGAATGTTGAATGCCAGGTGTTAATCCATTTGCATTTCTTCTTATTTTTCTTCCTGTATTTGCAGTGAAAATTACCTGGTTCGTTGGGGCAGTAATGGGATGCCTAAAGAAATTGAGAAGCTAAATAACCTTCAGGCAGTCTTTACTGTGAGTCCTGGGATGGGTTGGGTTCAAAGGGATCGAAAAGCTCACCCAGTTCCACCCCCTGCCATGGGCAGGGACACCTCCCACCAGCCCAGGTTGCTCCAAGCTGGCCTTGGGCACTTCCAGGGAGCCAGAGGCAGCTACAGATGCTCTGGGCAACCTGTGCCAGGGCTTCCCCACTCTCCCAGGGAGGAATTTCTCCCCACTATCTCATCTGTCCCTGCCCTCTGGCGGTGGGAAGCCATTCCCTGTGTCCTGGCTCTATAGATGTATCTCTGTACCTTCCTTGCAGGCTCCCTTTAGTTCCTAAAAGAACCTTCAGGGCTCCCTTTAAGCCCTGGAGGCCACAGTTTTCATGTTTTTAATCTCCCAGAGATGTCTTGCTCTCTCTGTCTCCCCTCAAAGCAGATTTGATACCATTTTATTCCGCCCGACTTGCAGGACTTAAGCAGCTCGGACCTGATCAGGCCCAAGATCAGCCTGGTGTGCCAGATCGTGAGGGTGGGGCACATGGAGCTCAAGGATGGCAAGAAGCACACCTGTGGGCTCAGGAGGCCCTTTGGAGTGGCAGGTGAGGCAGGGCCAGCCGGTGGAGATGCTCCCAGGGGCTGGCACGGCGGGGCTGGGGAGCGGGAGGTGTCCTGGGGGTGTCAGCACAGCCTCTCTGCTGATGCCAAGCTGAAAATAGTCCCCTCTGAGACCTCTGATGAAGGATGAAATGCTGTCACTGCTCACTTTGGTCACCTAAAAAGAAAACACGCTGCCCTCAGTGCAGCAGCTTTATCCAGGAGGGATTTGTTCCTCAGGGCTGAAGGGATAAGCTGGAGCTCTTACAGGAGCTTCAGTGAATGAGACACCCAATTCCCGTCTGATCCCTGTGATCTCCTGGGAAAAAGACTTGAAATTTGTGGAATAAGTAAGCACTAATAGCATTTGATTGTAAATGTAAGGTCTCTGCTGTGAAATCCCCGAGCCCCACCTGGTTTTTATCCCATATTCACACTCGTGGGCTGACTTGCTGACTGGTGAAAAGCTGCTTGTTAAAAAGTTCAGATGAGGGTGGTGCTCTCTGTTGAGCATCCCAGAGTGGTGTGGGCTGGAAGAGACCTTAAAGACCACCCAGTTTCACCCAGGGACACCTTCCAGGAGGCCAGTTTGCTCCCAGCCCTTGTCAGGAGCGACACATGAGCTGTTATTGCTTCCATTATGAAAGGGAAAAGCTCTCTGGGGGTTCTTCAGCAGCAGGTGATGATTTGTGTCGTTGCAGTGATGGACATAACTGACATCATCCATGGGAAGGTGGATGACGAGGAGAAGCAGCATTTTATCCCGTTCCAGCAGTAAGTACGGGCTCCAGAGTTCACAGCTCTGGCTGATTAGAGCCTTTGTCCTCTGCAGAAGGACGGATCTGTCTGGGAGCCTGGCAGTGCCCCAAGGGCTCTGCAGAGGGATCAGCCTGCAGCAGGAGCCAGCTCTTTGGAGGGGAAGGTTGCTGTCAGTCTCCTGCAGCCTTTGTTCTGCTTTCTGTGTCTCCCTGACAGGCTGAGTTGCTCGGGGAGTTTTGGGCAATCAGCTGAAATTCCTACCTGGGAGGGCAGAAAGAAGAGCACGGTGCAGAAAAACCTTGGCAGACCTGGGGAGGCGACTTTGCAAACTGTTTGAGGGGCGAGAGGGCTCTGCCTCTTCCCTCTCCAGATGTCCCTGTGAGGGTCAGAGGGCAGCAGGGAAGGGATTTTTGTCCCAGAAAGCCCACTGAGCTCTGCATTCCTGGTGTGTTCTGCCTGCTCTGAGTGCTCACTTCTTTGGCACGTTCCAGCAGCTGAAGTGGAGCTTGTTTGGGTAGACCCAGCCATGTTGTTACAATCCCAAATATAGCAAGGCCAGTGCTGCAGCCCTGTGTTATTACAAGGTATTTTCAGGGCAGATTTTATTCCCCTGCCCTCCCAGGGCCTGGAAGGATGGCTTTTCCTTTGCAGGATAATGTCAGTCTGCTGCTTTACGGTTGGGGTATTTTTGTTTGTTTGTTTTGTTGGTTTGGGAGTTTTTGGTGGTTTTGTTTTGCTGCTTTTCTTTGTTTGCTTGGAGGTTTTTTTGTTTGGGGTCTTTGTTTGCGTCTTGGGTTTGTTTATTTGTCTGTTGAGGGTTTTGTTTGTTATTTTGCGGGGTTTTTGTTCAGGTGGTTTTGGGGTTTTCCCCATTTTCCTTCTGCTCTAACAAGGCTGAGTTTGAATGCACAGCTGGACACCTCTACCAGGATGGGCAGGCTGTGGAGACACGATTTTGTGTCTCATTACTGCTGGAGGGAGGTCAGGTTCAAGAGCCAAAGCCCAACAGATGTGGCTGTGACCGGGGAGAGGTTCATCACTTGTGATCTCACAGCAGTCATTAATTCTGTTAATTTGCCACTGGTTAATCTAGGTGGCCTCATGGTACAGCTGAACTCAGCTCATCAGCTCAGTGTTACCAAATTTCCTGGTTTGAGAGTTCAAATGTACTTCCAGTGGCTTTGTGCAGGCAAAGAAGTAAAAATTCACAGGGAATCCTTTAAAAAAACCCACCCTATTTCCCTGGCAAACAGCCAGCTGTTGGCCAGCCCTCTTCTTGCACAGGCTGATGTTGGTCCCTGCTGTCTGATTTAGGATTGCCATGGAGACCTACATCAGGCAGAGGCAGCTGATCATGTCCCCCCTGATCACGTCCCACGTCATAGGGGAGAACGAGCCCCTCACCTCCGTCTTCAACAAAGTCATCGCTGCCAAGGAGGTGAATCACAAAGGACAAGGTACAGCCCCAACCTGGGGGGAAACCTGGGCTGGGGAAGGGTTCCCCTGCCTGCTGAGGAAATAAAGGCCTTGTGAAAGTCCAGAGGTGAAGGACTGGTGGAGTTTGTTCCCTTCCCTGACCCTAAACCTGTGTTCTTTGGGGTGGTTGTCACCCCAGCAGAGCTAAAAGCAGATAAACCCGGGAGCTGTCCTTGCTTGAACGAGAAGAGCTGCTCCAGCTGATGATTTCCATGCTGATAATGCAATATTTCTAACCTGAAACTGCCTGTGTGGACATAAAGTCCCGTGGGGTGAACGTTGCTGCGTGTTCTGAATGGCTTTGGGTTTAAACTGAGTCGTTCAGGGCTCATCTCAGAAAGTCTGTGTTCCTCTTCAGAGGATCTTCTTGCCCAGTAAAGCCCCACTCGGCATTAGGTTGATGCAGAACTGGGCAGGAAAGAACCAGCTTGGGATATTTAAGGGGTTGTTGCAGGAAGAAACGGGTTTTTATCAACACAGGCTTAAAATTCATGGGGTTGTACCTTTTGTTTTTGCAGTAAACAAGTGTTCTCTTCGCTTTCTTAGGCCTTTGGGTCTCCCTGAAGCTGCTCCCTGGGGATCTGGCTCAGGTTCAGAAGGATTTCTCCCACCTGGTGGACAGATCAACTGCTGTGGCTCGCAAAATGGGATTCCCTGAGATTGTCCTTCCTGGTAGGTCCCCTGTGTCCCTACAGGGGGAAAGAGCCAGTTAAAATTCCAGGATTTCTGCTATAAAAAGATTTATTTTGAGGCTGACTGAAAACTTTCTGTTTTTTTTTCAAATTTCCAGACGATTTTTAATTTTTGCTGTTGAAAGAATTTCCTTTCCGATTGAAAAATGGTAGTTTTTTGGAACAAAATGTCCTTTTTAGCCAAAGACATTTTTGTTGCATGTAGGTTTGACCCTGTATAACCCATTCTAAGTGGATTTAGCCCTGTAGACTTTGTTATATTCAAAAAAAGAGGTTTATAAAGAGGAAAATGGTTCATTTTAAAAGGGCTTTGTGTAATGTGAGGTGGAGGTGAAGGGGTGGGACGTTGGGTGTCGTCCCTTCCAACTGAGAATATTCTGTGAATGACCCAAAGGCCGAGAAGAACACGAGGGTAACGTGGTCCCCAAGGCTGTGAGACGTCCTCCTGGCAAACTGTGTGAGGGGAAATCCCTCATGGAACGTTCTGGATTTCAGGGGACGTCCGGAACGACATCTACGTCACCCTGATCCAAGGGGAGTTCGACAAGGGCAAGAAGAAGACCCCCAAGAACGTGGAAGTCACCATGTCTGTCCACGACGAGGATGGAAACCTCCAGGAGGTAGCGGGGCCTGTGCCGGTTCCATGACCCAAAACCCTCCTTGCTTTCGTCCCTGACCTCACCTTCTCCTCCCTCCCTGTGTTCTGTCCAAAGAAAGCCATCCATCCCGGGGCTGGATATGAAGGTGTCTCCGAGTACAAGTCGGTGGTTTATTACCAGGTCAAGCAGCCCTGCTGGTACGAGACCGTGAAGGTACGAGGGTGTCGTTCCTGAGCCTCCTCCTCTCCAGGCTGAGCCCCCCCAGCTCCCTCAGCTGCTCCTCCCAGCACTTGTGCTCCAGACCCT
>JAWWES010000059.1:3517666-3536111 GCA_035583135.1 Lophotriccus pileatus
TCTGTCCCCCCACTCTGGCCCAGCCCGTGGGGCTGCCGGGGGGTGTTGTGGCCAAAAGCCCTTGGTCTGGTTGAACCTCATCCCCCTGGAATCAGCCCATGGCTCCAGCCTGTCCAGGTCCCTCTGCAGAGCCCCCTGCCCTCCAGCAGATCCACACTCCCCCCCCAAGTCTGTGTCATCTGCAGACCTGCCGATGGTTCACTCCATCCCCTCACCCAGACGGGCAATAAAAGATACCAAAAGCAGATCTAGTTCCAGATCAGGAGGTGCAGCAGTGGCAGAACGTCCTGTGAAAGGACAGGAGGAGGGGGTGGTGCTGCATGTTCCTGCTGTCCCCCTGTGCAGGTGGCCATTGCCATAGAGGAGGTCAGCCGGTGCCACCTGAGGTTCACCTTCCGTCACCGCTCGTCGCAGGAATGTGAGTATCAGGAAGGGTCTCTTGCTCTTCCCTACTCCTCATGGAGATTTCCTGAGCATCCACCAGAAGTGTAGCTCTTTTTCTACTCATTTCCAGCGTTGAGGGTTTTTTTGCAAGCCAAAAAGCAAAACAAACTCGAGTTTTTCCCAGCGTAGATTTGGTGCTGGTGGTGTTTTAAAACTGAAATTAGGTAAGGAGCGTGATGGTCCCCTCAAAAGACAGTTATCAGTGCTTATTGTTGCTCTGGGTTCTCAATGTATGGTGTTGGGTTTAATTTATATCAAGGCCTTGACAAAATTCAGTGCAGGGCTGAAAAGGATCCTTGCAAAGCTGCAAGGATCTTCCCGTAGGAGGATTTCTAATTACATAAATGAGAGGCTAATGAGAAAGTGAGAGCCAGAAGTTTCATCAGACAATTTCAGAGCCCTGAAACGAGATCAATAATGTGAGAGCAAGCCCTTGAAAGGCTCTCCAAAAAAATCCTCTGAAGGCATCAGGGTGATGCAGTGACTTCCACATCCATTCCCGATGAACAGATGTGCAAAACCCCCAGCAAAATATCTCCACAGTTGGAATCATTCAGTCATTAAGGTTGGAAAAGACCTCTAAGATCATGGAGTGCAGCCATTAATCTGTCAATTAACCCCTGAAATGGTGTGGTGAGAGGTGCTCCAAAGAGGATGTTTGTCTGTGTAGTTGCAGGGACCTGGTGAGTGCCTTGAGAGTCTAATCAATAAAGCAGCTGCAGCCTTAGTTAGAGCTGCCCTGCGGGTTGAGTGCACATTAAAAAGGCAATTCCCAACAAGGATTTCTCCTTGTGTTTGCAGCCAGGGATAGGTCAGAGAGAGCTTTTGGCATGGGCTTTGTGAAGCTGATGAACGCAGACGGAACAACGCTGCAGGATGGCAAACACAACCTGATTGTTTACAAGGTAACCTGGGCATGGCAGTCTTGCCTCTTGTTTAACTGATCAAAACAGCCCCTTGGCTGATTTTCCCAGCTAAAAAGTGTGTGGGTGGTGAGGGGAGACCTTCCTGAACTCTGTGGTTTGGAGCTCTGAGGGTATCTTAGTCCTTTGGCTGCACGGGCAGCTTATTCCCTAAAGTGAGAGGCCCAAACAATTCCAGAGGTTAAAAAGTGTTTCAAATCCATTCTGTCCATCGCTTGTGTTGAGGTCTGGCTGCAGATGAGAGGTGCAGGAGGTCAGGTGAGTGTGCTGAGTGTGAGATAACCCTTCTCTCCGCTGCCTCCAACCAACCAGGGCGACAACAAGAAAATGGAAGATGCCAAAAGCTATTTGAGTCTCCCTTGCACCAAAACGGAGGTGGAGGAGAGGGAGGCTCCTGCAGGGAAGAACCTGCACCATCTGGCCAACTTCACCCCCACCAAAGACAGCACAAAGGACAGCTTCCAGATTGCCACTGTGATCTGCTCCACCAAACTGACCCAGAATGGTGCGTTGGAAGCCAAGGGGGCATTTTCTGTCCCCAGGGCGTTGCAGGATGGGTTGGGCACAGCGCCTGAGCTTTACTGGCGCTGTTCTGGGTGTCAGTGGCAGCCCTGTCCCAGCAGGGGTGGCATCACATTGCCAGTACAAGCTGCAGAGGTGTCTGTGCAGCCCCTGCATCCCGTGGATGTCGTGTCCAAACTCTCCCTGGTTAAATCCTTGTGGAGAAACAGCACCTCTTGGTGACAGTGGCTGTGTTTTCTCACAGTTATGAATGTTTAGGGTTAATTATCGTCCCTCCTCTGCTGTTGAGAGAGCAGCAGTTAGAACTGAGCTCTCCAGGATGCTGTTGTACATTAAATCTGCTTTTCGTGCTGCCCAGGGGAGGCAGAATGAGGGGATGTACAGATGGGAATGAGTGCAGCATGTGATGGGAGACTTCCAGTAGCTCTGGAAGGCTCTTGGGCTGAAGTCATGCACTCCAATAAAACTCCTGGCTTGAGACACCTCCCCTGAGTGAACGAGGAACCTGCAGGATTGCCTCCAAATGCCTCGTGCTGTCGGGACTGCGCCGAGGTTTCCATTTATAGCCAAACGTGCCTTCCTTGCCAGGACAAAAGAACCCCCTCAAGGTGATGTTTCTGTGCATCAGGGGTGACTTTTCCTTGCTCACTGCTTCTAAAAATAACCTCCAGACTCCTTCTGCAGCCATTAAGTCAGCTGGGGTGTCGTAATTGCTAATTGCTGCCGTTGTGCCCTTGCCAGTTGACCTGCTGGGTTTGCTGAACTGGCGCTCCAACTCCCAGAACATCGCCCACAACCTCAGGAAGCTCATGGAGGTGGAAGGAGGGGAAATTGTGAAGGTATTTGTGCAGTTCTGAGTCTCCTTGTTACAGGAACTCGGGTGTGCTTGCCTGGTGTTGGCCTTGAAGGGTTTGTAGCTGGGCTGGGGGGGGCTGGGAGGGCAGTTCCAGCTCTGCTGAGCAACAGGGGAATCATGGAATGGGTTGGGTTGGAAGGGACCTTAAAAGCACCTCATTCCACCCCCTGCCATGGGCAGGGACACCTTGCACCAGGCCAGGTTGCTCCAACCTGGCCTTGGACATCAGGGAGATGTTGCCTTTGCCTTTCACTATTATTTAAATTTACTTTCACTATTATTTTTCCCCCCTCTAGTTTTTGCCAGACACCCTTTTACTATTCTTTTTATTATTTTACTGCTATTCACTATTATTTTTTTACCATTATATGTTTCCCCTCCCCCTCTAGTTTTTGCCAGACACCCTGGATGCACTTTTCAACATAATGATGGAGATGTCAGAGAATGAAACCTATGACTTCCTCGTGTTTGATGCCCTGGTGAGTGAGTCTTTTGGGGATTTGGAGTATTTGTGTCCAGCCACATTTTCAGTCTGGTGATGCCTTTAGATGAGCAACTCTTATTTTGCTCTGTTAATAAATCACATTTAAGCACTTCTTAAAGGCATTTTCAGAGCTAGGACTGAAACACACGTTCAGCTTTTTGGTAACCACAGTGAAAATAGTAATAAATAAATAAATACCCCCAGTGTTTAGTGACTATTAGAACATCAATAACACTCTCTGTGGCATTAATGCTGTTAGGAAAACAAACAAAAAACCTATAAATGCACCTGGAGACTGAGTAATGTTGGAGTTGGAGGCTGTGCAGCTCTGTACATGTGTTTCCTTTGGAATTCTTGGCAGGTATTTATTATTTCTTTGATCGGAGACATCAAATTCCAGCATTTCAACGCTGTACTCGAGACTTATATTTACAAGCACTTCAGTGCAACCCTGGCCTATGTGTGAGTATTGGCAGCCCAGGCTGATAGCTGGGGGTGTGATTAGCTTTTAATTCTGGTAATGGTGGTATTTGTTAGGTAGTTTTTGATGATGGTGATGGGATAAAAGCAGCAGAGCCCAGAGATTCCCGTCCCATTCTCCTCTGCTTTCACAGGAGAGAAAGACAAGCTGTGATTACTCCTTATAGCCTGTAAAAATGTCTGTATTCCATAGCATCCTTTGTGTGCTCCACATGCCAGAATTGGGGAAAAGGGGGGAACTGGATGCTGGCAGGGTGGCAAAAAGAGCACCAAGAGCTTGGCTGTCACTCTCACACTACTTTGGGCGCTGGGAGTTGATTAATGAAGAGGATTTTGGCTGGATATTCCCAGCCCTGGCACTCAGGGAGGATCCTGATCTTCTGATGTGGCAGAGACTTGGTTAAAAAATGCTCACAGTGTGTTCATGCCACTTGTGTGCAGTTCAGATTTGCTTCAGGAGGGCTTTGTGCCCCACACTTGAGACCGAGAACCCCGGGAGAAAGGGCCAGTCACCTCCGGTAGGAGTGGGTTTTCCAGCTCATTTTAGGGAAGAAGGAGAGCAGGTGAAGAAGGTGGGATTTGCAGCCGAATTTGTGGACTTTGTGAGAAGTCATGAAGTGGTTGTGAAAACCTGGCATCCCATGAAGGCAGAGATTTCAGGGGGAAACGGGCTGTGAGGAGGAACCTGCGTTCTCTGTTTCTGGCTCGGTGGTTCCTCTCTGGAAGAAGGAAGCTGGGCTTGGGAACTGAAGCGTGTCTGTTTCAGTTCTCCTTGTGCTTTATTTCCAAAGGAAGCTCACCAAAGTGCTGAACTGCTACGTGGGGAATGCTGAGGACTCCAGCAAGACAGAGCTGCTCTTTGCTGCCCTGAAAGCCCTGAAATACCTGTTCAGGTTCATCGTCCAGTCCCGGGTGTTGTACCTGAGGTGAGGCCACGAGCACTGCCGTCCTGGGGGCTCCTCCTGGAGCTCTTCCACTCAGCCCCATAATTCTTCACCTTATCTTCTCTCACTTATTTATCAAGAGGACCTTCCTGCCCTTTGCCCACAGCTGGAACAAATAAATGAAGCAAAAATTGGAATAGCCCATGTGGAGAGGAGAATCCTCTCACCCCTGGCGTGCATGGTAGAGCTGAAAAGGAGCCCAGTATTTGTTTTAAAAAGGAAAACATGGAATGACTTCCTCACTTTAAGAAACTTTAAGTTAAACAGACACAACAAACACTTAGGTGAGGTGAGGATGGCACCTCATCCAGCTGGGGGGTGGTGAATGATGGTGGTTTTTACTGGAGCCTCCAAACGTCTTGTCAGAGATTTGCAGTGAATCCTGTAAGGTGGAGTCCTTTACCCATGGCCAGCCTGGCTTTTTCTTTGTTTGATGCCTTTATTCTTGGAACCCAAGCAGAATTTGCTGTAGTGGCAGCTTAAAAAGTGCAGTTTTCCCCTTATAACAGATTCCAGCAGGAAATCACTGCAAAATCCCCAGTCCTGATTGTCCCCTCATGTGCCTGTGGAAGGAGATGGCACTGAGATGTTCTTGCATGGGATAAAACCCCATTTCAGCTGCTCTGGCACTGTTATCCCAGGTTTGTGTGTCTGTCCTTTGTAGTGTTTATGGGAAGAGCGAGGACGGGAATGAATTCAACGATGCCATTCGCCGACTGTTCCTGTCCTTCAACGTCCTCATGGACCGGCCTCTGGAGGAGGCTGTGAAGATCAAGGTGAGCAAGATCTGCAGGCAGAAGTAATCTCTCTTATTAGATTAACTCATACAGCTGGGAGGGAGCTGGGCCAGAAGAGGCTCTGAGGAATGTAAAACCCCTTCAAGCTGAGACAACCCCTGAATGTCTGACTTGATGAGCTGTGTGTGGCAGGAAGGGGGTATTTAAAACCAAAAGTTTATCCAATAAAAAGAGCAGCATCCCTTCAGCAGCTCCTGAGATAAGAGCTACCACCTGCCCCAGGGGGGAAGGCGCTTCAGCCAGCCTTGAGGCTGATGGAGATACAAATGTACAACTACCGCAAAAAAATGGGTGTAATGCTGGGAATTAAAGCAGTGAAAAAGCCAGATGGTTTCTAAATGTATCTCAGATCTTGGACCTGCTGGTTTTTCTGCTGTCAAGCTGGGTGGTGAACCTTGTGCTGGTGCTCTGAGGAGGAGCTCAGTGAGGCTGCTGAAGGCACTGATGCCTGGACATTCCTTGCTTTATTTCCGTCCTTCCGTGCCTTTATTTGAAGGAAAGATCAACTGTGAACTTTTAATTAGCTCTGGGGTGATTTAAAGCCTGGCTGTGATCCTTAGGCAGTCAGAGTAGCTGCTGGCAGCAGCCACAGGACATCACAGACACCTGGAGTCGGTGTTGTTTCATGTTTTGGGCTTTTTCTTGCAGGGGGCAGCTCTGAAGTACTTGCCAAGCATCATAAATGATGTCAAACTGGTGTTTGACCCCGTTGAGCTCAGGTAACTGTATTGAGTTTGTTTGTCCCCTAAACCCAGCTCAGCTGGGTGGGAAGAATTTTGGGCACTTGGCTTAAAAAACAGGCACTCCAGTTGTGAGGTGTGGTGCAGATGGATGCAGGGATTTGAGGAGGTGCTTACAGGGTTTTAAAGGAACTCAGTGTGGTGTTCCAGGCCAGGTTGGATGGGGTTTGGAGCAACCTGGGCTAGTGAAAGGTGTCCCTGCCCATGGCAGGGGGTGGAATGGGATGATCTTTAAGGCCTTGCCCAGAACTGCCCCATCCCTGTCTCCTTGTGCTGCTGACATGAATAATTTGCTGGGGAGCAGCAGACAGCCAGCAAATGTCCCTGGAATTTAATTGAATGGAATCTGGGACTGAAATGAGTCATCCCTGCTGATGGAAGGGGCGTCTGGAAGGATGTGCTTTCGCTGTTGTGCATGTCTCAGCTTTCAGCACTGGGGCTGCTGGCTCTGTGCAGAAGTCTGCTTGCATTTTATATGAGAGCAAGTGTGGTCCTCTTGTGCTGGCACTGGAGGGCAGAGAGTTTTGCCTGTGTGTAAATTCCTGGTGATGTGTCTAGTCTGCCTGGGAATAAAAACCTGATATTAAGAGTTTTAAGCCTGCAGTTTCTGAATACTGCCCAGTTTTACTTGAAGTTCTGTGCTAAGTTGCTTGAAAATAAGTCAGGGCTCTGCAGTAATTTTCCTGGAGACCACCTGGAGGTAACATTTCCACACTGAGACAAACCTGCTTGACTTCTGCTCTGGGAGGGTGGGCAGGCCCTGGCACAGGTTGTCCAGAGAAGCTGTGGCTGTCCCTGGAGGTGTCCAAGGCCAGGTTGGAGCAAGCTGGGCTATGGAAGGTGTCCCTGCCCACGGCAGGGGGTGGAATGGGATGATCTTTAAGGTCTCTTCCAACCCAAACCATCCCAGGATTGTGTGACTTGCCCAGGTGCAGGCAGGGTGAGTGCAGGATTGGGTGGCAGTGCTGTGACCATCCCTTCCCTCTGTGGTTTGCACTCCAGTGTCCTCTTCAGCAAGTTCATCCAGAGCATTCCTGACCAGCAGCTGGTCCGCCAGAAGCTGAACTGCCTGACCAAGATCGTGGAGAGCGATCTGTTCCGACAGGCCGGTGAGTGCCACGGGGGCATCTCTGCCTTCTCCTTGGGGCCACAGCCTTAAAAACAGGAGTGCCTTGCAAGGTCCCACCTAATCACCAGTGCTAATCCAGCATGAAATCCATCTTTGCAAATATCCCCGGCCATGGAAGAACTGCAGTGGTTTTTTTTTGGCTGTTCCCAACGCTGTGGGATCCGGATTTGGAAAGAGGCAGAGGTTGAGTTTGATACTTGATGCAATATATATAATTTAGAAATAAGAGGACGTGTTCAGATGGGTTACTGGGGGGAAATTCCTCCCTGTGTGGTGCCTGTGCTGAGGATCTTCCTGAGGCCAGCGTGACGTGGGGCTGTCTCTGTCTCCTTTTTCAGAGTGCAGAGATGCCCTTCTGCCCCTGCTGATCGACCAGCTGAGTGGGCAGCTGGATGACAATTCCCACAAGCCTGACCACGAGGCCAGTTCCCAGCTGCTGAGCAGCGTTCTGGAGGTGCTGGACAGGAAAGATGTGGTGAGCACGAACTCCCAGGGGCTCCAGTTCTTCTTTGGAGTGGTTGTGGCAAAGAAAAAAAAATCAGCTTGTGCTTTAAAGCATTAGGAAGTGGTGATGTTTACAGAAATTGTGTTGCTCTGCTGGGTAGTTCTTTGTAGAACCACAGGGTGGTTTTTTTAGCTGTGTCTAAAAAGGAGCCAGGAAATGTTGAATTAGTTATTATCACACAGTGCTAAAAGCTGTTACTTCCCTTTCTAGGGACCAAAATGTTATCCCAGCTACTCTGGTGACTTGCTGAGTAATTTGGAGCAAGCCATGGAAGTGTTTGGTTGCTGTGCAATGGGCACAAGGCTCACAATGCCCATGCTGGTCATGGACATTGATTCTTAGTCGCTGGGAAAAGACTGGTTTGAGCTGAAGAGCTGTTCAGGGAAAACAAAGCCCAGTCAGGGCAGCAGGATGAGCTGATGAAGCTGGGCCAGATCAATTAACTGAGCTCCCCACCAAGTGAACACCTCCAGCACTTGGATCGATCGCTCGACTGCTTAAATCTCCTTTTTTGCTTCCTCTGATGGCAATTACCCGCTGTCAGGGCAGCCCCCCACCCAGGGAGCCCTCCCTGGAGCAGTGCCCCTTCAGAATGGTCCCTCATTTCCCTTGTTGCTCGTCCCCAGGGCCCCACAGCTCTGCACATCCAGCTGATCATGGAGCGCCTGCTGAGGAGGATCAACCGCACGGTGATCGGGATGAGCCGCCAGTCCCCCCACATCGTGAGAGCCTTTCACCTGCCCCGCTTCCCACCCCTTCTGCAGAGGGGAATTTGCTCCCCTGGGAGGTTCCAGAGCGTGGCAGTGGTTTATGGACTCACTTTTCCCTTCCCTGCGGGGTTTCTGTGCCGTTCAGGCGTGGCTTTGGGTGGTTTTCGGAGGCCAGGGATTAGGACAGGAGGTGTCCTGCTCCAGCTGCACTTCAAACTGATTCACTGGCATGTGATTTCCAGTCCCTTTGGGCCCTGGTGCACAGAGAAGTTGGTTTTGGTGCAGTTTCTAACTGCAGGCACAAGAACTCTGCTGAAAAAATGCTCTGTTATCACCTTGGCTGAATAGGGTTAAATGCTGAGGGGTGACACATCCCTGAGGGGCGTTTCTGACATATCTTGGAAGGTGTGAGCACTTGGAGTGTTTTAATTTTCCCTGTATTTCGTGCCCAGAACGATGGGGAAAAAATAATCAAGAGCTGGGAATGTATTTTTGATAACTTTAGAGTCGTGTCAATATGTCACCTGTGGGAATTGCAGCTAAACCTGAGAATCAGGTTGGAAAAGACGCTGAAAATCAGAGAATCAGGTTGGAAAAGACCCTGGAGATACAATGAAGTAGTTTGTGTGTGTGTTTATATATATGTGCCATGTTTGGAAGATGTGTTGCTCTTGCAAACTGTGATCCCTGAGGAGAAGGAAAGCCAGACCCAGCCTCCAGGCTTGGATTTTAGGAAGCCTTGCCTGGTTTAGAGGACCAGAAAGTCCCAGGGTGATGTCAGGACTGGGCTGATGCAGGACTGAGCTCAGTGATGCTCGCTGAGGTCACACTTGGAGCTTCACCCAGGAGAGTAACCCAGGGATTTTTTTTTCCCATTCCAGGGCATTTTCGTGGCCTGCATGACAGCCATCCTGAGGCAGATGAGTGATGGCCACTACAGCCATTACATCAGCACCTTCAAAACCAGGCAGGACGTTATTGTAAGTCAGCCTGGCCGGGGAACTGGCTCAGGTTTGGGCTGATTAAACCCTGTCCATCAGCAGTGAGGTCTGGGCTCCTGCTCCACAGCCCCTGGGGGTTTATTCTGGGGTGGTGTTGACTCAGTAGAGCCCAAGAGCAGCGTTTGTGGCATTGAAGAAAAACATGTTTAATGGCTGTTTAAGTCAGGAACCAGGAAAGGGAGTGAAGATGGAAAGGAAAAGCATTTCCCCCCTCTCTCACTGTCTCTGTCTGTGCTCTTTTCTCTTTCCCCGCTCTAAAGTTTAATTAAATCCTTCAATCTTGCTTAATGGGCAGCACTGCAGATAGTTCCCAAAAAGGCAATGATTGTGTACAATTCACATCCCAGAGACTTTCAATATGAAGCCAGGTGAAACATCAGCTTTTTGTCTTTTGAGGCCCTTAAAATGAGCAGCTGTGCCCAGATTTTTCTCCAGACTCCCCAAAATGGTCAAAACCAGTATTAAAGCAGGTCCCTGGTACATGACACAGCAACTCCTTGTGGCTTTTTCGCCCCCTTATTCCTGGTTTTGCAACCCAGGAGGTGCTTGATCACTGAAATGCCAGCTGGGGATTTGTGTTCTCCCTGTGTCAAAACCTCCAGGAAGGTTCTGTGGTTTGTTTTGGAAGCCAAGGGGACCCTTTTGCCTGTGCAGTTCGGGAATTGCTTTCCATCTGTTGAGCAACGTGGAGCAACACAGCCATCTACAGGTCACACTCCCTTCCTGAGGGCTCAGAACTGCTTTTTCTCTTGCCCAAATCATTTGCTGTGGAGGAAGAAATAAACAAACCAGAATCAAAGCCAGTATCAGGAGGGTGAATTATTATTATCAATGTAATTATTTAAATTACCTGCTCATCATTTAGAATTCCAGAAGAGAATCACAGAATGCTTTAGGTTGGAAGGGACCTTAAAGATGATCTTGTTCCAACCCCCTGCAGTGGGCAGGGCTGGATTTAAACAAGACACTGGTTGAAAATAACAATTTCTAACCTGATTTTTGCACATCCTTAAATCTGCCCAGCAAACCCACCCTTTTTGCTGGTAAATACCAGTTCAGTTGCAATAACTGGCTTCATTTCTGTTGTTTGGTGGTGGCTTTTGTTGGCTCTGGGTGGTTGCAGCCCTGCTTTGCATCGTGGCTTGGTTGGTTTAACACTGTCAGAAGTTAATTCATCTCTTCAAGGTGCCCTGGGTCAAGGCCAAACCTTTCCATCAAGCCCTGATTTAATAATGCCTAAAGGATTTTTCCTGAGGCAGCACCAGAAGCCCACTTCTCTCTCTCCATCACTTGCCAGTTTCTCTGAGCAAACTGTTCAGCTCAACAGAGGCTTTTTTTATCTTTTATTTTGCTGGGGATGGTTTCAGGGGGGTGGTTTTTCCTGTGACCTTCTTTGTGCCCCTCTCATTTTTAACGCTGATGTGGCGTCATTGTAGAGACCAGAATTGATTTCAGTGCTTTTATATCTATAGAGACCACAATGCAGAGATCAATATTCTTGATATTCCCTTCTTGAGCTCCTCTCTCTTCTTTTTGCCTTTTCCTTTTTTTTCCTCATTCCACAACTTAACTTTGCCATGCCCAAGTCTTGTTTGGAGAAGATAAAAAGTGTCTTTTGTACAATAATGCTCCAAATCATGTGTCTGACATCATGTCCATTCCCTGTCTTTAGGTGTCCTTCTCAAACTGGACCAGAAAAGGCTTAACTAATATAATTTAATGATAAATACATTATAATTTAGATATAATTCAGGTAAAATAGAGGATCCTGCATAGAGCTGTTACACTGCCATCCTTCAGGGATTTGATATTGGTTTTGCTTTTTAATCCAGCTTGTGCACCAGGACTCCCTCCACCACAGCTTAATTCAAACCAGCAAAGACAGATTTAATTAAACAGCTCAACGTGGCCCATGGAATTATTTCTCCCCGTGTAACTGAGTGGATGGGCTGTCAGAAATAATTTAATTACTGGAATATACCCACACAGTGAGAGATCCTTCTTGGGGGGGTGGGGAGGAGCAGGATATTGATTGTTAATCAATGCAACCATTAATCAATGCACTTGCAAATGTTTGCACTTCCCTGCGGGTTTTTATGTGGATAAAAATCTCTGCAGCCTGATGGGCTCTGGCTTTGCTTTTTGCACCAGGACTTCCTGATGGAAACATTCATTATGTTCAAGGATCTGATTGGAAAAAACGTCTATGCAGCCGACTGGATGGTCATGAATATGATGCAGAGCAGGTATATATTTATATAAATGTCCATTTGCTGCTATTTGAAGTCTTGCTTTGGAGCCCTTTGTGGTTCTGGAAGGACTCACACAAGGCAGGTTTCTTTCCTTTAACTGTTTCTGGGTGATTTAAATTGGATTTCAGGGAATTGTGCTTCCTGGGCGTCTGTGCTGATGGAACTGGAAGTCCCTCTCCCAAACCACGGGGTCTTTCATCCACTTGGAGAGCAAAATAAATCAGAGCAGCCTTTTTGCTTTCAGTTCTGGGGGGGATCCCATGGCAAACCTAAAGCCAGAGCTGGACAGGGTTTAACCACTCTGTCAGTGAACAAACTTCCCCTGATACCCAACCTGAACCTGCCCTGCTGTGACTTGAGACCACTAAACCAAGGAGTGACTTTCCCTGAATGTTCCTCTACTGGGCAAGAGGTGGAAGAGATTCCAGAGGAATTCCTGCCTTCTTTGGGAGCACCTGTTCCTGGGCTTCACACCTAGGAGCCATAAACCCAGAGCTGCCATGTCCTTTCTTTGATTTCAAGAGCCACCTTTTGTCTTTCCAGGGTTTTTCTCAGGGCAGTGAACCAGTTCACCTCTGTCCTCAACCAGGCCTTTCTGGATCAAAAAGGTTTTGAGCTCCAGGTAACTGTCCCCCGTTGCTCCTGGGTTTTCTCAGGAGCCCCCAGACCTGAAAGGCAGGGAGAACAAATAAATCGATAATAAATCAATCCCACAGTTAACAAATAGTTCATCCATAGTGTTGATTTTCTTCCTCCTGAAGGGAACCAGCAGCATTTTTTGGGGGGGGGGGGCTGTGCAGCTCTGTCATGCTGGTTGGTGCTTTTTTCTTCTCCTTTGGCTTCTCCTGGTTTATTTGAGCCCTTTTTCTCTTCCCCAGCTCTGGAATAACTTCTTCCACTTGGCAGTGGCCTTCCTGACCCACGAGTCCCTGCAGCTGGAGACCTTCTCCCAGGCCAAACGAAACAAGATCATCAAGAAGTGAGTTCACATTTCAGACCTGGCTGGACCTTTTGGCTTCTCATTTGTGCTGCTGTCCCCCCCCCGAACCCTCAGGACCAGAGGAGGTGCCAGGGAGGTGTTTAATTAACGAGGGGATGATTAAAAGGGGTGTCCAAGTCGGGGCAGGCAGATCCTGAGCTGAGCTCCAGCACCTTGGCAGAAGGTTCTTTCCAGGGTAAGGGCTTGTCACAGCTCCCAGAGTTCCCTTCTGCAATTCCTCAGCCTCTCTGTGTAAGGTGGGTGAGAGGAATCCTAAAACCCCTCCAGCTTTTCAGTCACACAGCTTTGGTTTTTCCAAAAGTGAGGGCCACTCATCCCCCAAAAGTAGAAATAGATACCCCAATTTTTACTGACTGAGCAGCTTTCACTCCTTCATTTAGTTGGAATCAAGTCCCTAAACACCTTTGAGGTTCTTGACACAGGCTTTTATTGGGGCACCCGCAGTTGGCCACCTTTCTCCTGCTTTAATTAAACCTTGATGCATCCTCTCCAGGCCAGCAGTGAAAGCTTTAGGGGAACACACCAAACACCCCAAAATTCGGGGTGGAATTAATTGCACGAAGCAGCAGAGCTGCAGCTTTATTCTGCCCTCAGAACTCTGCAGCCTCCTGCCACAATGACACATGTTTGCCATGGTAGTTCCAATGCTTAGCCCTTTTGTCATCTCTTTGCCTTTTCATCCTTTTTTCCAGGTATGGGGACATGAGGAAAGAAATTGGCTTCAAAATCAGGGATATGTGGTACAATCTGGGTGAGTTCAAAGAGTGATCTTTGTTTGAGCTCTCAAGCTGGGTTTTGAATCCTTTATTTCTCTCAGAGAAGCTGCACATGTTTAATGTGGGGAATTGCACTTCAGGTTCAGCTGTTTGAGCACACAGAAATCCCTTTTCCTTTTGCTGGGAATACCTTGCAGAAGCTGATTTATTTCCTGACATCAGCTGCTGAGATAATGCCTTAGATTGCCTATGAAGGGGGTTCTGCCCTGTAAAGGAAAAAAGTCGGATTTTTCAGAGACCCTTTTGTGATTTGCAGTTCAGCTGAGTTGTTTTCTGGGCTGTTGGTGATTTGTGGAGCTGGGGTGGTGTTAATTGTGCTCTGAGCAGCCTTTAACCACAGAAAACACACATTCTGAGCACAGTGTTTGTGCTTTGTGGTCTTTATAACCTGCTTGAACATTTGGCTGTGCAAACCCTGCCCTTGGATATCCAAATCCTGCCAGTTGGACGTGTCTGACCTTGGCTTTTCTTGCAGGTCCCCACAAGATAAAATTCATTCCAGCCATGGTGGGGCCAATCCTGGAGGTCACCCTGGTGCCAGAGCCCGAGCTCAGGAAAGCAACAATTCCCATCTTCTTTGACATGATGCAGTGTGAGTTCAACTTCAGTGGGAACAGGAACTTCCATATGGTAAGGGGACACCAGAAATGTACAATGTCTGCACGTGTGGAGTGCAAGAAAATATAATCTGTGCAATATAAAGCCTGTTTGTGCAATGCAAGACGTTTCTACACACCTAAATTGGGAAGCAATTTGGGGGTCTTCAAATAAAAAATAATGTTTATTAATTCACCTTTATAGTAATGATATAAATTCCCCCAAGACAGAGATTTTGGGGTGTAAATATAAGTTACTGTAGGTAAGTTACTGTATAAATGGGGTTGTTTAAATCCTGATTAATCCCTCTGTAACTCCAGATTTCCTTGCCCTGCACGTCACAGGGTGTGGATGATCCCCCAGGGACTTCTGGCAACCTGAGAAGTTGCTCCCAATTTAATTGTGGGGTTTTTTTTTTGCCTTTGCAGTTTGAAAATGAGCTGATCACCAAGCTGGACCAGGAGGTGGAGGGTGGCCGAGGGGACGAGCAGTACAAGGTCCTGCTGGAGAAGCTGTAAGTTTTATACAGAGCTTTGTTTACAGTTTATTTGGCTGTTTGTTTTAATGCAAAGGAACCCTAATTCATTGCTCCAGTGAGGAGGGGAGGCAGTGCAGGTATCTGAGTGCCCAGAAATGCTGGGTTTGTTCTACAGCAACTTGCACGACTGCCCGAAACTGGGAGGTCAAAACTCAAGCTCAGGTGCCAAAGTGGAAAAGCTTGAGAAGAGCAGGCTCAAAGTTACATCAAAATCGCAGGTTTTAGCACCAAGAACCCATTGTTTTTGCTCAACAAGGCATGTTTTGACCTCAGGGTCTCTCAGGGATGGGGTGTGTTCAGCGCTGCCCCCGATTTGGATTTTACCCCCGCTCGCACCATAACTGAGCCTTCCCTGCTGGCTCTGGGTGTCCCTGCAGGCTCCTGGAGCACTGCAGGAAGCACAAATACCTGGCTGCCCCCGGGGAGGTGTTTGCCCTGCTGGTCAGCAGCCTGCTGGACAACCTGCTGGACTACAGGACCATCATGCACGACGAGAGCAAGGAGAACCGCATGAGCTGCACCGTCAACTTGCTGGTAGGTGGGGGGAGAAACTGGGCCTGGAGTCTTGAGCTGGCTTCTGGGGATCCTGAAGGAGTTGGGTTTATTTGGGGCATCCTAAAGGAATTGGGGTTTTTATTCATTTAATTCATTCTTTGGGCCACCTCTGGTTAACGATGGGCCCACATCAGGCTCTCAAGTTGTGAGCGTGGAAAGGTGGGCAGCCCAAAGTCGAGTCATGGGGCTGATCCTTGTCCAGGTTATGATCTGGAGCCCTGAAATACAGGCAGGAAAGATGCCTAGTTGATAGTTTGGATCCCTGTTCTACTGCCAAGAGCTCTGGACAAGTCGGTTTGCGTGATTTTCCCCTTTTCTGGAGGTGATGGTGACCCCACCTTGTATGAAAAGGATGATTACAGGGATATATATATATACACCTAAGCAGCCAAAATGGCACAGAAGATCTTTAAAACACCTAAAACTGATGCTCAGGTTACTTGTCCAGGGATGATTGTGGTGCTTTAAGTTGTTAAGTTTGACCTTTTCTCCTGTTGGCAGAACTTTTACAAGGAGAAGAAGCGAGAGGACATTTATATCAGGTGGGTGGTTTCCCTCCATGATCCAGCCCAGATCCTGTGTTCCCCTTGGTGTTCTGTGCATGGGCACAGCATTCCTTCCCACGGGGGCCCAGCAGCTTTTCCTTCCTCCAGGTATCTCTACAAGCTGCGGGACCTGCACACGGACTGTGAGAACTTCACAGAGGCAGCTTACACCCTGCTGCTCCACGCAGAGCTGCTCCAGGTGACCCCACTGAACCCAGCTGCAATTCCCACTGCCAGGGGTTGGGTCCTAAACAGAGTGCAGACAGCTCAGAATACACAGCTCTGGGTTTTTCCCCCATTTTTTTTTCCTCAATGTGACTTTGCATCACAAAAGGTCATCAAGGAGCTCTCTGAGTTTTTCCAGTTGCACAGCAGTTGAAGGAATGCAAAAATTAATATCAGTTATTAATAGCTGGGAGCTGGGAGAAAATGCCTCAGCTTGTATCACTGCAAAGTTTCCTTTGCACTGGTGATGATTTGTGCTGAATGCACCCCTGTAAGAGGCACTGTGAGAATTAATTCACCTGAAAATGAGCGGTTTGTTCCCCTTTCTCCCTCTGAACAGTGGTCTGAGAAGCCCTGTGTCCCCCACCTCATGCAGAGGGACAGCTTCTGCGTCTACTCCCAGCAGGAGCTCAAGGAAAAACTCTACCAGGAAATCATCTCCTTCTTTGACAGGGGCAAGGTGAGCGTCTGCCACTGTTGTGACAGCAAATACTGCAAAATTACCCCTGTCCAGGATCAGTGGGGATGAGAGAAAACAAGGGGTGTTCTCCTTCTTTCCCTGGGTAAAGGTGTCAGAGTTTTGGCTGCTGATCCTGATCCTGTGTGGCTGCACTTGGGAGAGGTGGGGCCGAAATGTCTCCTTGCGGTGGGTTTGAGAGACGAGAGATTTAAGTTGGATAATGGGAAGGGTTGGCAGTGCAGGAAAGTCCAGCTTGGCTGGAAAATCAGCTACACTTCTGTTTACCTGTCTGTGGTGATGGATGCTTTTTAACTCAGCCTTTCATGTTATTTGTGCTCTTCTTCTTCCCTCTCTCTGCCTCCCTTCACCCTCCCTGGAGATGTGGGAAAAAGCCATTCAGCTGAGCAAGGAGTTGGCTGACATGTATGAAAACAAGGTCTTTGATTATGAGGGGCTTGGTAATCTCCTGGTAAGATATTTTTTCCTCCATTTTCAAGAGGCTTCTGACAACTAAAATTAACCAACATAACCCTGGACTGCTAAAATTAATATGGTCGAGCAGGATAAGCCCAAAACACCTTCATGTTACAGACAAACCAACCAAAATAACCCACTATGGCTCTGCATAAGTTTAGTATTAGAATGATGTTTTTAAGTAGGTTTTGCCCTCCTAATTACCATGACAAATACCATGGGCAGATGTTTAGAAGTCTTGCTGTTAATCAAATAAAGCAACGTGTGCAAGGTGTATTTTCAGGTGTGAATCTCCTCACCTCGTTGTTTCTTGTGGTAAAACTGCTGTGTGAAAACACAGGGCTGCAGAATCCTCTTGGTTTTGATTAATATTTTTTAGTAGTTAAAGGTGGAACCAGATGGTCTTTATGTTCTTTCACACGAGGATCATCTGCCCAGTTTTATTTCTGCCAGTTCTCTGACATTTGTCACCACTGGTGTCTGCTCAGCTTCAGAATATATTCACATTTAATTGGCTCTCCAGCAGTTGAGGATTTCGAGCATCCCTCTGGAATCCTGAAAACTGTTGTTCTCACGCCTGCAAACCGGGAAATGGAGTTGATTCTGGTCCCAGACAGACCAAATATTTAATCAAGTAAATGGAGTAGGAGGGACTGGATCCAAAAGACAATTGTTGAAGTGCATTCTGAGCTCTGTGAGCTCCAGCCTGGCAGTGTCCTGGAGTTCTCCAGAGGGAAAAGGTGGTGGGTTTTCTTTTATCTTCCAGAAAAAAAGAGCTACTTTTTATGAGAACATCATGAAGGCAATGAGGCCTCAGCCGGAGTACTTTGCTGTTGGATACTACGGGCAGGGCTTCCCCTCCTTCCTCCGGGTAAGAATTCTTCGACACTCCATTCCTGCAGTTGTGGGGACCCCAAAAGTCCCAACTTTGGCACAGATTCCAAGAGAATTCGGTGCCAAACTCCTTTCCCTTTGAATGTCACTGACGGATCCGAATCCCTCAAGCATTTCAGAGCATTTCAAGTGTCTAAAAAGAGCCAAAGTAAGAGATGAAATGGAGCTTTAATGGAGTGTTGGAATAGGGTTTGTTCTCACGTGGATTTAAACAGAATCTTCCTGTTGTATTCATGCCCTCTGACATGAGGTTGTTGCTCTTAGAAAAAGTTCAGCCTGTAGCTTTTCAGCCTGGATCAGCCAAGAGGAGAATGTTAAGTGTGATGGAATGGCACAGAAGGCCTCCAGGGTTTGTTTTTGGATCCTTCCCTTCCCCAAAGCACCACTGCCAGGTGGACAGGCTGGACAAATAATTGGCCAGGGGCTGGTGTTTGTTCAGTCTGCAGAGAAAAAATTGCCAGGGCTGGACATTTGGGTGGTGGGAGTGAAGGGAGGCAGGAATGGGACAGGGAAAACTCCTGTCTGTGCACAGGGAGATCCCTCAGGTAACTCCCACATAAACTTCACGTAAACCAGACCTCTGGGTGTGTTCAG
>JAWWES010000059.1:3540787-3557302 GCA_035583135.1 Lophotriccus pileatus
GGGGGTGGCACTGGATGAGCTTTAAGATCCTTTCCAGCCCAAACCATTCCATGACTCTGGGATAAGTATTTGTACAACCCTTATCTTTGTGGGCTTTTAACCCACGAGGGGCCTACAAAGTACAAGATGCAATCAAATGCCTGGGGTTTGTGATGAATTAGTGTTTTCCTTCAAACACGACAAGAGCACAGGGAATTGTGGAGAACCTGACACTTGCTGACAACAGGAAGGGTATTTCTCTCCCTCTCCTGTTTTTCCACAAGGATTCCCGGTTTTTCAGCCTTAACTGGAGCTGCTCAGATGTTCAGTGCTTTATTGTGAAGCCTGTGATGAACCTGCCACCTAATTACAAAGATAAACTTGTTCCTGAACAGATCCTGAAGTAATTGATTTTCCTTTTCCCTTTGTGTTTTCCCCAGCTAACTTAAGCACAGACCTTTGTGCCCTGTGTAAATTTGTTTAATATCCAGTTTAAGCTTTGCTGGGAGAAGAAAGAGCTGGATATTTATGCAAAGGAGGGTGGCAGGGGAGGAAACTCAGCCCTTACTCTGCTTCTTTCCAGCTACTACAGAGCAAACGAGGTGCAGCAATTCACCCACTCCAGACCCGTCAGGAAAGGAGAGAAAGATCCAGACAACGAGTTTGCTGTGAGTCCTCTGCCTTTGGTTTGTTTTGTTGGGGGTGTTTTGACCAAAACTCTCACCTTTTTCCCCACCTGTGGCCGGGGAGGTTTGGTATTAAAATGTAGGATTAAAAAAAAAGGGCTGCCCGGTGTTTTAATATCCAGGGGGCTCCAGAGCTGGAGTTTTGATGTTCAGAATCCATCAAGACTGGGCTATGCAACCCCAGCTTCCCACAGAGCACAGCCAGGGGCTCCCTCCCGCTTGGGGCAGGTGGAAATGGTTGGGGAAGGTTCTTCCAGCCTGTTCTGGGAGCCTCACACCCCACAGCAGAGCACTGAACTGCAAGAGCAATATTTGCCTTACACCTTGGTGGGTTTTTTTCCCCCTTCTCTTGATTAGAATATGTGGATAGAGAGGACAACCTACACCACAGCCTATTCATTTCCAGGCATCCTCAAGTGGTTCGAGGTCAAGCAGGTCACCACGGTGAGTTCTGCCTGGGGCTGGATCTCCTGCCCTCCAGTCCCTCCAGGAATCCCTTGGAACTGGTAGGGTTGCCAGTCCTCCCACCATTGGATGTGGCACAGCTTAAATTCCTTGATTTTTGTCTTCAGTGGAGAGGAATAAATCATAGAATTGTGGGGTCCTGGGATGGTTTGGGTTGGAAGGGACCATCCAGTTCCACCCCCTGCCATGAGCAAGGACATCTTCCACTGGCCCAGGTTGCTCCAAGCTGGCCTTGGACACTCCCAGGGATCCAGGGGCAGCCACAGCTTCTCTGGGAATTCCATCCCGGCCCCTCCCCACCCTCCCAGGGAAGGACGTTTTATTTGGTTGTTGTAATATGGTTTATTCTATTTGGTTGTGTGTTTTTTTTTTTTTTTTTTTTTTTTTATTTTCTCCATCAGGAGGAGATCAGCCCCTTGGAGAATGCCATAGAAACCATGGAGCTGACCAATGAGAAGATCACCAACATTGTCCAGCAGCACATCTGGGACAGGAGCCTCCCTGTGCACCCCCTGTCCATGCTCCTCAACGGCATCGTGGACCCGGCGGTGATGGGGGGATACACCAACTATGAAAAGGTCCTGCTCACACTTGTGGAGCCCCTCTGCTCTGCAGCCAGGCTGGGAGAGCTGGGGGGTTCACCTGGAGAAGGGAAGGCTCCAGGGAGACCTGAGAGGGCCTAAAGGGGCTCCAGGAGAGCTGGAGAGGGACTGGAGACAAGGGATGGAGGAGCAGGACAAGGAGAGGAAATCCTTTGCTCTGAGAGTGGGGAGGCCCTGGCACAGGTTCCCCAGAGCAGCTGTGGCTGCCCCAGCCCTGGAAGAGCCCAAGGCCAGCTTGGAGCAACCTGGACCAGTGGGAGATGTCCCTGCCCATGGAATGAATTGATCCTGAAGCTCCTTTCCAGCCCAGCCCATCCCATGCTCCTCTGATGTGCAGCTCAGTTCTGTGACCTCTGCAGTGCTGAAGACCTGGGGGGTTCAGTTGAGTTTCCAGCTGTTCCCCATCCCGTGTCCATTTGTTCAGAGCTCAAAGGAGAGCAGAAAAAGAACAAAGAGCAGAGATTTCCACTGCCCACAGGGTGGAAAACCTTTGTAGTGTTTAGTTCTAGTGCTCTGCATTGCCATGGAGGGGGATGATCCAGCTCTCCCAGGCCTCCTTTCCAGTGCAGTCTTGCAGCAACAAGCAAATATTTCAGGAAGAAAATCAGTGTTTCCCCCCCAGGTTTATCCAGCTGACCCCAGTGTAGGCCCTTTCTTTTTTTGTGATGTTTAATTGAAGCTGTTGATTCCCAGTGATGTTCCCAGCACAAAAATCCAGTGCTTATTTCTCTAAGCTAAAGAGATGGTGTTAAAACACACCTAGTTCTTCTCAGCTGTGTGGCAGGCAGGTAGAGTGAAGGGCACAAGTTAAATGGGAGAGGGGCTGATTTATCTGGGGTCTAACTCTGCTCCTTCCAGAGGAGTTTGCACCCTTTGCCAGGCTGGATTTGGCCCTGAATCCTCCCATCTTGTGAATTAAGGTTGACGGAGAGTTTAGAATTACCAAAGTGGGGAGGCAGTTAAAGCGAGGAAGCACAAATTATCTGTAACCACATCTGGAAACACTCGTTTCTGGTTCATATTTTCCTATTTCAGCTGAAGATCAGAACATTGGGCTTTTGTGGGCGGCTCAGATCTTGAGTTTCTGATTGTTTCAGAGGAGCCAAAAAGCCAAAGTCTGCCTTTTTAACGTCTTTCTTCTTGCAATAATTGAACACTTTCAAGGCAGTTCCTCTGGGACCTCCCCAGCAGCCCTTTCCAGGCTCACCTCCTCCTGCCAGCAGCCTTTTTTGGGATCATACCCCAGCCCTATAAACACTTTGTCCACACAGTCCAGTTAATGGCACCCAGGAGGAGAAAAAAAAACCCCACACCCACATTCAGAGGCTGAAATAGTTCAGGGATGCTGCCTTTCAAAGCCAAATTAAAAACTTATTAGGGATTTTATCTAGGGGGGAAAAAGAGGGGGAAAATTAAATATTTCTGACCAGGAATTGTGATCCTTTTCAATGGGGATGCTGCAGCACATCCTGGGAATGGGCAGCAGGAGCTGCCCTGGTCACCTCTGAGCAGGTTTGGGGTGTCCTTGTGTGCTGCTGAAAGCTAAAGAGGCATTTTTGAGGTGAAAACAAAAGATTTTGGGTCTGCTCCTCAGGTTGAAGGGAGATTTAATGTAACCTTGGTTATTCACATCAATATTGGTTCATGAGAAGGGAGCTGCTGGAATTGAGTAAAACCTTTCTGGTCAAGTAACTTTTTAAAATTAGTGTTTCACTGATAAAAATTACCGGTTTTTGAAACACAAAAAGCCCTTTTCCCCCCCCATTTCTCGACAAATAATCCTGGATTTTTTCCCTCAGCTTGCTGGCAGGGAGAGGGCAAAATCTGGCATAATATGAGGAATGATGGCAACAAACTGCTCCTGAATTACAGGGATCTCCCACTGGGAAAGCAGGGGAGGTGTTTGTATCCCCTTTGTTCACCCTCTCTCTTTGCTTTCAGGCCTTTTTCACGGAGAAGTATCTTCAGGAACATCCTGAAGATCAGGAGAAAATTGAGCTGCTGAAGCAACAAATCGCCATCCAGGTGGGGAGTTGGGGAAGGGCTGGGAGGGCAGATGTTTTTTCGTCATCATTTTTTTTCCAGAGAGAGAACCTGGACAGTGCACAGTGGCTTTTTATTTTAAAGGAACTTCTGCATCCTAAAATTGTGGCCCTAAAATATTCTGTTGTGCTGCTCTGAAATACTTGCCAAAGGGGGGTGGGGATTTTTCCCTCCCAAGGATCCAAATATCTGTTATCTCTCCATGAAATCACCAGGCCTGCTGGTGTGACCATTGGAATTGGTCTGGTTTGACTGTCAGGGCAGTGAAAATTGCCTGGAAGAGGGGGAATCATGGAATGGTTTGGGTTAGGAGGGGGCAGACACTTTAAAGCCCATCTCATCCCACCCCCCTGCCGTGGGCAGGGACACCTCCCACCAGCCCAGGTGGCTCCAACCAGACCTTGGAACTGTAGATTTGAGGAAAATAGTCATATTTCTGAGCACATGGAGCTCGGAGTGTCAAGCCTGAGCGCCACAAGTGCTTCTCTCTCTGCCTCTTCCAACCCCGAAACTCCGCGCGTCGATTCAAGCCCTTTGCGCGCGGCCAATGTCCCAAAAATCCCTTCCCTGATTTGTCCCCTTCCCCCTCCTCCCCTGCAGATGCCCCTGCTGGCCGAGGGGATCCGGATCCACGGGGAGAAGCTGACGGAGCAGCTGAAGCCGCTGCACGAGCGACTCAGCGCCTGCTTCAGGGAGCTGCGGAGGAGGGTGGAGAAGCAGTACGGGGTGATCACCCTGGTGAGCCAGCCTCAAGCCTCCCTTTTCCCCCCCTCCCCTCAAACTGGTGGTGTTTGGGGGTGTTCTCAGCCCTGTTTTTGCCTCGCAGCCCCCCTCCCTGACCGAGAGGAAGCCGAGCAGGTCGGGCTCTGTGGTGCTGCCCTACATCATGTCCTCCACCCTCAGGAGGCTCTCGGTCACTTCTGTGGCCTCCTCCGTGGTCTCCACGTCCTCCACCTCGTCTGACAGCACCTCCTCCAGGCCGGGCTCGGATGGGTCAGTAAGAGCCTTTTTACCCCTGATTGGCAAGGGTTTTAATTGCTCTTCAAATCAGTTTATTCCCCGGTGATGCACGTGTGGTGTCACTCCGTTTTATAGGCAGGGAGTTTGGGGCACAGATGGGGGTAATTCTGGGAGTTGAACCCGCAGCTGCTGCTGTCCAGATTATCTGCCTGGCACTGCCTGGGTTGTATTTCAGACACACACCTTGTTTCTGCCTCCCAGGAAAATGGGGTGTAGGATGCAATGGGGTGGTTTGTTTTGGTGTGGTCAGCAAAGAGGACTTGTTTCCACCCTGTTTGGAGCTGCATCCACATGGAAACACTCCCTGGTTTTACCTCTCTGTCCATTTAATTTACATCTGTGATAAGCAGAGGGTTCAGGGGACTTGCTCAAGGGGCTCAGCATAAAAGGCAGGTCTGGCTCCCTCTGCGAGCAGCTCACACTTTACATTCTTCATTTCACATCACAGAACGTGATTTTACAGACCTCATTAGACCTAAGACACAACACTCAGAATTTCTGGGGTGACCCAGCACAGATCTCACTGAAAACCCCACCTTCATCGTTCAGTTTTTCCCAATAATCCCATTCAAACTGAGAGATGGCAGCTTTTCAACAAGCAGCCCTTGGAAGCTCTGATGGACTCGTGTTTTTTTCCCCCTCTTTGTGATCACAGATCTATCCTGGAGCCTCTCTTGGAGAGAAGAATATCAACATCTTCCAGAGCTGAGGAGCTGCCTGTGAAGGATGACGGTGACAACAGGATCAGCAAACTCAAGAGGAAGGAGTGGAGCATCAGCAAGTCTCAGGTGATCGTGGAGAAGGAGCCAGAAACGGAACCTGCTTCCAAAATGGTAAAGCCATAAAAGGATGAGAGCAAGACTGAAACCCCCAGCAGGAGGATCAGAGCGTTCCCACCCCCTTCAGCCTCACGCTGCTGGTTGGGAACTGCCCCAAATGTCGGTGGGAGGGGTTCAAATACCAAAGGCTTTGCTCATCTGAGTGATGCTTTTATTTTTTTCCTGTGGAAAATCGGTGTCACGGCCCCAAAGTGCAGCTTGGCCGGAGGGACAGGCTGGAAATGGGAGGCTCTGATGCTTCCTGGAGGTGCTCAGTGCCCCCAGAGCAGGGGGGGCCCGTGTGATGCTCTCAGCACCCTGCAGGACTGCCCCTGTTTTTGCTGGAGCAATCCCTGCTATCCCAGATCCAGCTGCCAGGCCAGATGTTGAGCTGCTGTGCCTCAGCATCCCTGCACAAACCGAACGTGCTGGGAGGTGAAGAGCGGCCTGAGGGGCTGGGGGGGTGAAAAAAAAGATGGGCTGGTCCTTAAGTCACCAGTCTAGGACTTGGCAAACCTGGTTCCAGTCTGTGCTTTGCTCCAGACCCTCCTGCACGGGGGCAGAGCGGTTTTCCTTCGGCAGATGATTTGCAGGAGAGCAGTGGAAGGGAATCTCTCCCCCCACAGGAGGCTGTAATGAGGAGTATCTTGGAGCTGTTGGGCAGGAGGGTTGGCAGGGGGATTCAGGGGGATCATTGATGCCCAGGGGTAAGTTTCAGCCCCCAGGTAAAGCTGTAGAAGCTTGGATTGTTATCCTGATTGATGCAGAGACTGCGCTGCGCTGTCAGAGGGTGGGAGAATTGGGCACCCGAGCATTTCAGCTCAGTGATACTAATCTGACTGAACACAGGCTGTGTAAATAATGAGAAAACATGAATTCTTGTGTTTCCCTTTTCTCTCTCGAGTTCCCAATGGAATCTGGCAGGAACAGGTCCTGCATTTTCAGGAATTCTCATCAAATCTGAGCGGTGCTGCCAAGCACTCGGAGCCTGCAGGCTGTTTGTTAAAAGGGGAGCTGGGATGGTGTCACTGGGCACTGACAGGCTTTCCAGGGCAGGAAAAAAAACCCAGGATTTTTGTGCAGCTCTTTGGCTGAGCTGTTTGGGAGCTGCAGAGCCAGAGGGAAGCAAAGGCTTGCTGTGTGTCCAGCAGATTTGGGCTGTAAATGTTTTGTGTTCAGTCTTCTCTGTGCAAAGAGAAATCCCAGGGATGGAAAACTGAGCTCTGAAGAGCCCAGTGAGTTTAATTACATGTTTAAGTGACAGCCTGCTCTGTAAAACAACTGACTGATATTTAAAAGGTCCCTGGTATTCAGGCACTGGACTCCTGTGGCCTCATGGTTGGAGTGAAGAGCACAGAGGACACGCAGGAAGGGACTGGAACATCTCCCGAGTCCCAGATGCAGAGGATTTGCTCTGGAAAGCCTCAAATGGTCTGGTTTCACAGCCCCAAGGAGCTGGGTGACACCAGCAGCCTGCCCTGCACCCAGAATGGCAGTTTTTTACACCTTGGGAAGACTTCACCCCCAGTGCCCTGCCCGATTCATCCACAGGACTGCAGCAGCTTTTCAGCCTTGGTTA
Source organism: Lophotriccus pileatus (assembly GCA_035583135.1). NCBI lineage: Eukaryota > Metazoa > Chordata > Aves > Passeriformes > Tyrannidae > Lophotriccus > Lophotriccus pileatus. Next base: position 3,547,980 of record JAWWES010000059.1, read on the forward strand.
AAGCTCTGAGGCCACCAAAACCCGTCTGCTCTGACCTGGCTGACTTCTGAAGGGCTTGTTTGTCTTTGTTCCAAGCAGGGCACGTCAGGGAAGGCACAGAGGCCAAAGAGTCTCCAGCTGGGAGACAACAGACTGACTTTGCTTCAGGGTTCCTCCCTCCAGCAGTCGACTCGCAGCCCACCCCCCATCACCCCCAAAACCCCCAGGACCCAAAGTAAGTTCTGGAAATGAGTCTGTGTTTGCTGAGGTGACACTGGGGAGGTGGGGAAGGAGGGAGGGAGTGCTCTGCATTAGATCCCAGAAAGTGACTCTGAGCTGATGATGTTTGCAAGAGGTTTTTGTCAGATCCCAGACTTTGGCTGTGTTGGCGAAGGTCGTGCCCGTCACTGGGATGTCACTTGTTAAAATTAGGGGATCAGAGGAATTCCAGAGAACAGGTTTTATCTTTTTCAGTTGGTTTCTTGATTTCTTTTGTGTTGGCTTGTACAAGAAAGATGAAGAAGGAACTGGATGGGTTTTAAGGTCCCTTTCCACCCAAACCATTCCAGAATTCCATGACTTGTGGAAGGTGTATTAAACCTCGAGGTGAACATCACGTGCAGTCAATGTAGGTGATAAATCAAGTCAGGATAAATGACAGGATGAAACCACAGCAATCCCACGAGGTATTTCTGATCAGCTCAGTGCCTAAATATCCTGGGCAAGGCCTGAGGGCCTTGTTATTTAATGAACAAACTCCCCTCACGTGGTAAAAACGTTCTGGTAGAACTTGCTCTGCAGCTTGGAAGGGGAGCTGGTGAAGTTCCACCCCCAAGAGATGGAATTTGTCTTGAAGAATTAGCAAAAGGAGCAATTGGTGCAAAAGCTTTTTTTTAAAGGAGCAGAGGTTCGTGTGTGGATATAAATTCAGAGTCCAGTGTAGGTAATGAATGAACCAAACCAGCATAAAGCTGCTGGGAGGGGATTTAACCAAAAAAATTCATGTGAGGGGTGAGGAGACAACCAGAAACGCAAACAAAGTCAGGAATACTCTGAAGATCCATGAGAGGGATGTGAACCCTCCCTCTCCCGCTTAGCAAGGGGGTTTAATTGCCCTTAGGAGCAATTTCAGAACCCCTCTGAAATTCGGGTCCTTGTGTCCCCATCAGGTGGAGCTCAAATCCAGGGAGTTCTGGGGTGGAGGCCCCGCTGGGCACGGCAGATGTGCTGTAATGGCTGCAGTTCTCTGCTCTCTCAGGCGTGCAGGTCTCACATCCATTGGGGGGAGGGAGAAAAAACCTCTTCTGGGCCTTTGGAACTCGAGGGAGACACGACTGTGACTGCAGCAGATCCGCTCGGGTTTAGCTGCTGAGAGGCAGAGAGCTGTTGGCAGATGGAAAGCACGAGATATTAAATCAATCTCCCTTCAAATTCACTCCCATTTCCCGTCCCTTTTCCACCCACATCAGTGTCTTCTCTCATCACTGTCCTTGCTTGCAGGTTTTCCCTCGTTGCAGGCTGACGGCTTGGCAACCCCACCCCCCCCTCCACCCAAAAGCAAACCCTACGAGAACAGCAACCCCAGGAACTCTGCAGAGGTGAGGAAATGAGAGCTGACATTTGCTGTTGGGTTTGTGTTGTTTTTCTGTTTTCTTTTTTTGGAAAACAGCTTTTAAGAATTTTTAAGCCAATGGAATTTTCCGAGGTGGTGCTGCTTTTGAGTCTTGTCTAATCATTTCACTGCTCCACTCCCTGAAACCACAAAAGAGGGGAAAAGTGGTTTATTTTGCTTCAGGAGAAGGATATCAAGTGAAGTCCCTTTTTCCAGTTTTTTTTTTCCAAGTGGGAGTTGTGTTGTCCTTGGTCGGGAATACCGTGTGTGGGGGTGGGAAGAGATCCTGAAAACGATGGAAAAGCTTCCAAAAGGTGATCAGCGTGAAACAGTGCAATGATTTGGGCCTGAAAAAGATGCTTCTCCCATTTCCGAGGTGATAAATGTCTCCTTTTAAACCCTCAGCTCAGAAGAATCACGTTCTCCAAGTCACGAGTGACTTAAAAGAGCCTGTATTAAATCCCTGCTTAGCCACAGCCTCTGTCTCAATTCCATCAAGTGCTTTCCTTCCAGGAACACCAAATTGCCACTTTTTCTGTGCTGTCCCACTGATGTTCCCCTTCCACTAGGGTGTCTTCAGGCTGTTTGGAACCCCTCATGTGCACCTTTTATCATCTCAAGGCATGAATGCCTTCCCCAGTCCCCTTTGCAAAGAGGATTCGGGGAGTGCCTGAGCGAGATGAGCTGGAACGGGACCCAAAAGAGTTTAAAGGAGGATCACATTTCATCAATATTTCACCTCTGGCAGCACAGGGAGACAAGAAAACAGTTGATCACTGAATTCAGGGGGGTGACACTGGGATTTGGCAGCGACATAGAGCCTTGAAGTGCGGGATGAGGAGGGGGTTTTGTGCTTTGCCCTTCCTTTGGCTGGGTTTTTGGCTCCTCTGGAAGCAGCCAGTGGAGCTGCTGTGCTGGTGTGACTGGCAGAGATATTCCAGCCCCGGGGATGTGCTGTGGGAGCCACTGTTTCCAGGGGATTAATAAAAGAAGCCTCTTTCCCCCGAGTCTTGTAAGGAAACTAATTATTACCATGTCCTGGCTTGCAGCCCTGCCCTTGGCTCGCAGCCAAAGGAAAAGGATTTGTGGGGCTGCAAAGAGAGATTGCAAAGTGTTTTCTGAAGGGTTTTGTCCCTTTGCTGTTGGAAAGTTGTCTCTGTCTGCCTTTGGTGGTTGGAACAGTCCTGAAATCTTGGTGGTGGGGCCACACAAGCTCCTTCCTCACCTGGCCTTTCACATCCCGTTTTATTTAGGATGCTCCCTAAAGCAGGCAGAGAAACAGCTAAAAAGAACCCACTATGATGCAGTTTTTAGCAAGAATAAGCAACATCCTTGCTGGCCCCTGAATCCACAGACCTGGCCCTGGGAGAAGCATCAGGTCCTTCTTGGTCCCTCTTCTGGTGGGAAGCAAAATGCCTCCACGTGCCAGTAATGGTTTTGTTTTTCTGTGTGTTTTCCTCCTCCTCAGGTTGCTCCACCTCTGCCCAGCAGAAGGGAGGCCAAACCTCCCCCTCCACCCCCAAAAACCAGGAAATCCAGCGTTGTGTCCTCGGAGCAGGGGCTGCAGTGAGGAAGGATTCGATCCCTGCGGTGGAGTGGCTGCTTTGTGGTCCCTGAGCCCCCAGGCTGGTGATCCCTCCTGCCATTCCATTTCCCTCTCTTGGAGCTTTCCCAGGAACTGTTGTGGACTGTGTTCCCTAAGCCCTGGGTTCCCTGTGACACTAATCCCTCCTGGAATTCTTGTCTGTCTCCCTGGGCTCACTCCCTGCTGCGGTTCCAGCAGCTCCTGCCCGGTGTAAATGTGCCCCAGGAGGGATTTGGAGCCAGGGGAGGCACAGCAGGGTTGAGATGTGTCCAGCAGGGTTTCCATGTGAGTTTTTAGCTGTGTTTGTGATCCCTGTTGAGCCAAGGTGTGATCCTCATACAGATCCCAGCCATTCCTGCTGGGAAGCAGCAGCTCCTGAGCTGTCAGGTGTGGGGTGGGAGGTGCAGTCCCTGAAGATCCCCGAGTGCAGGCAGAGACCTGAGCACTGGGAGCAGGGATGAGAAGCCTTTTTTCTGTCGCCATTTGTGTGGGGGATGAAGAGCAGCCCCTGCCTCACTCCAGCCCTGCTCCAGGGAGCAGCTTCTCCCTCCCAGTGGAGAGTTCGTGGCAGTTCTTGCACCTTGGTTTAGAGCTTCCCTTGATCCAGGTTTTTAACAGACTAGACTTCAAGGAGCCATTTGGATCTGGGATGTGAAAGACTTGACAATCAACCACCTCCTTTCCTGTTGCTCAGATCACTCCACCCTTTCCTTTCCTGGGAGGATGGGGGGGGATCTATTTAATTTTTCCTTTAATTATTTATTCCCTGCTCTGTCTGGGGGTCTCTCTACTTGCATAGAGAAAAAACAACACGGTTTTAGGATTTCATGGCTTTAAAATCAGGTGGTCCCTGCAGGAAGGGCTGTGGCCCTGCAGGAGTAGCCTGTGCCCTCAGTCGCACAGTGACCAAAAATCCAGCCCAAATATCAGCGTTATTTTGGGACCTGATGGGCCTCAGGCACAGAATTCCCATGGCTGAGCTGCCACTGGAATCCTGTGTGGAGCAGGACTTCCCCAAACCGCCCATTTCAGGACAAATGCATCACAAAGAACTTCAGTTTTCCTGCCAAGCTGCAGAATTCCAGATTTCTTTAGGTTATCATCATTTATAAATCACCCCAAAGCTGCAGAAAAGCAAGAGCAGTTGGAGGTTTCCTTGATGGGTAAGAATTATTCTCTTGTCCCATTCAGGCCTTGCCTGTGGGACTGCCCTGTTCATATCCTGGCTGTTATTTTTCCCTGATGTTTTCCAGGGATTGGCAAAAAATTACTTCTTCTTGTTCCCTTTCACTGTGGAACTCGGGGGAAAAATGAGAGTTTGCCTGCAAAGTTCAGATTGAAACTTCTTGAAGAGTTCAAAGATTCTTCAAACTCACAAAGAAGGGATTTGGATCCAAATTTCTGAACTTAGTAAAACTTTGGCTGTTGGGAGTTAATTTGTCATCACTATCGAGGAAGATTTTATTTTTTCCCTTCCAGGAAATAATTTTCCTTGTTCACTGTAACTTATTTAACTTCTGATGATCTGGTACAAGTTGGGAGGAGCCACTAAAAACCTGCTGAGGATGTTGCTCACGGCAGTAAATAGGATTTAACTCTGGGTTTGGGGGTGTTTTGAAGCCACTGCACCTCTGTTGTGCTCACCTGACTGAAATGGGGTTCGTTACGGCCACAAATGGTTTTTCATTATGTACAAAAATGGTTCCCAGTGAAAAAGAAAATGAAGTTTGTTAAACCTCGTGGAAGTTTTTCAGGGAAAAGGTTTGTTCAGACTGGAGTCATCCTTTCTTCTGGATTCTTGTGACTCCTGAGTGACTCCAGGAGCTGCTGGCTCTGTCAGCCAGATTGTCTCCATCCCAGAGTGGCCCTGGGGTGCCAAACCCTGCAGGCTGAGACGTTTCAGGGCAGTCACATCACATCCCCGCACAGCCCGTTTGCTGCACACACTCACAGCTGGCTCTGGCTCGGTGCTTCCCAGGGGGAATCTTGGGAACCTTCCTGGACACCCTGAACCTCCCTGGAGCCCGGGGGGACGTGTCAGCTCCTCGTTGTGTGCTGGGACACAGACACTCCTTGACTTGAAAACCGCTGGGCTTTCTTGCCTTTCAGTTTGTCTCCACTTCTTCCTTCCCTTCAAAACCATTTCCCTCCTCCTCCTCCTGCTCGAGGATCCTCCTGAACTTCATCCTCCCCTTCCCTTCCTTTCTTTGGATCGGGAGGGAGAACAATTTCTGTCTCTCCTGGCTGATGATTTTTGAGAGCTTGGTGGAATTTAAGCTTAAACAGCTCTTTTTATTTGGCTTAAAGAACCTTAAACGGCTCCGAAGGTGTGTTGAAATCTGATTGCTGGAGGAGCCTCTGCCTGAATTGAGGTGCAAACAAGGCCACGTGCCAAAGTCAATATTCTATTTATTATTTAACAGTAAATGTGAGGTGGAGAGAGAGAAACAAACAAAAAGGAGAGAGATGAGAGTGGATCCAGCAGCATCCTGTTGGCCCTTCTTCACCCTGGCTTTTTGGTGGTGAGGGGGTCAAAACTTTTCACTATTTATAGCTTTTAGCAGACAAGGGAATTAATGTTTGCTCTTTGCTCCAGTACCTGCCTGAGTTCTGAGGTTTCATTTTCACAGACAATTTAAGGTGTCTCCGCTTAGTTTTTCAAAGAAGAATTATCTTTTTATGTGAATTGGCTGCTCCTGGAAATGCCTCCAGGGTGCTTTAAACCAGAGGGCTGAAAAAATGGGAGTGGGATGGTCCATAACGATGCTCTCTGCATATGAGAAATCAAACCAAAAAATCAGGTGGTTTTTTTTTTTAACCCAACTGACAGTTTTAAATGCCAAATCTCCCAGTTAAATCTCCAGCCTGCAGAGAAGACCAAACCTCATCCCTGTTTCACAGCCCTGCTGGTCAAAGCTGGTGTCAGATTTCGTGGGAGGTGCAGAGGATTTTGGGGAGGAGAATAAATCAGAGCCCATAAACTCTCCCCCCCCCCCCCAGCCCAGGGTTTGCTCCAGACTCACAGCCTTGTTGGCCTTGCAGTGACACCCCCTCAGGTTTTCTCTCCTTATTTATTCTTTGAGTTGTAAATGGAAATAATAAGTTGAAATCTCTTATCTAACTGGTGTTTATATATATATATATATATATATATATATAGTGAAAACATTCCTGACCCATTTCTGCTGCCTTATTTTGATTTGATTTTATCTTTTTTTTAAGTAAAAACTCTCTCATTTTTACTGTTGCAGCCCAAATTCTCTGGTATGTCAAGGTGAGCTTTTCCTCTGCTACAGCAGCAAATCAAAATTAAACAATAATGTGATTTCCCTGCACTGGCACGTGAGGTTCACTTGATTCTGCTCTATTATCATCAATTAAAGCACCTTTTAGGCCAGTTTGCTGCTCCCAGAATCTACTTTTCCCATCTTTAAACAGAGCTGGAAGTTCCTCAGCAGCTCCAAACTTCAGGTAAATGTTATTAATTAACGTCATTTGTCACTGTGGTATTACCAAGGTTTAATCACCATAAACCTTGCTGTGGATTCAGGACAATTTGGAGCTTGTGGGACCGTGGTGGTTGAACTCCAAACCCACCTCTGCAGGCTGCAAACACCTTTCTTTCCCCCTCCAACCCCTCAGCCCCCAAAAACTCCAGCTTTAATTCCAAAATGCAGCTCTCTGGGTAGGTGTTACAGCTCACCAAGTCTGTAACAGCAAGGTGTATAAACTCTTGGTGGTCTTTTTTTAAAGATGTGTTGAACTGTTGTAAAGTTTGTAAATACCTTTTTAAAATAAACAATTTAAATGCAACTTCACAGCATTTATTCACGTAATGACCCAAGAAAAGACTGAGGGAAGAGGAGCCCGTTTTGACCCAGCTTTGAAACCTCATTCTGGCTTTGTTGATCCGTTTGGGTTTAAACCTTTCTTCTTCCTTCCCCTTCCATCAGGTTTTCCTGCAAACACACATCGTATTCCTGTAAACAGACATCATATTCCTGCAAAAAACACATTATAGTCTTGTAAACACACATCCTATTCCTGTAAACATCCTATGGAAAGGATGGAGGTAAATTGAGCGGGTTTTCCAGAGGGTGGGCCATTTCCAGCCACTCCCCTTTTCCCTGCAGGATGTCCCTGGAGCAGCTCCAGGGATGTGTTAGGTTGGAAAAGCCGCCTCTGAAAAGGTTTGGTTTGTTTTCAGTGTCATTAAGGAGCAAGAAATAAGTTCCTGAGCAACCCCAAGGGTTTTCCTTCGTTGTTGGTTGTCCCTTCAGCTCTGCAGAACAGGGCAGGTGTCCCTCAGTGAGGACTCATTTCAAATATCCTGGTCATTATTCTGCTATATTTTGCCTAAAAGTGTCTCCTGCAGTAAAAAAATAATACCTAAAGATGCTAAATTATTGTTGCTGGCTCTTCAATCTGCAGGTAGTGCCGTTGGAAGCCACACATGGACCACCATCCCAGTACATCTTCGGTACAAACAGGGTTTAAATGGCCTAAAATTATACTTATTTAGGTAGTTTCCACCTGGAAATTCAATGGGATTCAGCCTCTGCCTTGTTTGATGAGCCTTTTTCAGGCCAGGCTCCCTCCAGGAAAGGCTGGGGAGCGTTTCCAGCACTTGAGGAGCCTGTGCTGTCACTGCCTTAGAGCATCTGCTGGAAAATGCATTTCCCAGCCTGGGGACCTCGGGAGCAGCAGCTTCCATCTGCTGGGTGCTGCAGCTTTGGAGTGAAGCAGCTGGGAGTTTGGGGTGAAGGTGGAGTGTGCTTGACTCTGTTTTGGGTTTAAAGCAGGGAGTTAATGCCACTGCCACCACAATAATGTGTCCTTGGCAACGATGCAGGTAAGAAGGGTCTAGTTTAGGAACAAGAGGATCTTCCAACCCAAACCCTCCTGGGATCCTTTAATCAGGGCAGAGCCAGTATTGCCTCATGTGAAAAACTTACACCTCTCCTCCTCCAGCACCTTTTTTTTCTCTTCCCTCCTGGATTTTCCCCCCAATTTTCCCCACAGTGGTAAAAGAAAAAGCTTGTTACCCACCATGGCTTCCTTCAGCTCCCTGAGCCTGGAGTGCTGGGCTGATCCAGGGCACTCAGGCTGCTGCTCCTCTCCCAGCTTCTCCATCCCCTTTGCAATCTGCGTTGGGAAGTTGACACAGCCTTCAGAAGGGGAGATTTTGCTGCCAAAGCAGCTCTAGCCCAGTTACAGATGAGGTGAAACTTCCACTGCACAGCTGAAATTCACCTTTTCCCCACGGGCTGCAGCAGCTGAAAGCAGGGATTGGAAGTGCTGCTGGGAGGGACTGGACATGAGTTGGGAAGGATGGGAAAACCACTGGTGGACAGAACCTTCCCCAGGTGCTTTGTTATTTAATTGCTGCCCAAGGTCTTTGGTTGCTGGGGTTTTTAAAAACTTGTGTTTAGGCACAGATTTTGGGGCCAGGAGACAGGTTTTAGGGGAAGGAGGCAGGTCTCCAGCAAAGCCTGTGGCACCAGCTCTTTCTGGCTGCTCCTTTCACAGGGCAGGGTTGTTCCCCAGCCTAAAACCCACCTCTTGGAATGACTCCACCAGGTCCTCAGTGCTCCTCTTCCCTCCTGGCTGCAGCCCAAAGGACCAGTGCTGGGCCAGGCAGATTCCCACAGCCAGGACCAACAGCAGGACACTGGCAAAGGTTTTCCTGGACTGCTCCATCCTGGGAGAGAAGAAAAAAGAGCATCTTTCTCATCATGAAGGCATTACAGCTCTTTTTACCTTGGAGAATGACCCAGCCTTTTCATCACAGGCTCCTGGAATATCCTGATGAGGTGGAAGGGACCCACAAGCAGCATCAAGTCCACCCCCAAGAATCCCCTCCCAGGCCTGTGCTCTGCAGTTCTGAGCTGCACCTCGTGCCTGGGCCTGAGCCAGAGCTCCTGTGGAGCCTCCCAGAGCGGGGATTAACTCCCTGCCAAGGGATCTGGCACCTGCAGGAGCTGGGTGGAGATCTGAATGAGCTGGATGGAGATCTGAATGAGCTGGATGGAGATCTGGATGAGCTGGAATGAGATCTGGATGAGCTGGGTGGAGATCTGGATGAGGATTCTTGAGCAGCCTTTCAGGCAGGTCCTGTGCAGGTCCCTGCTGGGTTTTGGCAGATGT
>JAWWES010000059.1:3557402-3570121 GCA_035583135.1 Lophotriccus pileatus
TGGAGATCTGGATGAGGATTCTTGAGCAGCCTTTCAGGCAGGTCCTGTGCAGGTCCCTGCTGGGTTTTGGCAGATGTGGCCAGTTTGGTTCCTGCTCTGATGTCCCTGCTCCTTCACAGCTGCCCTTTGCAGTCTCTTCTAATCCAAGTTTCTTCTGCCATGAGCTTCTGTAAGCACAGAGTAAGTAAAAAAGGGAATATGGGATGTTGTTCAAGCACTTTACCTGCTGCCAGAGAGGGGTTGTAGAGTAACTCCAACTCTTCTCAGATGGAAAACATCCTGTGACTGTGGCTGTCACCTCCCTTTTATACAGCAACCCCCTCCCAGCAGGTGCCTTCATCTAATTCTCCCTCCCAGGCTGCAATTTCGTTGTTAAAATGACTGTGCACAAGGAAAGCCCATAATTGGAGCACCCCCCGTGTAGCTGTTAAATCCAGCTGTTTTCTCTGAGAGCCATAAAAGTAACAGCCTGGCCTTTAAGAGCTTGTAAAGCTGACATTCAGACCAGCTGACTGCTGGGAAATGCAGGAGCTTTCCTGCCAGTGGCTTCTGATTTCGAGGGAGAAGCTCTTGGGCGAGTTTGTGTTTGTTGAGGACTCGAGATGGGGGAGGAATCTCGTCCTTAAGAATCCCAGGATGGTTTGTGTTGGAAGGGATGTCAAAACTCAGCCAGTGCCACCAATTTGGAGCAAACTGAGCTGGTGGAAGGTGTCCCTGCCCATGGCAGGGGGGTGAAATGAGAAGACCTTTAAGGTCCCTTCCAACCCAACCCATCCCACGTTCTTCATTCCTCGGAGCTGGTGCAGATTTCTGAAGCAGTCAAGAGCTCTTTGCATGAATGGTGTTGTTTGGTTGGTTGTTTTTTTTGGTTTATTTTATTTTTTTCACCCACCTGGCAGCCCTTTTGCCTCGTTCTGAACTGTTCTGGTGCCACTTGAGTGTCTCCTGTCCCCCGTTCTCCAAACATCCCCCCTTCCGGCTCCCTTGACCTCTCGGAGCTTTAAAAGGGATTAAAAGCAATTTAATAAGTCAATAATTGAAGGAGGATTTAGTGACTCTTCCTGCTCTAATGCTCCTCCTACTCATGGCCAGAGAGCAGCCAACATTCAACTCCATTAAACTGCTCAAGCTGTGAAAATAAGTTGGTTTCAGGGGCAGTTGTTGCTCCTCTGCCGTGGGCACGGGGGGGTTTTCCTGGGAGGCTTTGGAGGTTCCTTCCTTCCCTGATGAGCCTGGCAAGAAATAAGGTTATTTAGAGGTAAACAGAAAGATTTTGGTGATCCTGAGGGATAATATTTAAGGAGAGAAGGGGCTTCTGCTTAGCCCAGTAACTGCAGCTTGTTTGACCCCCTGTTTAAGCCGGGTCTAACAAGGCTGCCCTGAACACAAACTGCTTCTCCACAGGTTTTTCCAAGAGTTGGACTTGGCTGATCCTTGTGGGTCCCTTTAAGGGGATTCCATGATCCCCCCCAGCTCCCAAAGCAGGGACTGCAGGGGTCAGGGAGCTGCTTCCCATCCCCTGGCTCCTCCTGAACTCCAGGCCACAGTCCTGAGTTACATAAAGGATGGTAAAAATAAGATTCCAGCTGGGCTTTTCCACAGTGCACAAACCTCTGGAAATCGTGGGTAATGATTTCTACCTCCAAGCAAATAGGAAGGGTGGGGGCAAAAAAGCTGAAAATATTAGAAATTAATTAATGACAATTATGAAAATCCCCTAAATGAACGTATCAGAACCACTGCAGCAACCCCCACAAGGTCCATTTGTTTTGTTTTGGTTTTTTTTTTCCAGCAAAGTTTATGCTTAAACCCCAAAATTCTTGCTGTCAGGTAAGACTGGGTTGTCTATTTAAATGAAAACCACCAAGACACTTTTTTCTCTTTCACACTTTTATTAATGCAACTTAAATGAGGCTGGAATTTCTGCACAGGCCCCTTTGGGCTCCTCATCCAGCTCTGTCATAGCAAAAGAGGTACCTTAAATTCAGCTGTGAATGATGATGCCACGTGCTGTGATTACTCAACAGTGCTCCCAGTGAAAGTTCAAATAGATTTTTTTTAATACACAGTGATTATGAAAATAGAGTATTTCTTCCCCAACCCCCCCCATACAATATTTTACTTCTGCCAGCTACAAAATATGATAAAGAAAAATAATTCATTTATTTCTCTAGCCCTAGGAATCTTCTCCTGCAACACACACACACACCTCACCCCCCACCGAAAGCCTTGAGGTGGGAGAAAGGACTCCAAAATCACACTGAAATAGTTCCCTTCAATCTTTAGGTCACTCCACCAAGGATTGTGGTGGTGTCCTAGAGCCTGATCCAGAGGGATCTGCAGGAAACAATCCCAGTGCTGAACCACAGGATTTTGAGTCCTGGAAGTTCAAGTCACACGCCTGAGTCGAGCCAGCTTGAAAAGAAGGGAGAATCCTGCAATTCCCCCCCCCTCCTCAAAGCAATCACCTCCTGATCCAGAATAATCACTGACCTTCCCAGACTGGTGGCAAAGCAGCATTTTTGGAACAACAAACTGAGACGACAAAGACTCGAGAGGACAGGAGATTGCACTGCAAAGTGAGAGGCAACCACGGAGGAACTGTGGAACTCCAACTCCTGGGACACTCAAACCACACTCCCCAAGCTTTGGGATCCACTGGTCCTTACTCTTCCTGTGGATTTGTTCTGTAACAGCTGTATTCCCTTAGGATTTCAAGGTGAGTTTGAACTTTGGGGTGGTTTGAGCATCTGAGGTAAGTTCTGGATGCACCTTGAATTTTTTGGTATCGTTTCTTCGTGTGCTTTTTTTGATTGTGTCTAAAAGAGATGTCAGCTGAGAACTACACTGATCCTGCAGCTCAGAGGCTCCTGTCCTGCACAGCTCACACCAAAAACCAGCTCTCCCTGCTTTTTTCCACGGGGAAAGGAGGTGTGGAAGGGGCAAGATACTTGTACAGCCACTTCAAGCACCCAAAGCGGGTCTGGCTGGGACGAGGGATCACGCTCGTGCTTTCAAGGAGTATTTGCATAGTACACCGAGGGGAAACAGGGCCACTTCTTCATCTGCTGAAGGTGTGAGAGGAGGGGGGAGCAGCTGCTGTGGCCCCAGAGCTTCTCTCTGCTTTGGGGACAGTTCTGTGTTTTCCTCTGTGCCTTGAATTCCCAGCAAAGAATGAAAAAGCCACAGGAACTCCAGGCTGGAGTGGGCAGGACATGTGGGAGCAGGGGAACTCTTCTTCCCAGCTGTGACTGATAGTGCAATTTCACACTCATTTGGAGAGGATTAACTAAGACATCCCATTTGTGCCCAGGGATGTTCCAGGGGTAACTCAATCCGGGCTGTGGGCAGGTCCCTGCAGGGGCAGCAGCTTCCTCTGCACGTCTGAGGTGATAAAGCTGCTCTAAACCTGCACTCAAACACAATTTATGACCTCTGGGGACAGTTCCCCACTGTTTCCACCCCAGCAGAGACCTGAACACACCCTGTGGGCACTCTGTGAGCACCCCTGCAGGAATGAAGACACTGACTGTAAATACACTTGTCTACCTGTAAACCTGGACTTTGTTTGCTACTCTACAGGAATAACATTTTCTATTCATATTGCAGCTACAGATTTAATAAATAGAATTGCATATATTGTGCTTTATAAATTAAAATGCATTCCAAAGTGAGGCAATGCTAAACAATGAAAGTCTTGAACCCTCCCCCCCAACAAAGCAGCCCCACTTTCTGGTTTCAGGACCAGCCCCCCTTCCTCACTCTGTTCACAAAGGGAGAAACTCTCTGTTTCCACCTCTGAAACAAAAACTCCCTCCCCCAAAAGTGATCAAAAAGAGTCTACTTAGGCACTACTGCAAATGGAAGTTGTCTAATAACCATTACTTCTAACTCAGGAAGGGGAGGAGGTGAAGACAAACGTTTCGATTCCTTCCTCGTCGACGTGTTCTCTTCCCTATCTGACGCTCTGGGACATGTGCAGGGGGGTCAGCATCTCCTCAAAGATGGCTCCTTTCACGTTAGAGCCCCTCAAATTGGCTTCCTGGAGGTCACAACCCGACAGGTCACAATTCTGAAGGGCAAAAGGAAAAGAGGTGTCAATGGGAGGCACCCAGAACTCTGCTCAAAGCTTTACTTGGAGTACATTAACTGGACTCCATTCTGAAGCTGCAGAGGTCAGCCAAAAGCCAGCAATCCCCCAGATTACCAGCTGACTGCAGGATCTGAAGGAACAGGGTGTAAAAGGAATCCTAACTCACTTCCAAATCAGTTCCTGCCAGCGTTGCTCCCCTGAGGTTACAGTTCTTTAGTTTGGCGTTTTTCAGCGTTGCGACTCGCAGGTTAATTCCCGTCATCTGACTGCCCTCCATGTCCACTCCCTTCAGGTTGGCACCTGGAACACACACAAAAGGAGTTCTGTGAGGGGAAAAAGGGGAAGAAACACAGCAGCTCCACCCTGGTGCTGCCTCAGAGCTGTGTGAATCAGGAAGGACACGGGAATTGAGTGTGGAGATGGTCACACGCTCAGCCCAGCACTTGTGGGCCCCGCTCAGGGTTGTGCAAAGCACAGCTGGACCTTTCCTGGGCCATATCAGTGCACAAACACAGGTTTCAGCTGGCTCAGGGTCACAAGGCAAAGGTTTTTTACCTTCCAGATTGGCTTTGAGGCCGGATGGGTCCTCGAAGTTGCAGCCTTTCAGCGACGCTCCCTCCGCGTTGGAGCACAGCATCTTCACCCCCTGGAGGTTTGCACACTGGCACAGACAGCAGGCAGTGAGAGCCAGAACACCACCAAACCCACCCAAAATAACACAATTAACTGCTGCTTTGGGAGTGAATCCCAGCAAACCATAAAAGCTCTGGTAACTGGAACAACTCTAGAATACATTCAAGCCCTCGGCGTTTCCCAAACTGTCTGTCCCAGCTCCTCTCTGGCAGGACAAGCCCAGCCCTCCCCAGCTGCTCTTACATCCAGCACAGAGCCCGACAGGTCAGCCCTCTCCAGGTTGGCACAGCACAGGTTGGCGTGGGCCAGGTTGCAGCGGCTCAGATTGGCCATCTTGAAGTTGATGTAGCGAAGATCCAGGCGGGAAAGATCCGCTCCACTGAAATTGAGGCCCTGCAAAGCCCAAGGAATAACCACCCCAAAAAAAAAGTTACAGAAGGGAAGGGAGGGGAGGGCAGGACACAGAGTTAAGATAATTGTGTGTCCTTCCCTGTGAGGGTGGGGAGGGGCTGGGATGGAATTCCCAGAGGAGCTGTGGCTGCCCCTGCATCCCTGGGAGCGTCCAAGGCCAGGTTGGAGCAACCTGGGCTGGTGGAAGATGTCCCTGCCCATGGCAGGGGGTGGCACTGGATGATCCTTAAGGTCCCTTCCAACCCAACCCATTCCATGATTCTATCCAGCTAAAAACACACAAGACCATATTTATTCTACTACTTAAGAATAATGAAATACAAATGCAAAGCTCTCAAAAGTTGTCCTGGGTTAATTTTACATGTCAATCAATTGCTCCTCCAAGGAAAGCTTCCCCCTAAAGCAGGAATGCAGCCCAAACCACCCTAAAATTCCAAGTCAAGGCCACTGGGCCACAGCTCAGAGTCAAAACCCAGTCAAAGAGAACACACTGTTTGCATTTCACCTTGCCACGTTCCAGCACCACACACCAACACCCCAGAGAGGGACAGCACAAGGGGCAGGAGTTTTAAGCTAAAAGAGGGAGGTTTAGGTGAGATGCTGGGAAGAAATTCCCAGATTTTTGTTAGAAAGGGGGATGTGTCCTCACCTGACAGCGCAGCTCGGACTTGGTGGGCGTTGCCAGCAGGAACCGGACAAACTCCTTCCGAGAGATGGGAGAGTGATCCTCAGCTGGCTGGGAATTCTGTTGGGAATGTTGTTCAACAGCTGACACAGACAGCACTAAATTACACATCCCCTGGAAGAGCAGGGCAGGTGCATTCAGGTGTTCAAACCAATTACCTTAATGGCTATTTCGAGGTGTTCGATCAGCGAGTCGATACCAAAAAACCTGGCTTCCTCCAGGACACCTGGAAACAAAGAGTCTGTCACTTCTAGGGAACTGTTAATCCAGAAATCACCCTTCTCCCTACTGGAGAACAACCACAGACATTGTATTAGATGCAACTGGGCAAGGAAAAGCTTGCTGGCAGCTAAAAGGGAAAAAAAAATCACTCAGCAACTCAGATGTTTGCAACACCAGCATTGGGTTAAAGGTGTCAGCTCCAGAATTCCAGCCAGACATGAATCCAGGATGGAAAACTTTTAATGCTCCCAAGATAAACAAAGAGCCTGTCTTCATTAAATCAAGCAATCTTCATTCAATCAAGCAACAGCGTCATTAAATCGAGCAACGTGGAGCTGCTGCAACGCTCGAGAATAAATCCCGAGGAAATAAACTCCAAAGAAAACCACGGGAGATGAGCACACAAAGGTCCCCTCTGGCTTCACCTGGAGGGCAAAGCTTAACTCCCAAAGAGGAATAATTCAGAGGTCAGACAGGTAAT
Organism: Lophotriccus pileatus; assembly: GCA_035583135.1. NCBI lineage: Eukaryota > Metazoa > Chordata > Aves > Passeriformes > Tyrannidae > Lophotriccus > Lophotriccus pileatus. Next base: position 3,563,928 of record JAWWES010000059.1, read on the forward strand.
ACCTACCTAGCAAATTAATGCCATCATTTACAATGAGCTGTCCGTGACGTAAATAGTTCAAAATGGGCTCAAAATACTCGGGACTGCGGTCAATTAGGAATGCTCCTCTATGATCCTGCTTGTTCCCCCAAGCATCTGTTTCCACAACATATATATATATATGTCATTAAATTGGATATATCACTATGTAGAATTAAATTTGATATATTAGCAGAAGAGCATTTGCTTCACTTGCAGAGTTTTTATTACCGAAGGCGGCGGGACGTGGAAAATTCCACGTGGTTTGTAAAGGAAGGAAAAGAGGAGTTGGGGTGGGGTGGGGGGGAAATCACCTTCAAATGAAACTTGTTGCTGCTCTAAATAACTAAAATATTTTATCCAATACCTAAGAATAAAAGCAGCACTAAGGTTTGAGCCTGATTCTCTCCCAAAGGCTGCCCCTTGCTCATGGATTCTCCCGACAAAAACCGAGCAACAGTAACGTGAAAACCTAAAATCAAACAAACCAACCAACCAAAAGGGACCTAAAATACTAACTGTGGGTGGGAGTTGTGCCTTCCCTTCGTGAGGTGATAAACTTTAGGTGGGCAACAGAGGAATAAGGAGTTATTAAAAGAATAATTCCACGTTCTGCTTTGGTACTTTAATAAGCTTTTGATATTTTAGATTCTCAGCTTGCCAGTGCCTTTTGCCTACTTTGCTAATTTATCACTTAAAAAAAATACCAGTTTATTTCAGTGTACTGACCTTTGTCTTTGAACATGTGGGCCAACATGCTGTCAGGTTCTTTGTTAACCAGAGTGCTCCTGGAAAACAAAGGCGGTGCAATTTCGTTTTTACGTCACATATAAAATATTCAAGAACCGATTCCTCGCAAAAAACTGTGACCACAAAGCACAGAGAAAGCTGCACAAGCCAAAGACCTCCTGCCTCACAATGAGTTATTTCTCAGGCTCTTTTGCTGCACAGAAACCAAGGGTTCTTTTGAGAGTAAAAGCGTTTTTACCTTGTGGTGGTGAAGTATCTGCCTCCCACGTTGAGGGTCAGCCAGTCTGTGTGGGACCCTGTCAGCTCCTCCTGAGCTCTCCCATCAGTCTGAGGATCTACAGGTTAGAAGACACCTCAGGAATTCTTTATTTACACTCGTTTTTATAATAATTAATAATGATACCATTAATATGATATGTTTATAATAAGTTATTAGGACACATTAGTAGTTCTTAGAAAAAATGTGACTATTTCTTACTTCATTCCGTATGGTGTGTTCTGGAAACACCAGCAAATAAAACCTTAGGTTTATATGGAAGCAAAATAAAACCTCCTTCTATTAAATACAAGGTCTTATATATATATATTTCTGTATTTTATATACAAATATAAGACTTACAGACTTACCAATGAAGGGCTCCCCTTCACAGACGAACAAAACATCATCATCCCTGAGAGAGGAGAGGAGAGGGCAGGGGGGAGAGGAGGAGAAAAAGAAGATTAATCATAATTTCTTGGCCTCTTCCAGGTGATTTATAACCAGTTGCCACGAACTGGAACTTCAGTATCTGGTTTTTATCTGAATTTTGCAGGTTCCAGTGGCTTGGGATGGACTGACTTCACTGGGGGTTGTTTATCTGCAGCGACCAAGTAGGGCCCATTTCTGCTACTCAATGATTTTTACTAAATAGTTGCTTTTTTTCCCCCAGCTTGTGGCTATTCTGTGATGTCAAAGCCATGACAGAATTTGTCCCCTCTTCAAAACAAACCCCCATCCCAGGGCTGACTGGAATAGCAAACACATTGCCCTGGGGGGGTTAAAAGGCCTCAAACCCAGCTTGGATCAAGTTCTGATTAATCAACAGAGAAATGCTCTGAAGTTCAAAAGCCAGGATTATCTTTTTCTGGAGGGATGAAAGGCCCCTTGGGCACCCAGGCTGGAAATTAAGAATATCTGGTTATTGATTAAGGAGGATTAACGGGCTGGTCTCTTAATCCACCCCCTTGATTTGCCTTTTATTGGCTAATCCTTACCTAATCAAAGCAATGTCATCAATGAGTCCCCCTTTGCCATTGTAAACACTGGTGGCTTTTATTCCAAGCTTGTTGCTGGCCACGGAGAGCAAATCTGAGAGGGTCCCATACACAGCCACGACCTGGGGGAGACATGGGGGGGATAAAACCCACTGCAGGAAACTGGGCTCAGGTAGTTCTGCCACCTCACACTGCCCAGGGATATCAAGAATGGCTTATAGATCAATATATCTTAATATATCTTATATATCAATATATCTTATAGATCACTGTGTCTCATATACCAATATATCTTATATATCAACATAACTTATATACCAATATACTTTATATACCAATAGATCTTATATAGCAATAGATTTTAATATATCTTATATACTAATAGATTTTGTATACCAATAGATCTTACATAGCAATATATCTTATATACCACTATATCTTACTGTATCTTATACATCAACACATGTTATATATCAATATATGCCATATTCCAGTGTATCTTGCAGGGAGAGGAAAATACATGTGGATTTTGACTGAAAACCAAGCAAACAGACCCCACTTTGATGGGAGAAAACTGCCTAAAAATGAGGTGACTTGCACAGCTCCCAAAGCTCAACAGCAGCAGTGAAAGGGACGTTCAGTAAGAAATATGATGATCCAGTTTTTTATTTCTCTAATTTCTAATAGAAACAGACCACTAAAGTGCAGTCACATCAACTGTTTTAGTCCAGACCCACAGACGGAAAAATCAGGGTCGTGGCCAACATTTAGAACTGCGAGGTTCAAATACAGTCACGGCAACTTCTGCACTTTGGGGCGTGGATGGAAAAATCAGAGTCATCAACAGCATTTAAGAGAAACACAGGATTAAAGAACAGTCACATCAACTGGGGAAATCAGGATTATGGATAGTATTTAACAGAAATACTGCATTAAAGTGCAGTCACATCAACTCCAGAGCGCGAGTGCAAACCTCACGATCGCGGCTTATATTTAGAACCGCATCACGGGCCCTTCTGGCAGGAGGACCCTCAGGACCGTCCCTCAGCGCGGATCAGGCCTGGTACACGGCCGGCACCCCCCCGAGGGGCCCGGCCCCCCTGATTTCGGCCCCCCTGGGTGCAGGCCCCCCCCGTTAATCCTGACCTTGCCGTTGCGGGCGCTGCCGTTCACGAACAGCGTCACCCGCCTCATGCTGCGCCCGCCGCGCCGGGGCCGCCGCCAGCACCCGGAAGTGCCGCGCGGCCGACTGACACGGCCCTCCGCCAATCAGCGCCGCGCTGCTGGCGCGCCCGTCCAATCAGCGCTGGGGGAGGCGGGACAAAGCGGCGGTATTTGCATAAAGCGCGGCTTAGCGGCCGTGATTGGTCGCCGCGCGTCACGTGGGCGCGGCCGGTTGAATGAATTGCTGGGGTCCATTATTTCCGCCCCGCCTCCAAGCGGTGCTTCGACCCAACGGCCCGCGATCCCTCCGCCGGCGAAAGAGTCCCCGCCGAGCCCTGCGGACCTTCACCCCCACCCCGGCGCGGGGGTCGCCTCCAGCGAGCCGCGATCCCTCCGGTGGGCATTGAAACAAGGTGGGGGAGTGGCTTTTTGGTGGGAGCCAGGGGTTTGGGGGGGCCGGGGGGGGGGGGGCGCGGAGGGATACGCGGTGGCGCGGCCCGGTTTGAACGCGAGGCGGGCCGGGGTGAGGCGGGTTCGTGAGGCGGGTTCGTGAGGGGGGCGCGGGGACGGCGCGGGTGAGGGGGGGGCCTGCCAGGGCTCCTGAGGGGCTTGGGGGGTCTGCCGGGGCTCCTGAGGGGCTTGGGGGGACGGCACCGAGGTCTGTGAGGGGCTGCGAGCGGCGCTGGGGGGTGTGGGATGGATGCGCTGTGTGGGGGGCGAGCCCTGAGGGGCTTGGGGGGGAGGACGGGCGGCATCGACCCCCCCCCCCCCCCGCGGTCTGGTGTGGTGTCTGATTGTGTGTGGCCTTAAACCAGGGAAAAAAGATGATTTTGCCTCTAAGAACGCACGTATTTGCAGAACCGAAGTTTCAGGGTGATGTTATTGAATTCTACATCATCGACTTCGAATCTAAGGCATTAACGGCAAAAAAAAACCCCACAAAAACCAAAACAAAACAAACCAGCTAACCTCTTAAGTTTTCTAGTTAAAGCTTAGTAGTATTAAAAAAATATATATTATTGGTATTGTTCTTTCTGCTGGTTTCTGCCCAAGATTTGTCTTCTCTCTCTCTGCTGATGCCAATGAGTGTTATAAAAAGTACTATTAAATTGCTGATATTTGTTGCAACACCTGGAGCAAAACAGTCACAGTGTGGCTGTGATTGATGTATTTTATCCTGATATGAAGTTTGACAGGTTGAAGTTGTAGCCTTGTGTTCCCTTCCCCGTGTGTGTTTATGATTATTGTTTATATTATGTTTTTTATGTTGTGTGTATTATGTTTGTTATACTGCTTACATCGCTGTGCATTCCTCTTTCCAGTTCCAGCCCCTTGTGTCCTTTCCCTGGAGCTTTCTGGAGATAAATTTCCCTTTCCACCACACCGTGGATAAATACCTTGCTCAGGAAAAATGTGGGTTCGGGAGCAGCTTGAGCACTGTAGGAAAGTCTTGCTCTTAGCAAATAACTATAGTAATAATCTGTTTTCTTCTTTTTGGTAGGAATCAGTGATTACAGCAGCAAAGGCTGAGTGAATGTTTCTTAAAACAAATCCCAAACAATGCACAGACAGTCCAAGAGTCCCCTGAAAGTTAAAGAAAACGAGGGTGGTTGTCTGGAAGAGAAAGATGAGGCGTCTCTCCCTCTGCCAAAAGACAAGAAGATCTGCAAGGGGACAAAATTCCGAGCCATCAGAGCGTCCAAGAAGGAGAATTTGAGCCATGGGGACCAGGCCTGGTCACCAAAACGTGCCCTGAAATCCCCCCGAGGCCTGGGGCAGGAGTTGTCCCGCCCCGAGGGGGATCCGGGGGGCTGTTGTGGAGCCCTCCAGGGGGATGTGGGCACTGAACCCACCTTGCCTTGGAACAGGAGGGAGGAGCTTCCAGGCAGCAGGTCTGGTTCCTCGGGGGATGGTTCCTACTCGACTCCCAAAGCAGAAGGAAAACCCGATTTTGGGCCACCTGAAGGACAGAGGGAAAAACCTGTTGATTTTGCTACTGTGACAGTGACAGAGTTTGGGATTGCTCCAGAAAGTTTCACTAAGCTCTGTAAAGGTGAGGCAGGAGTGAGTAAGGACTCTTGTCCTTCCCAGAGGGGCATCTCGAGGTCATCCTGTCCAAGCTCTTCCCAAAAGCTCCAATTTGGGGCAGATTCAGGTGGTCTGGCTGGGTTTGGATATGCCCAAGGAGCAGATTCTGAGAGGAAGTTGCTACAATATCCTAGATTTGATATATATCTTTCTCATATTTATATCACATTTATTGATATATTTACATACTTCAATAGATCACATATGTATACACACATCCAGTGTAATATACAGGGCATCTTATATGCAAGATAACTGCCACATTTAACTAGGATTTATCCTCTATCCCACATAATTAAATGTTCCCTGTTAATCTCTGAGCTTCACAAGGGACCAGTAAGACCAATTCTGCAAATCCTGTGGCCAGTTCCTTGACTAGCACTTGAAAAACTAAAAGCCAGCCAGCTCCTCACTCGGTATATCAATTAGTTAAATATTAACTTGCTTCAGGAAAACCTCTTGAGCTGAGCAGAGCAGATGACTTTGGGTCTTTCCATAAATAGCAGAAACCACTCTTAAAAGGAAAAAAAAAAAGCATTTTGAAGCTGTAGGTATTAAAAAAAACCTGGTTTTGTTCTTATTGGTTTTTTTAAGCTCTGTTCTTGTCCCCTTTGCAGGGAATTCTCCGGCCTCGTTAAAACTGAAGCGCAGATCGACCATTGGCTTGCGGGGCTCCCCGGAAAACAACACCCTGATCCGGTACCTGGCCCAGCAGAGGAGCAAGAGGCAAAAAGAGGCTTTTACAGAGGTGAGAGTCCTTCCCAAATGTCACCTGGGGCACTTCAGTTCCCCCCAGGAACCAACAAGGATGAGGCAAGTCTTGGGAGGAATCCAGCAGGAGGCAGAACCTGAGTTGGCTGCCTTGCCTTGGACACCTGACTTCAGGATAAGGGGATGTTCCAGCCTGGAATCTTCTCCAC
>JAWWES010000059.1:3575746-3602375 GCA_035583135.1 Lophotriccus pileatus
AGGGTGGGGAGGGGCTGGGATGGAATTCCCAGAGAAGCTGTGGCTGCTCCTGGATCCCTGGGAGTGTCCAAGGCCAGGCTGGAGCAACCTGGGCTAGTGGAAGGTGTCCCTGCCCAGGGCAGGGGGTGGGATGAGAAGACCTTTAAGGTCCCTTCCAACCCAAACCATTCCAGGATTCTGGATATGATATGATATGAATGGCTTCAAGTTTTATTTGTTAAACAAACAAGTTTTTTAAACCAAAGGACTGGTTATTAAGTGCTGCTCCCAGGAAAACTTCTCTTCACTTTTGAGAAGGATATTTTAATTAAATTTGATATTTGATAATTAAATAGTATTGACTTGTACCATTTAAATTTGACAGGAATACTTGAACGATGCAGTTGGAAGAGGAGGAGGTGAATCTGTCCCAGTCCCCTACTATGAAAAAACCTTTGAAGCATCAGGTACAGGTCAGATTCCCCTTTTTTTAAAAAAGAGAAAATCCCATTTTGGTTTTTAAATAGGCAGAGTATCATAAAGTCTGGCCTCTTTGCTATTTTGAATATTCAGACCTGTGTAAAACCCTCTCTGGGACAGTTCCACGTTCCCTGAGCTGCTCCTTTATTTTATTCCAACAGACAACACTGACAGCCTCGACTTCAGGACTCCCAAAAAGAAAAAAGTCACTTTTGGGGAAGTTCTGAGCCCTGAAATATTTGACCAAACGTTGCCTGCAAACACCCCCCTGCGCAGAGGAGCCTCCCCAGGCCCGACCTGCAGCCCTGCCCCAAGGCCAGGCTTAACTGCAGAACCTTTCCCCAGCCTGCATTTTGACTGTGATGATGTAAGTTCTTCAAAACCAGCCCTTGCTCTCTGTGAATGGTCACTTTTTATTTAATTCCCCCTCCCCAGCCTGCTTGGTTTGGAAAAGAAACTGCTGAAATACTAAACTTGAGTCTGCTTAATGTGATTTTTTTGCTTTTGGAATTCTGAGCAGCACCTTGGCCTGTAAAGCACTTTGAAGGTGGGTACTGGTGCCTCACCAAGTGGGTTTTTGCCTTGGCCTTTCCTCCTCTTTTGGTGCTGTGTCTCTTTTTGCCACACACAGTGGATGATCTGGTGCTTTCCTTAATAAAAAAATGATAAAACCACTGGGCTGTTCCAAACACTGAGGGACAAGGGGGTTTTTCAGTACATCTCTGGTGTAATTTATTGCTAGAAAATGTAATGGTCTGGCATATTTATTGCTAAAAAATGTAATTTTTTTTGGTTTGAAGGAATATGATGAACCTCCCCCACACTTCCTGGAGGCTTCTTTTATTGCAGAAGACCCTTCACCTGTTGAAAATGCAGAAGGTAACTTGGGCTGTAAATAATGAATGTTTTTGCACCTGAAAATTGAGAATTGAGGGTTTTTTTTTTGTTTTGGCTTTTTTTATCTTGCCATGTTTGATGTTCCTCAAGAATAAGTTACTCCTCAGGACAAAGATGATTCAAGTGTATACTATTAGAAATTATGGGGATAATTTTCTCAGGATGAGATCAACTTTTGCATTGAAATTGAATCAAAATTGATTTTATTTTTTCATATGTAACAGCACCAACTGATGAACCTGACATGGTAAAAACTCGTTCTTCTGCTAAAAGGAAGGTAAGTTTCTTTAGTGATGATTTTTTAGCTGTTTTTTAACTTCTTCAGGCAGAATTGTTGTGGTTTATCCCCCCTTTTCCTTTTTCCCAGCTCTGGTGTGGTTTATTGGAGAGAGGCAATGCAAAAAAAACCCCAGGAATATGAAAAATCTTAACCCATCTTCTCTGAAGGAAATAACTGAAGATGCAAATTGAGGCTTTTTTCTTTAGAATACCCTTTTTGTCCAAATAGATCTCTCTTTACTGTGTGAAGACAAGCTCTGTGGCATTTAATTTCCACTTCTCTCTACCTTTTATGGCCCCATAAATGAAATTACAGAGACTGAGCCCAGTTTGATTCTGATGTTCTTTGGTAAAATCCACCCCACAGCGCAGGGCCGGGGCAGGGCAGGCTGATTGCAGCCCCTCAGGAGCCTCCAGCAGTGCTGAGGAAACTGAAAATCCCAGGAAGAACAAGATCCAGAGGCAGAAGAATCCAACCACCTCTGCTCCCAAAAGGACACAAGTGAGTGGCAGCCACTGCACTGCTGGTTCCTGCCTTTATTCCCCTGTCCAAGTGTCTCTCCTTGGGTTTTCTGTGATTATTTTGGTCTCTCTGAAGAGTCTTTGTGGTTCTTGTCACTGCCAGTGTTTTCTTCTCCGTTCCCAAGTTCTTTCCCAATGTTTATTACCTCATCCCTCTTCCTAAGAAAGGCTGATTATCAGGATTTGAATATTTGTAGGGCAAAAAGGAAAGGTTTTCTCTGTCCCATTTCAGACTTCAGGGACAGCAAATGAGTTTCTGGTCCTTCTCTCCCAAGTGCCTGCAGTAGCAAATGTTTGAACCTGCCCAGTCCTGTTTTATTGAAGCATCACGGAGGTTTGAGGCTCCTAAAAGATTTTGGCACGTGATCCTTTCCAGGCTAAGCAGTGAGTGAAGAAACTGCAGTTTTCAGAGCTTTGCCTTCTGGGTTTGGTTGAACCAAAAACCAGGTCTCTTGTTTGAAAAGAAATTCTTTGGGTTTTCAGGTGGTAGAATGAGGGGGAACTTTCCTTTTGAGGGGAAACAGTTGTTATTCCATCAAAATCCAGCAGTGGTGTCACTTCTCAATCTTTTCAGAGAACGAGGCAGACAAGCTTTGGGAAAAGAAGGAAGAGAAAAGTCAAAAAATCTTTATATGGGGAAAGAGAGATGGCTTCTAAGAAACCCCTCCTCAGCCCCATCCCTGAAATTCCAGAGGTTTTCTCTTCTGTCTCATCCCCAGACTCACCACAAGCAGATGGGATTTTTTCAGGTAATTCGTTTTTTTAGTTTTGTTTTGCTTTGCTCTTTCTGTTCCTTCTCATTTTTTTATTCATAAAAAAAGCTGTTCCTGGTTATCTTTGTGCCTCAGTAACAAGCCCAGTCTTATATTTTTTAATTTAATTGCTCCTATAATAGTAAAGTCTGGAGGATCTAATAGTTCAATAATGTCCAACTGGATAAATTTAACTCCTCTGTAAAGCTGACAAAAACCCACCTCTTTTCTTTGTCTGGGCACTGATATTTTCACAGTCTTTAAAGCTGGTGAGTTGAGCATGAAGAGTTCAGGGATGTGCAGAACATTTCTCTGGAATAGTTGTTTAGAAGGTTAATTTTATGTAAGTAAAATACTGTGAAGCTTTTGCTGTAATAATTAGGAGAGATTCTGTGCATACCCAGAGTTAATTAACCACGTGTGTGTTCTGATTCACGTGATGCTGTTGCAGTTCATCCTAAGTCCTGGAATGCTGGCCAGGCTGTCCAGGAGAAGGCAGTGGTTGAAGGGATCATCCCTGCAGCTGATGTGGATCCAAGCTCTGAGGACCTGGATGTGTCCCAGGCTGACCTGGAGGCTGCTCCTGGCGCTGATCGGGAGGTAACTGAGCTGCTTAAGGACCAGGAAAGTCATATTTGGGGGGGAAAGAAGGATTGGAACCCCGGAGAGGCTGCGGGATCTCCAGCCTTGGAGGAGGTAATGAGTGTTTACAACTCCCCTGAGCAACCTGGGCTAGTGGAAGGTGGCCCAAGGTTTTGTGGATCACCTTTTGCCTGTATCTAAAACAAAAAGAAGAATAATTATTATTTGTATCCCCCCCAGGTTTCAAACCTTGTGCCAGATGCAGAGGGTGGGTTTGATACATCTGAGGATTTCCAGCAAGGTGAAGAGGCTGCATGTGAAAATAAGGCAGAAGAGAGTAGTTCCTTGAGAGAAAAGGAGCAACTCCAAGGAAATCTCCTGGAATTTCTGGAACAACAGGCCACTGATGTCCACGAGGATGCCCACAGAGCTCAGTGTCCTCAAACAGCTTCTGTGAGCCGTGTCCCAGCAAGAAGAAGAAGAGGAAGAAGAAGCAGCAGTGCCATCTGCTTTCCTCCTGTTGAAAACTTGGAAATACCTGGAACTGACCTTCCAGTATCGTCCTACAACGTGGAAGAGGTTTTAGCTGCTCCCAGAGGCTCCTTCCAGCCCTTCTGCAGGAGGAGCTGCACCGGCGGAGAGACCAGAGTGCGGCGCAGCATGAGGCTGAGCGGAGGGGCAGGGAGTGAGGGACTGGCGTGGGTTCAGCTCCCCAGGGAGATCCCAGAGGAGCCTCCCCTGCCAGCTGCTGCCCCCAGATCCAGGAGAAGAGCCAGCGCATCCATCCGGGCGGAGCAGGAGCCCAGCCTGGTGTCGGCCCTGGGGAAGGAGAACCAGGACTCTGCTCGTCGTGCCGACGGTTCTTGCGGAAGGAGGAGGAGGAAAACTGCACCCACACCTCCAGAAACTCCTTGAGCTCAAACCCAGCGAAGGAGAATCGCCAGTTCTGTAAATAAAGGACAGAAATAGCACAAAACACGTAGAGGAAGCAGAAACACCTCTCGAGGTGACACTCAGCGAGGTTTCAGCTCTCTCTGATTTCCTGAAGATCAGTGTCAGAGTTTTATGTTCCCTCTCAAGTGCTGTTTTCTCCTCTCTTCCACTTTTATTTCCTTATTAATTTTCTGGATAACTTAGAGCTAATTTTCCTTGTCTTGATGCCTAAAATGCTTGAAGGTCAGACCTGTGGGGAAGACTGGCTTGGCTCAGAGGGTTGGTCTGGTACAGCTCTGGCAGGTAATCAAGAGAATAAAAAATTCTTCACTCATGAATGGGAGTTGTCTTTAGTAGTTAAATCACAGTGTAAATTATGTGTCCTTTCAGCTACAGCTGCTTGAAGTGTTTGCTTCCCGGGGGCTTGATCATTCCTTTTAAAATGCTGTTGAAATCTGGGTGGATTTTGATTCTAGATTTCAAAAATACACTTCAAAGCCCTCTTGAAATTTCCTGCAAATAAGAAAGAGAGAACTGGTTTGAAGGGGGAGGAGGAAGAGGTGGGGAACCTGTTACCATCTTCTGACAAGACTGTTTGGCTCGTGGGCACAAGCAGAGTTCCTGAGGGTGAGATTTTGTGTTAGAAAGAGTTAATGAGTTCTGTTTCACTTTTCCTGGTGTGTCCCACGAAGGAATCCCTGGGCCAGCTTTCTGTGGAACATCATCCCTTGGTTTTATCATTAGTGGTGTGGAATAAAATGCTTTATGTCCTTGGCTGCTTTTATAGGGCTTGAAAACAAACAGCCCAGTTTGATTTTTATGCCTATTTCTCCCAAGGCAAGAACTCCTAAGGCAGCTTGAAAGAAACTTTGCTACTTAAACATTGTTCAAGTTGTAGAATCACTGAGGTTGGAAAAGAGCTTTAAGATCACCGAGTCCAGCCCATAAACCACGTCCCCAAAGTGCCACATCTACGGGTCTTAAATCCCTCCAAAAGCAGTTTGCTTGATGTTTTTATGTTGGGATTTGCTTTTGGGGTTGGATTTGGGAGCAGTTTTTGGGGCTGGCTGCTGTGCTAGCAGCTCTTGGCTGCCAGGAGAGGGCAGCCTGACACGAGCTTTGTGGTTGGGAGGGAGCTGGGAAATAATATCAGAGTGGCCAAATGGTCCAAACCTTAACCTGGCTAAGGTTTAAAATCTAAATTGTTAATTTGTTCTCCATATCTGTGCTGACTGAGAGCTGTTTCACACTTGAAGTGGTCTCTGCTTCACTTCCCTTGATTTTAGTGAGCTCAATGAACAAACTTAGCCTGGATTCCTCCAGGAAGTTTTGAAGGGAAAGTGTTAATGCTTCCCAGGAATTGCTCTGTGCCAATATTTTGCTGTCATTGGGTTATGAAAATGGAGATGAGATGACCAAGTTTCTCCCACGTGAATTAACAGAAGTGAAAGTTTTCTCATCCCGACGTGGTAACCAGGGGGAAAAAATAACAGGGACTGTGTATGCCTCTTGATTTATTTCACTTTTAAAATAATCAATTATTTAAAAAAGCTGCTGAATTCCAGCTTGTTTTTCTCTACTTCCTTCTGAGCAGCAGCAGGAGATGCTGAAACACCTGAGTGTTGCCTGTAACTCTCATTATTGTGGGCTCATCTGGCCCAGTTGCTGGTTAGAAAGGCACTGAATTGCAGGGGCTTAAAAGGAGGAGGAAAAATCCAAGTAATTCAAGCATAGCTTAAATACAGGATCAAGAGAGGGTAGGTGAGCACTGGAAACACAAAACAAACTGTGGAGTGAGGTATTGCTTCAAATTGCAGGGCTTTAAAAGGAGGTTTGAACTGGAAATGAGCTCTGATTGCCCCATGTCCCAGCAGAAAAGCTGGAGCTGGGGCTGTGACTTTGCAGACAGGCAGCCTAATGTATTAGTTTTGTAATTAAGTCCTGCAAATTGTGCAGAACAGAGCAATTAACTACTTGAACCAGGCTTTGGGAGGGGGAGAAGAAAAACCTGTGTGAGCTGGGAATGAGGGCACGGAACACATTCCCTGCCTCCAACCTGAAAAACCTGGTGTTAGTCTTGGGTTATTTCCAGTGACCCCTTGACTCCCATCTTCCTGCCCCCTGCACAGATTTGGAACTGGTCAGCCCTTCTTGTTTTTGGAAGGGAGAGGAGACAGATATAATGAATGGCTTTTATTGTGCAATATTTCAAACCTCCTTTTTTTTGACTCGCCTTCGGCCCCGCGATGGAAAATGTTCTCCCCCTGCGCCCGGGCCAAGATAAATACAGAGTATTCCCCAAACCTGGCTGGGTGTTTCACTCAAACTGGCAGTGCTCAGAGCTCGCCTCTTAAACAAGAATTTACTTTGACAATTTTTAGGCCTCGTTCAGTTCGAGGTAACGGCCAAAGAAAATACTTTGGGGAGGGGAGGGGGGGGGGAGAAAAAAAATAATGCTAATAAAAAAAAATGGAATAATGCATATATTTACAGCTTGCAGGTGGAGTTAATTTGGGGGGGTCACAGTTTTTAAGGATCCCTGTAAGTTGGAGATTTTTTTAAAAAGTGTTCTTAATTGTCTTTTTTTTTCTTCTTTAAGTTAGTTGGGTTTTTTTTTTTATGAGAACAGTCATTCTGAAGGAAAATACGTTTTATGGAGCTCCCTGATGGGTGATAAATAGTTGTGATCCGAGGCTTTAAAAGTTTAGGGTCTACCAAGAAACCCAAAAAACCTACAGGCACAAGAAATGAGCAGTAAAACCTCTGACAGGAGCCTGCCATGGACTGGCCCCCAAATCCTCTGAGCTGGGTTTGAATATGCCCTTCCTGGAGCAGGTTTAACTGCTGGGTTTTAGTCTGGCCAAGCAGTGGACTCTTCAGACAAGACACCTCGTGTTGTGCAACGTGTTTTATATTACCTTTATAATGATATTTATTATTAATAAGAACAACACCTTCGAATGGAGAATGGGAATTCAGCAAAGGACCGAAAAAGCGACTCAAACAAAGCTTTTGTTCCTCACAATAATCCCCCACTGCTGCAAATCTATTAAGGCTGGGAGGGAATTCACGTTTGAGCCGGGACTTGGAGCTGCTGAGGAGCCTCGTGTGTGCTGTTGAGGAAGGAGTAATTGTGTGGGTACAGATATTAATGATGGGGGAAAAAAAAGGTCATTTTACTCTCAAGAAGAAAATAAAACCACCCTTAAGTGCCAGGGTGTGTTTTTCAAGGAAAGCTGAAAGTTTATGTAAGGAATAGGTAATGCAAATGGAGTTTATATCAGTGCTGAGCATGACATAATCCAAGCTCTGGAATATAATCCCTAAATGTTCCTTTGATATTTGGGGTTTGGCCTCTCTCCCAGCGGACAGAGGTTGGTTGTGCCGTGCTGGGATTTCCTGCCTCCCTCTGCTCCACCAGCTTGGATTTGGAATGTGCTGCCTCCTGCTCTTGCTTCTGTCTCGTCCAACACCCCAAAGTCCAGCCCTTCCAGCCACGAAAATGCCAGGCTGGGGGAGGGAGGGGGTGCAGCTCCAGAGCTGAGGGGTTGGTAGTGCAGGGAATTGCTCCTGAAAAAGGCTTTTCCCCCCCCTCCCCTCGTTCCACAAGGATCACTGAGGACTGACACTGGGAGTGGGAATCGAGGAGAAGCCTTAAACTAAACCCTCCAACTTTCCCTTTCCCCGCTTTCAGCCTTTCTCCTGCTCTCAGCACAACTGGCTGTGCCTGTGCCAAAAGCTGTTTAAACAATATTAAGATGTTTTCTTCAACCTTCTCCCTCGGAAGATACTCTTTTTCGGGAGGAATGTTTTCCCTGGAGCATTACATCACGGCTTGGTTCAGCTCTTGGAGGAAGAAATTGGACCAAATGGTGGGGAAGGTCTCCAGGGGAAACATGCTTATGCTGTTAAGTATTCCCAGCAGAAAGCTTAGAAACCACTTACATATTCCCATTCTGTCCACATTTAGCCTTTCACCTTGCTGCAGCTGAACTTGGGGAAAGAGGGGGAGGCTGGACTTTTTTTTTGAAGGAAATTTGAACCTCCTTTGTTTTTGTCATCCCGTTTTTTCCTCGTGATCCAGGCCCGGGTTGTGTCAGTTCTGACAGGGAGGGTGCACTGGCTTGGTGTGTGTGCAAACTGTTAATGAAATCTTAATTAGGAGAACTTCCTCGGCAACTCTGGATTTAGAGGGGTTTCTTTTTTGAAGATTTAGAATGAGAGGAACCTCTGAGAAGAGCAGAGGATGGAGGGGTTTGGGTGAACCACAGCTGAGCTGGGGCAGGATTGGGTTTCCTCCTGAGTAGGGAACAGCTCCCCATCAACCCTAGAGGCACTTCAGATGCTTTCCTCTATCAAATGAAACCCTTAGAACGAGGAGAAATCTCCTCCTTAAATTTTGCACAGCAGATCAACAGGGCTTTAGTTATTTTTGGTTTAATCTGGCACTTCTGCTCTGCAGAATTATTCCTTGGGAGCTCAACAAGTTGCAGCTCCACCAGGAGCAGCATTTTGGTTTGCAGACAGTTGAGGAAGGATCTGAAAGCAAGGTTGGATTGGGAAAGTTTGGAGCTGTTCTTTACTTCACACAATTATATTAGAGGGTATATAATGAATTAAAATTAAAGCTGAATTAAATTTGTTTTTTTCTCACTCCAAGGGTCTGACACTCAACAATCACAAGAGGCTGAAAAGAAAGTCAAGCCTTGCAGATGCTTTTCCTACTCTGTTTGGTGTCCAATCTTTCTAAAAAGTGAGGTTTTGATTTGTTTTTTGTTTTGTTTTGTTTTTTTAATAAAAGAATCCCAGGCAAACTTTAACGAGAGGGGCCAAGAAGCTGCTCCAGCTGCTGAGGGACTGGCACTGAAACTGGGGATGGGAATTGGCACAGGACTGGAAAAGGCCTCTGCCAAAACTTATTTAAATTATGTAATAGTGTTGAATACCCAGTAATTACCCTGTGCATGTTATTGCTGCATCCAGGTCATGAAATCATTCCATAACAAAGTGTGGAGTGGAAAACAGAGATGGGAACGTTCAAGCTGGAGCTGCCTGGTCTGGTGGAAGGTGCCCTGAAACCAGATGAGCTTTAAGGTTTCCTCCCAACCCATTCCAGGACTCCATGCATTGAGATTCTACTTTTATTTTAATGCACAAGCTCATTCCAATTCAAAAACTGGCCCTTTTGTCCTTATGTTTCCCAGAAGAAGTGGCTCAAAATACACTTTTTGAAGCCTCTGCCCTCCATGAACATGGAGCAGAGTGACCACTTGGTCCTCCTGCTGCTGGTAACAAAGTGCCAAGGGGGAGATTTGCTTTTGCTGCCTTTCTCAGCCCTCTTTTCGCTGCAGAACAAACTTTTGCAAAGCTGCTGCACCAGATGATTTAACAGCATTGGCCAAATAGTCCTTGCCTGATTAAGATGGATGGGAGCTGTGTTTGCAGCAGTAGTAATTAAGACTCCCGTGGCAAGCATGGAAAAATAACAAATTAATCTAATAAGAGCTTATGGGGAGAGACTCTGAACACGCTGAGAAGTTAAAAATCAAAATGCCCCAACACTGGTGAAAATCTTGGGGTTTTAAAGCTCACAGAATTCTTAAAATCCAAATTTTTTTTTGGTTTGTTTGTTTTATATTTTGATGTTTGTAGTTTTTAATAAATTTTTTAATGTAGCAGGAAGTTGAGGTGTGAATCTTTCCGCAGGAGGAGCTTCGGTTCAATCAGATTTCTCTGAGCTGTGTTTGGGGTCTGTTTTTAACAGCCTTCTTACCTGCCACAAAAGCTTTCTGATTTCTGGGTTTTGTGGCCTGCCTCAGTGGGGAAGAACTTCTCCCAACACCCTGGGAATCAAATCTGCATGGATGGACATCACATCCCATCCCCAAACTCCTTCTCCTCACGGCATTCCCGAGCTCTCCTGGCGCTGCACAAACCCTTCCCTGCTCAGTGTCAAATGAGGTGTCCCCTCTTCAAGGCAGTGGCAAGCACGTTTATTACATGCCTGACTGTCTGGTTGGTACTGGTTTTGACTGTTTCTCCCCCGTTTCTGGGTGCAGGGGTGAAGCATTTAATGCCTCACAGCCACAACACTCGCCGTTGCCGCCGTTCAGGTGCAACGACAGCGAAAGCCTCGATGATTTAGGGCCGGGGCTGCTCTCAGAAGGAGAGAGGTGGCTTGTTCAGCTTTTGGAAGTCCTCAAGATAATGTCTTTTATGCCTATGATTGATTCAGTTGATATTTGTGCAGTTGGCAGTGGGATTTGAAATATAACATAAGCACTTCCTGAGATGTCAGGGCTCCGATGCTCGTGGCCTGAACAAGGATGTAATTCATATCTGCAGGTGCTTGCTCTGGTATCAAACACTCCAATAACATCATGCCTGTGGAATCCAGAGCTCCCCAGTGTCCCATTTGTATCCTGATATGCCCACGTCTTTCCTATGTGTGTTTTTCTTTCTTAAGGAGCTCTCATTTCCTTCAATAGGATATGTTTTATTTCATCCTTTTTCCTGCATTTACTCATATTAATGTCACCATGTTCACTGGTAATGGCTGGGCTTGGAAATAACCCGTGGATCCCTGCAAACACTGCCTGAAATCCAATGCCTGGGGGGCTTTATTAGGAAAGAAGAGATGTTTGAGTGGAGGGAGGGAATCATTCCTTTGTGGACTCCCATCTAACCCCTTTAAAGGTGCATCCAGCATGTTCAGCTGGATCAAAGGTTCAGCTCCAACCTGGGCAGGATTGGAAGGTTTTTGGTTGTTTGGTTTTTTTTTCTCCTGCTGTGTGGCTGTAAAATTTGGGATTGGATGTTGTGGGATAGTCCCAGGGAATGGTTTGTGTTGGAAGGGACCTTAAATATCATCTCATTCCCCTCCCTCTGCCATGGGCAGGGACACCTTCCACTGGCCCAGGTTGCTCCAGCCATGGAATGTCCTGTGCAGGGCCAGGAGTTGGGCTCAATGATCCCTGTGAGTCCCTTCCCACTGGGGATATTCCATGATTCCATGACCTTGACAGGAGGGCTCCCATCTCTACAACTGCAAACTGTCACAGTGAATTTTCACTCAGGAGGCCCCTTTGGAGCCACGTTTTCATCAAATGAACTGGAGTGTTCAGAGCACAAACCCTTTTTTATGTCCTGCCATTATCTTGGTGCAACCACAAGTGCCTCTTTTTCATTATTTTTATGGATGTGCTCATCAGCTGCAGCTTTTTCCCGTCCCAATGGGAATTCCCCTGCCCTGGAAAGCTGAACTTCACACTCTGGTAGAAGCTACATTTCTTTTCCCAGCTGGGAAGGGCAGCACCAGCAGCTCCAGTTTAACAGAGCTCTGCTGGGGAAAGAGTTCAACCCAAAATCTGGTGGAACAACTCACTGGGGGGAGTTTGTGCTTCACCCTGAAGTCGCCCAGGTGCCTCTGCTGGGACGTGGCAAGGACCAGAAATACAGAAATACACACTAAAGGGCCCTGCTTGCAACTTGAACTTGGCCTTTACAAGGCAGAGGATCTGTATTTGTACACTTTACTATAAAACCAGCCTGGTTTAATGCTTATTTGCAGCATGAAGGGATTTTTGTTATCAATCTGGTTTGTTACTGATCTAATTTAGCTGGAGGAGTAACCCCACATTCACAGTGGAAGCAGCCCCATTCCACATCAGGTGGGTTTATGTCCTGAGACATTTTTGCATTAGGCTCCAAATAAACTGGAATAATTTGGGAACAATCCTTGCTGTGTTGGGCTGACATCACCCAAGACTGTTTGCTTTGCTCTGGTGTTGTGTCTCTGTAATATTTATATCTAATTCAGATACATTAGATATATTTCAGACACATTTAGATACATTTTAGACGTATTTTTTTATATACATGAAGGTTCAAGGTGTGAATAAGTCCAGGAGAATAAAAAAGACCTGCAAAGGACTTGCAGCCCCGTCAGGACTTTGTGACTTTTCTACCCAGTGTTTTAATTTTTGGGGGGCTGTTTTGCCACATCAGTGCAATGGGAAGGAGGGATTCTGCTGAAACCCACGGCAGGAACACGTGAAATACAAGAAAATGAACCAAAGGGAAGCATCTCCCACCTTTATTCACAGCCAGAACCTTTTGTTCTGCTCCCACAGAGCAGAGGTTGGAGCTGCAGAGCAGGATGAGGCTGGACATGCCAGGGGGGCAGGTTAACTCACCTCCCTGTCCACCCATTTCCACTTCCATTCTTGGCCTCAAAACGACTTTAAACACCTGCTTAACTTTCTGCTCTGGGCATGGAATGTGCAAACAGGGCTCCCACTCGTGCCTCAGCAGAGTCACCCGGCACAGGGATCAGGGAGGCAGGACATGCCACTGGGAAGCAGGGCAGGATTTATCCCCCAAAACCCAGTGCAAGGCTCCCCACACCAAGCCAGCCCCTCAAACTGCCGAGGTGGAAGGAATCTTTGAGGGATGGGGAGGGGAGGAGGGGAAGGGGAAGTTATTAAAAGCAGAAGAGATCTCAAGGAACCCAAACTTCGCTTCATTCTCGCGAAGAAGCTTCGAATCCAGCTGGGAAAAAGCACTGGGAGTAATTATCCAAAATGGGTGGCATAAATCCAGGCAGAAAGTAATACATCAGCTTTAAAGCTGCTCATTTCAAACTGTGAGTTAGATTTATTTGACCCGCATTTGGGAGCAAATATTAATGAAAGGGCGAAGGCAGCTCGTGGCTCTTTCAGTTCTTTCATTTCCCACTAGATGTCTCCGGTGTAAAAACTAATTAGGAATGTTCTTGATTTAATTTGGGAAAAAAAATTGGATGGAGGTTTGTTTTTTTTTTCATTATTATTATTATTATTATTTCTTTCAAAGCCTTGTGCTATCGTGGAGGGTTCAGCTTAACCCTTGATCTTTCTTCAGTAACTACTTCAGCTTCAAGTATGACAAGAGAAACGATGCAGTTAATGAATTCTGGGAGGGTTTTAACTGATAAAGAGTTGTCCAAGTATTAGGAGAAAGAAATCTTTATTCCCACCCATTCTTTGCCTGGTATCTGTAACTTATCTCCCAGCTCTGATGACACACGTTCAGCAATCTGTGAAACCTCCCTGGTTTTTTATTTATCTCTGTATCAACATGTGTGTCTGAGCTTGGATCTCCTTTTGCATGTTCTCTTTAAAGAGCAGCTTTATAAGACAAAAGAAGTCTGGGTTTCTTTTGTCTCACTTGCTCTTTTTTAAAATGACTGGGGCTCTAAGTAGATATCAGGATCCACCCCTGTGGGTCTCACTGCAGAGCTGAGGCTTCATCCTTGAATAAAAGCACGATTTCTTTGGCATTTTCCTGTTGCCTGCGGATGAGGAGCCACCAGAAATGCACAGAATCAGGTGGCACTTCGAGGAGCAGTGGTTTGATGTTGTGGAGTCACTGAGCTGCTCACACCTCATTTAAAATGCTGCTCCTGATGGTGTTCATTATTATCTTCTGCAGAAGAAGAATGAGGTCGGGACAAGACTCCTGTGGAAAATTCATATTGTCCCTTCCCTTCACCATTTCAGTGTTGAGCTACAAACCTGTTTGAGAGTTGCCCCTTCCCTGGAAGTGTCCAAGGTCAGGTTGGAGCAACCTGGGCCAGTGGAAGGTGTCCCTGCCTGTGGCAGGGGGTGGCACTGGATGGGCTTTAAGGTCCTTCCAACCCAACCCATTCCAGGGCTCCACCATTCTGTAGCTCCAGGTTGGAGCAAAACCACTCCAGCCCACAGTCTGTGTCACCACCAAGGCCCTTTCCAGGCCTGAGCAGGTTGGTGGCAGCTCCTCACTCGGAATTTTGGGATGCACCAACTCAGCAGCTGCTTCATGGTCCTCTGCAGCCCCTGTTCCCTCAGCTCTGCTCTCCCAGGGCAGCCAAGCCATTAAACACAGAGCAATCACTGGCACAGCAGGTGAGTGGGGACACAGACATCCAGCAGAGCTTTAAATAAAAGGCCTGAGTAAGAATCATGATGCTAATAATAATAACAACAATAATAATATTAAAAAAGCAAACAAACCCCCATAGCCACCCCCACTGCCAGTCACCACAAGAAAAGGTGTCCACTGGGAAATTAATAATTGCCCTCTGTGGACTGCACAGCATCTGCTGGCTGCATCCTGCTGCCATTTTCATTTAAAAAAGGGGCAAGTTAAATGATGGCATTCTAAGGAAACACCCTACAAAAGCTCTGCTTGAAAGGTACAAGGGCAACAACAATCCAAAGTGAAATGTTTTCAGAGCTGTTCCATAAACACAAGGCATGATGGGTGGCAGAGGGAAGTGAACAAACAGTTCTTCTCCCCAAAGAACCACAAGTGGTTTTTTCTCCAATTAATGACGATGAATCACAAACAAGCTGGGCCTTGGATGCTCCCAGGGATCCAGGGGCAGCCACAGCTCCTCTGGGAATTCCATCCCAGCCCCTCCCCGCCCTCCCAGCGAGGAATTCCTTCCCAATATCCCATCTAACCCTGCCCTCTTTCAGTTTGAAGCCACTGTCCCTCGTCCTGACCACATCAGAAGTCCCCCCGAGACTCCACCGAGCAGCTTTGCTCTCACCTGCCCAGGGGGTGGCACTGATCCAACAACCCCTAAATCAGCCCAAAACACACAGAAACCCAGAATATTCAGGGCTGGAAGGGACCCACAGGGCCATCAAGCCCACCTTCATCAAACCCACCACTTATCACCCCCAGCACGACCCACCCTTCTGCTTTCTTCCTCAACGCCACACGTTTCTGCCTTGCCTTTCCCCTTCCAACCCCTGTTTCTTGCACTTCAGACTGAGCCCTGCTCTTCACCACAGCCTTCCAGGGGCAGGTGGTCCCAGTGCCGGCTCTCTCCGGCTGCTCCCGGCTCCGGAGGGTTCCGGGTGCCTCCGTGCTCCCCGTGGCTCCTCCTGGGGGCACCCAGGGCCTGGCACGATTCTAATTAGATAATAGAATCATTTCATATGCAATCGAAAGCGCTGCAGGGGGAAGAGGAGAGAAGAGGTGTTTGGGAAAGTGGATTGTAATTACTCGAGCTGGAATTTGGCCAGGATGCAGGGGGTTGGCCTGGCAAGGAGCACCGGGGGAGCCGCGATGAGCACAAGTCGTTACGATCTCAGCCAGAGCCCTGATTTAGACGAGGCGGCTCTCACAGCCTGGTGCCCCCTCAGTGCCCCCGTCCAGGGCCCACCACCAAAAGCCATGAGCAATTTTTCCGTGATGGAGGGGGGAAAAGGAAGCAGAGGTGACAGGGAATGGGTTTGGTTCTGCCCCAAATTGTCCTGTCCTCAGCGCTTCCCCCCACGAAACACAAAAAGGGAAAGCGATTCCGCGTAAAATGGTGTGGGAGCTGAACTTCCAAGCCTGGTGGCTCAAGGTTATGTGAGAGACCTCAGAAACTGGGACTTTGGCACCATTTTAAGCGGGAGATGAGCTGTGTGACCTGACAGAAAACCCCAGCCTGAAACTGAAGCCCCACCAGGCTGAGCCAGCCCAGCAATTCCAGTTTCCAGGCGCGCAGAAGGCGCTGCTGTCGCGAAGGCAGACCCTGAACTTCCCCTCTCCTGCAAAAAAAACCCTTTCTCATTTCCATCTTTCCCGCTAGTCAGGAAGATATATACCCTCCAAATAATAGCAGTTTCCTTGTGCTGGAGTTCTGGTGGCTTTGTGATACAATAAACAGCACCCTGTCATAAGTCCCGTGTAAAAAATGGCCTGACATTTCTTTCAGAGCGAAGAGAAACACCACAGCAGCGATGACCTCCGGGCAAGGGCACAGATGTTTTGCATGGTGGGGGGAAAACCGTGGTTCCAGCCTTTTTTATCCACCAGGATATATTGCTTACTTTTCACAAAGTGCTTTCCTGAGAAATTACAGTACGTTCAAATCCGCCGGGCGAGCCCCGCGCTCGGCCCTTTCCCTGCTCGTGGGGTTTTTTTTAAGTGATACAAAGCAGGATAAAACGTGGCAGCCTGGCTTTGGTAACTTTTTGTTTCACCCCCCCTCCCCTTTTCATTCTCACTTTGCACTTTAAAAAAAAACACCCAAAAAAACCTCAAGCGCTCAACGGTCCAAACTGGATGGAATTCTGAAGGACGGAACGGGAAGGTTTGTAATTCAGCACGAGGCTGGAGGGCTGCCTGAGTGTTTGGATGTCCATCAGGACATCTGCAGCAATTGAGGGATTGAAGGGTTCATTTACTGGACTTCTTGCACGTGGGAAATCAACTGGTGGGACCCCAGGGCCACCATCCCCTGGAGGGGTGTCTGTGGGGCGTGTGTGTGTGCTGGAAATGGATTTACACCCCCTTGTATCTGCTCAGAGAGGGCTATTTAGTTTCCTGCTGATGGATCCAGTGGTGCATTTGACCCTGCACACACAGATATTGATGCATCATCAACGAGGAACTCGCTGGGGTCACCAAAAAACACCAGTTTCCCTTGGGGAATTTCTCCTTTACTGGCCCATTCCCTGGAGGCTCCGTTGCAGCTGCTCCTGTGTCAGCTGGGGCTGAGGGGAACAGAACTCCCTGGGCTCTGGGGGAAGGGGAGAATAAAACATTGCTGATTTACCAGCTGAAAACGTTCCTGGACGCTTGGATCCCGTGGAGATCAGCGGGCTGGGAATCCAGGCCCTTCTGGATGGGGTGAAGCTGAAACAGCTCTGAGAATTCCCTCTGCGAAGTGCCTCACCCAGGGAATTTGGCAATCTAGAATCAGTGCTGGTTTGTCTTAATAGGGTGAGCTCTGTCGATATTTTGGGGGTCTCTAAAGCCAAGGACTGGACCCTGGAGCCCTTCCCAAGGGTGGAGCCTGGGCTGTGTTGGAAGGAGAAAAGCTGGTCTGTGCGGACAACAAGAAGCTTTTCCTCCCCAAACAGCACCCCAGGACACCTCGGGAAGGACACAGGCAACACAGTGGATGTTGTATTCCTTTTTTCCCCCAAAGATCATCCAGCAAAGGCCAGGAAAGAACCCGATTCCAGAGGCTCCTGCCTTGGCTTTTCCAGCCAGGTGGCAAAGGAAGGTGAATAAAGCCCAGGCTGATGTTCTCTGGAGAGCCCTGAGGGGTGTTTGCAGAGCGAGGCTCTGATGTGGCCCAGCATGTCCCGTCAGAGCCGCTCTGAGGCTCGACCACCTTCCCTGAGCCCTTCCTGGCGTGCTTGGCAGTCAAATAATGCAGATTTTTAGTCACCACGTGGGACTAGTAAAGCTCTTAACCCAAAACTAATTTGTCACAATTTAACGGTGTGATGCCCTTCCTGGCAGGGGAGAAAATGATCATCTCCCTTGCCTGGGGACAGAATGTAATGGGGAAGCATTTTCCCTGCTCCTTAAATACTGTCCACTGGATATGAATTTACTTAACTGGCAGTTTGTTTAAAGGACAAATAGAGCTAAAGATCAATATGTTTGTTCTCAGAGGTCTGGGGGTGTTTGATGTTTGGCTGGCACGTTCTGGGGGTGATTTGGTCACTTCAAATGAAGATTTGCCTTTAAACCTTTTCTTCTTTATTTTTTTTCCTTTCATTTTTTTTTCCTTTAATTTTTAATTTTAATTTTTTCTTCACACATTTTATTTCTCTTTTCTTTTTTTCTTTACATGAATATTTTCTTTAAATGATTTTTAAATGATTTTTTTCTTTAAATGAGTTTTTTCTTTAAATTAGTTTTTTCTTTAAATTAGTTTTTTCTTTAAATGATTTATTTCTTTAAATGTTTTTTCTTTAAATGTTTTTTTTTCTTTAAATGTAGATTTTTCTGTGGCTTTCCCTTCTTTGATAGACTAAATATAAATGAGTCTCTCTGCTGGAATTTTTTTCATTGCCTGACTCGTGGCATCCTCCTTATGTGCTCCTCAATCCCTATTTTTCTAATGTGGACTCTCTCACTGATTTTGTGAGCCTGTTCTCATGTTGGCCCAAAAGTTTGGAGGTTTTTTTTTTTTAAATAACAGCTTGTTAATAATGGTTAATTTTGTAGGAGCACTTGGAGAGTTCAACAATAAATTAAGGTCGAGGTATCAGCTGCAGTTTCTTCTGTGGGGAAACTGAGGCAGGGAGATTTTCCCTGGATTCTGTGGCCTGGGATGGGGATGTAGGAGCTGTTTTTATTGGCAGGGCTGATGTTGTGATCAGAGCCCAGCGTGCATAAATCTCCCAGGGCAGGGTTAGGAACAGCAACTCCTCCAGGCACAGCTCCCCTCTCCTGCTGGTCACTCTGGAGACTCCAAAAGGGGCTGCCAGGCACAAAACCCTCTTCTTTTCTGGAATTAGCAGCTTGGCATCCTGCAAATCCCACCAAACATCCCCGGGCAAATGGCAGCAGGAGAGGAAGAGGCAGGAGGGAACTCGAATCCCAACTGCTCATGGCAAAGGAAAACCTGGAGCTGCCTTGCTGGTGTGTGTTAATCTGGTGCCACTGAAAATGTCTCTCTCTGGGTTTTCACCCCCTCACCACTGCTCAGCCCGTGAAATTGCAAAGCAAACCCTTTGTTTGCCATTTGGGCACAAGTTTCATCTGCTTTCCCTTCATTTTCATGCCTCAGCCTTGTCTTTCAAGCTAATTAAAGGAACTTAGCTCTGACCCAAGCTGTTCTTTCACTGGATTTTTCAGTCCACAGGAAAAAAAAAAAAAAGAAAAATTCCCCTTTATCTTAAAAGCAAACAACAAGCAGCTGATAACACAGTGGAACGGGAGTTCGGAGCTAATCCGAAGGGAAAGATGCTGAATTTCCCCAACGAGGGGATTTTGGACCTTGACTTCCAGCCCTGATTTTGGCAGATATTGTTTTATCCACGAGATGGCAACAGCCAGCCACCTACAGAGCCCTGTCACAGCTGAGGCTTCTCCCCTTTATCTTGGGTGCTTTATATAAAGGTATGGAACCCAGTGACCTTTTGCTTCTTGGACTCTACAGAGGGTTGTCTGAGCCATGTCCAACGTGCTGCCTTGCTTTAACCAGACACTGCCAGGGTGTTGTAGGTCTGTCATTCCAAGCCCCCGGGACACCCACGGGCAGAATGAATTTCCTGAGAGGTGTTTGATCCCCCTTTGCACCTGTGGAGCTGTTTGGGAAGGGCTGTTGTTCCATGTTTTGAGGGAGAGGCTGCGTTGTCAGATCCCCAGCACTCTGAGGTGTGACCTTGGGGGGGTGTCTTGGGGCTCCCCTGTCCCTTTGCCCAGCCTCAGTTTCCCACCTGGAAAATTGGGATGCTCAATGTCTTGGGTTTGTGAAATAGGTAGGAAACTTTGTGTGTCCAGAGATGGGAACAGAGCTGGGAAGGGGCTGGAGCAGCTGAGGGAGTTGGGGGGGCTCAGCCTGGAGAAAAGGAGGCTCAGGGGGGACCTTCTTGCTCTGCAACTCTCTGAGAGGAGCTGGAACTCTGCTCCCAGGGAACAAGGGACAGGAGGAGAGGGAACAGCCCCAAGCTGTGCCAGGGGAGGCTCAGGTTGGACACTGGGGAAATTCCTTCCTGGAAAGGGTTATTAAACATTGGCAGGGGCTGCCCAGGGAGGTTTGGAGTCCCCAGCCCTGGAGGTGCCCAAGGAAGGACAGGACGTGGCTCTCAGAGCTCTGGGCTGGGGAACAAGGTGGGGATGGGGCACAGGGAGGACTTGATGCCCCTGGAGGTCTTTTTGGGTTGAGGCAAATGCTGCCACTTTAAAACCAGCAGACTCTGGGGCGGGGAGGGGGATGCTCAACCCTCAACAGTCAGACTGGAGGGTGCCAAGGGACATGACAGATGAATCTGCACTGAGAGATGGGCTGAATATTCAAACTGAGTGCACACAGCTGGCCAGCTGCTTCTGCACCACCACCAAACCTGCTCACCTTCCTCAGCAAGGTCCCACTGACAGGCAGAGCCAGCTGGGCAGGGCTTGGCCCACAGCGTGGTCTAAACCACATAAACCCTCAGACATGGACCATCCTATCTCAGGGCTGGGTTCAATCTGGCCAGGCTGGGGGGCTGCAGCACTCACAGCCTTGGGGGGACTCTCATAGGTCTGCCTGTGTCAGGCAGCTGATGTTTCAGGACTGACCACTCTGAGCTGTGCTCTCAGGTGGGTTTCTTCGCCCTGGAAGCACTGGCAGTGCTCCTGGGCAACCAGCAGAGCCTGGCAAAGAATTCACCAGGAGGAATTATTTCACTCTCCTCATCTCCAAACTCTGCCAGGAGTTTCCTTGACAAAGTCTGAGGGCTGCTTTTTCATTTGTTTGTTTACTTCAAGGGCAAATTTTGGTTCCTGGGTTATTGTTCATAATATACATTATTATGTAGGTACTATATATTATATTTAGGTATTATGTACAAGATATATTCTATATCAAATATTTTTATCCAGTATACAATAGATGAGATATTATATTTATAACAATATCTATTAAGGTTGCAGCAGTTCAGGGGGTGTTTTATTTACCCAGCAAAGCAGCAATTTGACAGTGTTTTAATTGGAATATCCACGGATGCTTCGAGGTGGCCACGACCGAGGGGGGCCTGAATTGGTATTTTGGGGCAGTGAGGAGGGGAGAACCAGGGGATGAGGCGCCCTCACCTCTGCAGAGCACCTCAAATAGGGACAGCAGAGCCTGCCAAGCGGGCCCAGATTCCTCCCCCGCCCCTGGCACTGTCTGCAGGCGCAGGAGGGGGTTTGTTGGCCCAGGTAGCGCCGAGAAGTGTGAGATGGTGGAACATATGGGCTGCAATATCCCGGCACGGGAGCCTGTGTGCAGCTCAGAAAATAGCCCTGCTTCTGTCAGTTGAAACACACGCTGTTGGAAGCAAAACATTTGGATTGAAATAAAAAAAAATAAATAATAATAATAATAAAAAAAAAAAAAACACAACCAAAAATAAAAAGAATGCTTTACTCTGCGTGTCTTGAATAAATTTCTCCACCACCCACCCCCTTCCCACTCCCAGCTTGTGTTGTGTTTCTGTGGCTGCAATTAAAAACAAAAAAAAACACAACCCAAGGCAAGCACAGAAAAGTTTGTTGGTCTAAAAAAACGTTGCTTTGGTGCAAGGAAGTAACAGGGGGAGCGAGGTCTTGGCAAAGTGGAGTCAGTGAGGGTCGGAATAAACACCAAAGAATAAATGAAGGGTCTGGTTGTGAAGGATGATGAGCCCTTTCTGCACTGGCCATGACACCAAAAAAGCACTTTCTATGTATTATAACCTATAATATAATGTTTGCTATAGTGTAAGTCACATAAGGAGCGGCTGAGGGAGCTGGGAGGGCTCAGCCTGGAGAAAAGGAGGCTCAGGGGGGACCTTCTGGTCCCCACGCCTGGAGGTGCCCAAGGAAGGACAGGCCATGTCACTCAGTGCTCTGGGCTGGTGGAGATCAGTCCCAGCTTGGACTCCATGACCTTGGAGGGCTTTTCCAACCTGGATGATTCTGTGATTGATGCAGAGGTTCTCATTCAAAATCCAGTGGTTTAGAGGCTATTCCATCATCCAAGGGTTAGATTTGTGCTACCCGGGTAGCACGAAATTTTATCATTTTGATCATAATAATCTTTAACTTCCAGCTGTTTGAGGGGCTGATCCTGTGTCATGGCCATCAGAGGGAGGTTGGAATTCCAGTCCTATCTGCTCTCCATGCATTTTGCTGAACCAAAACCCCCAGCTATTGTCACTGCTTTGGAGGCTTTGCCTTCACATGCCTTTTGCATTATTGTAACCGACAAGTCTAAGACACTGCCTAACGTTAATTCTGCCTCGTTTCTGCCAATTATAATCAGAGCTAGTCAAAATAAACAAATTAAACAAATAAACATGTCAAAACATCTCAGTCCTAGAGAAAATAAGCCAAGTCTGAGCTCTCCCAGCGCCGCAGTGGAACCGCCGGGAAACCTTCCGTCGCGCTTTTCACCTCTCGCTGCGGAAAGGGGAGAGAAGGAGGGTCAGTTTAGAGTTACAGCCCAGCTAAGGAGGCTGCAACTGGGCCCAAATGAAACCCAAATGTTCCCCCAGCTCCTTCAGCCACCCTAATGATCATCTGCTGCATGTTTTAAATGGGTTTTTTTTATTTCTTTATTTATTGTTGGGGCGATTCTTTGCTGTCTGAACTTCGAGGTCTTAAAGCATCGTAGGGTTTGGACAAGATGCAGGTGAAAATATCCCAGATTTTCAACAGAAAACACGCTGCTGCTGCTGGGACCATCCTAGAAAGGTCAATATTATGCAATTTAAATCAGAAAGTCTAAAAGATAAATACACAAAACACGCTTTTGCTCCAGGGAATGGGACACCACAGCCTGGACTGGCTGAGAATTGGTGGTGATGAGAGCAGGGGGGCATTTTTATTTCTTTATTTCTTTTTTTTTTTGGTGGTATGTTAACTTTAAAAACGTGTTCTGAGGTTAAAGGAAAAAAGCTGTCGCTTCGGACAGGTGGTTCTTGTAAAGAGGTGATCTTTTAAAGTGCAGTCTTACAACGTCAAAGCCAAGTCTGGGCAGAGATAAAGCTATAACACAGGTAATTGCTGGGACTCTTCTGGGGTCTGTCACAGGGCTTTAAAACCGGCTTCAAAACTTGCATTTGGAGAGGGACTTGCCTTCCTTTTTTTTTATTTTATTTTTAATCTAAGACACATGGAGCAAAGACCTGCCTCAAACAGGGAGCCACAAACGGAGCCTGGAAATGCCGGGCATGGAAACCACGGCCTGGGCTCCCACACACCTTTGGGATATCCCTCCTTGCTGTGTGGCTGCAAAACACCAATTGGTGGTGGGATTTCTGGAGAAGAAACTGTGGAAATTGTTGTGATCCCACTTGGCTATTCCAAGTTGTCCAAGGGGATGGAGGGAGGGACATCCCCAACAAAGGGACCACAGAGCCCGACGGGGCTGTTTTGCTTCACAGTTTGCTCAGCTCTAAAGGCAAAGAATCCAAGCAACTTCTCCGAGGTTGGTGTTGGATTTTGCGAGGGAGGTTTGAAAAGAGTGTGAATTCCCCACAAAAATATTGAGGGCTCACAACTGCCAGGGCTCTTCCTCCTCTTCCTTCACCCCCCAAATGTTTTTAAAGCACAGAGGGTCTGGGGAGCAAAGGAACACTGTGCCTTTGAAATGTTGTTTGCTGAAGACAGTATATAGAACCTGGGTTATTAACAGCCTCTCACAAGACAGTTATTTTTGGAGTGGCCTCTGAGGAGGCAACCTCTTGGAATCGAGCTCATTTATTCTGCGTTTCACTGTCCTGCCATTTCCTGCAGAGAGAGGGGAAAAGTGAAACCACATGTTTTGAGGAGCGAGCGTAGGAAACCCCACTGAAGACAAATGACTGCTCTTCTCCCCTGGCAATTAGTCAAGGCTGGGCTCGGTGCCAGCCCAGGTGTTCCCGACTGTGTATAAATTTGCCAAAGAACAATGAAAATAGCAGCTGATTGTGCTGACAGATTCTTCTGGTAATTTCCTGTTGTTTGGCATCTTCAGGTTACTTTCCCACAATTATGGGTCCTGGGGCCTTCAAATCCACTTTTTAGCTGGAGACAAAGTCACTGTGTGTGTGTGTGTGTGTGTGTGTGTGTATGAGCACGAGTAGCCTCGTCCTCCTGTCCCTCCCAGCTCCCAGATGTTTTAATTTAATTCATGGGTTTGTTTTCTTTTTTTTCAAAATACATATTTTAATGAGTCTGAATTAAACAAAAATAATAAAAAACTATTTGCACCTGCACCATATAGAATTTCTTGGCAGTCCCTCCGTGGGTTTTGTCAGGATTCCTGGTTGTTCTATCACTTAAAACTATCGCTTGGAAGACTTTCCTCGTGTGCTTTCCGTTGTCTTCTAAGTCAGGGCTGACCAAGGAACATTTTGGTGATGGAGCTGATCCTGAGCTGGCCACAGGAGGGGGAGAGAGCTTTGGCAGCCTGAGGGGCTGAAAGGGTGGTGTCAAACAGGAGGGTGTCTGCAGGTACCAGGCGTTGGTTCTGGATCTGGGGGAGAAACGACTCTCCCCGAAGAGCCACGAGTTTGATCGCCTGGAGAGAGGGAGAGAGGGGAGGGAAGGCAGGACTTTACAGGGATCTCAGAGCTTTGTGCAATCCAGCCTGTCAGGAGGTTATAAATACTCCTTTGGGTTTCTTGAGCAACCCAAATGCTTTGTTTCTGGAGCTGGAGCAGGGCTGGATGGGCACCAGGGGACGTCAGCCCCCTTGTCTCGTTCCTTCTCCGTGAGCACTCCAAGGTGAGGGAGAGCAGGACACAGGGGGGGTGTTGCTGCAGTGGGTCTGAAAGGGAGGGGGGGAACCCTGTCCAGCCTTTCCTGCTGCTCCAGGTATTCCTACCAGGTCAGTTCCGAGGGTAACCCTGAGTTTTGAAATGTTTTGCAGACCTTCACGGGTTTTTTTAGGGTAGTTTTTTTTCTTCTTACTTTAAATGCATGTTCCAGAGAGATCTGACCTGTGTGATTTTAAATGAATAAATGTCCTGCCTTGGCTGGAGGATTTTCTACCTTTTTGTTGTCTCTAAAAGGAGGAAGTTATGCACTAATTATGGAGCAGGTGAATTGGAACTAAGGATGATAAAACCACCCTGTTTTTTCACTCTCAGACTATCGTTGTTCTGCCAGTTCTCTGCCTTCCCTTAAAAACC
Source organism: Lophotriccus pileatus (assembly GCA_035583135.1). Lineage (NCBI taxonomy): Eukaryota > Metazoa > Chordata > Aves > Passeriformes > Tyrannidae > Lophotriccus > Lophotriccus pileatus. Next base: position 3,600,777 of record JAWWES010000059.1, read on the forward strand.
AAAACCCAAACCAAAACCCCAGCCAGAACTCTCAGGTAGGTTCTCTGAGTCTGGTTGCTTTGGAGGAGGGGTAGGAAACACATTTCAGCAGGTTGAGGACCTCAGGTTGAGGCAACAGCAATTCCCAGTGCACAATTCTATAAGGAACTGAGGAGTGGAGGAATTGGGTTCAGTCTCCTTTAGAGTCTTCTTTGAGGGATCCATGTTGATCCACTCCTGTGAACAACTCACAAAGCAACTTCTCTCTCACTGTGCCAAAAGGGCCACAGGATTCCTGTCAAACTCCCTGGGAGGGATCTCTGCCTGTTCCAGAAGGTCCCTGGTTGGATTGTGCTGCCAGAACCGTCACAGCTCCCTCAGTGCTAATGGCTCTCAGTGTCCCATGTGGATTCCACGGAGCAGGTTAGGAAAAGGAGGGGAAAAAAATGTTGTGAAACTCCCCCTCTTCACCCTCTGGTTTTCATCAGAACACTGTTTTCGGTGGAAATCTTCTCCCAGCTGGAGTGTCGCCTTCTGTTCAAATCCCTAAAATTAGCCTGAGAATCTTCTCTCACTTAAACAAATCCATGCTGTCTGCCTGCTGGTGATTATCCTCCCGGAGCAGGGGCGAAGATGGGCAGGTTTGCAAAATTCTCTGAAGATCAGGAGCCCGTCTTTGCATCCCAGTGCAGCTCCAGCCCGTGCTGGGAATCCACCAAAAGGGGCCCAGCCCAGGTTTTTGGCTCTGGGGGACTGCTGGCTCTGCACCCACTGAAGGCAATTAGAACCTTGCTGCTAATTAGCAGTGAACTGCAGAATCAGGGGGTGGTTTGGGTTGGAAGGGACTTTAAAGCCCATCCAGTTCCACCCCCTGTCCTGGGCAGGGGCACCTTCCACGGAGGTATCTCTTGTCACCCAAGTTCTCCTCTTGTCCCTGGAAGAACGACCAGGATCTTCCCTCCCTGTTTCTGTGTGTGTGTAACGTTCCTCCACCCACTGTCAACCTCAGCCCTGTGACCTCTGAGCACAAACTCCACAATTAATGATTTTTTCCCCTCTTTTTCTAAGCCGGTGCCTGCGTTTCTTCAAGCCAGTTATCACGTGTGGCTTGAAAAATGAGCTTCTAGAGCACTGAAACTTCCAAGGAGGTTATTTTTCTTCCTTTTACCCCGTTCTGTCTGAGAAACAACTTGCTGCCTCTTAGCCCTGGGTGTTCAGAAAGCCCTTCAGTGGATTTCTTCAGCTGTGCACTGGGGTGCTGTCATTTGTCACCACTGATGCTCAGCTGGCTGCTGATCAAGGTGAAGATTTCATGGAATCACAGGACCATTAAGGTGGGAAAAGACCTCCCAAGTTCATCAGGGTCAGCCTTTGGCCAATCCCACCATGCCCAGTATATCAGATCTTGGAGTGCCACGTCCAGTCTTTCCTTGGACACTTCCAGGGCAGCCCCTTCCAATGTCTGACCGCCCTTTCCAGGTGGAAATTCCTCCTGATGTCCAACCTGAGCCTCCCCTGGCTCAGCCTGAGGCCTTGAAATGAGCTGGTTCCACCCCCTGCCATGGGCAGGGACACCTTCCACCAGCCCAGGTTGCTCCAACCTGGCCTTGGACACTTCCA
>JAWWES010000059.1:3612446-3684023 GCA_035583135.1 Lophotriccus pileatus
AAACTCAGAATCTGTGAAAGTTTCTATGACTGGGGTTATACTCAGGATCTGTGAGGTTTTTGTGAATGGATGGCGTGATTTGCCCTGGAAACCCAAACACTGGTGTGACTTCCCCTCCTGTGCCCAGCTGCTTGTTCACCCCTCCCTTTATTTGCTCGAGCACCCAGGCGACCCCAAACCGGGCCAACCACACGTGCCATTCCCGATATTCCAGTGGAAATGCAGGCCCATCCACCGAAGTCACGAGTTTATTAAGGCAGAACTGCCTCTGGTTCCCCCTCACCTTCCCTTCCCACCCCCAGCTCGTGCAGGTCTGTGCAGCGGAGCCGCCTCTTGCCCCCCGTGCCAGGATGATGAATGGAGGTCAATTAGCCGGGGTCGGCGCGGAGCTGAAAGGTGGAGTGTGTTTCTTTATTGAGCGCTGCCTTCGCACTCCAAACCCGACCTGGGCTGTGGGTGATTTATGGCAGGGGCACCGTGGTGATCACTTACCTCCAGTGCCTCACCTCGCCTGCGGGAAGCAGCTTTTCGCTGCCGGCAAAAGGGATCCGCGCAGGGGGTGCACCCCGAGAAAAGGGTGGTTTTCAAAGCTGCCTTTGGGGGGAACAAAGAAAGAAAGCAGGTTGAGTTCTGTCTCTGGGAGAAGAAAAAAATTCATCCATGGACAAAATCTCTTCCTAATTGGGTTGAAATGGAGGAGCCAAATCTGTCCCGATGAATTTTAGAGGTACCAGGGAAAAAACTCTGCACTTAATACTCATATTTATATTCAAATATAGATGTGTGGTGGTGAAGACACAGGAGAACATCCTCCTGCTGCTTCTGAAAGGTTAAAAAGTTCTTATCTGTCTCTAGAAGGCATTATTAATGAATAATATTTACCAGTTCTGAGGCATCTTTCACCAGGGGACGTTGAACTGTGCTGTGGACATTGGTGAAGCTTGGATGGTGCAGGTGGGGAAACAAATCACTGCTGGTCCTTGTTGGAGTGGTCAAACCGAGACACAGAAACACTGGGTAAGGTTGGGGCATTTTTTAAAATTTGTTTGTTTCATTTTTGTCTTTGTTTTTGTCTTGGTAGCCTCAATTTCTACTTTTATTTGCTTATCACCTCAACAAGCAGCTCAGCCCTTTGCCTCATGGTCTCATTCCTTAATCAATGAAGTCTTTTCCTTTTCTTGTGTGTGCACAAGCTCTCCTGTATCACAAAATAAACAAGGTAACTCTAACAAAGATGCCATTTAAGTGATAAATCCTCCTCAGCAAATTTATCAAACACAGTAAATATCGTTCAGATTCATCTGAGTAAAATTCCACCAGTTATGGGCAAGTCATTTTGTCAAGGGAAGTGCAACACTGTGATTCCTCCTTCATGGCATTTAATGGTCAATTATTTCCTCTTCTAGATTTCTCATGAGCTTTTATCTCTATTGCAGAGTTTAAAATACGAGCATTTAAGAAAAGACAAGGCATTTAAAACTCCACCTGTCCTTGTAGGTTTTGGAGTCATTTCCATGGCATCCTGTTTTATTCCTATAGACTCCTCTTGACTCAGTGCCTATTAATTTTTATAAGACTTTCTCCACCAGGCTTTGTAAGGGAGAGACATCTATTTAGTCCCTGGCCTGGTAAATTTTAATGACAATTTTACATGCTTGACTTCATTCCTATTTTCGTGTCCCAGCCGTGCCTCTCCCTCACCGGGTTCTTTCAGGGCTTGATTCCTGCCTTTTGAGGCCGATCCAATAACACACATCAGCTCTGAGAGGTCCCACAGGTGCGAACAGAGAGGGTTTTTCCAAGGTGAGTTGGTCCCCAAATCTCTGGGACTTCCAGAGGGAGCGGAATCCAAGCTCCCCCTTTGCCCTCCGCGTCAGTGCTGCGACACAGGGGCTAAAAAGGGCCATAAAACAGCATGAGAAGAGACCTTTTGGCACTAATTGAAACCTTTTGGAGCCTTGGATTAAATCCTACACGATGGAATAGCATAAAAGGAGATAACTTCCCCCACTGATTTCTGCACAGACAAAATTACAGGGAAACTGGAGGATGTCTGGAAAGTTATTTATCAATAACATGATTAATATAGGGCTTGGAGAAGTAAGATCTAGTCCCAAATTGATCCAAAAAATAATTAACTGGCCACTTCTGTTAAACTCCCTCCTTTTGCCTCAGAGGTGACATGGAACAGCTCTAACAGCTACAAGTATCTTCCAACAACCACTTTCCAGGCAGGTTTGTCCCCCACCCTGGCAGCTGGAAAACCTCAGATGATTTAATTGCTCCAGGCAATGGCTGAGAGCTGGGAATCCGGAATTCCAGGTGTGGTTCCGTGACCACAGGACTCTGGGAAGGTTGTTTTCCCCCCTCTGCATTCCCATCCTCTTTCTGGCTGTTTGTTCATTTTAGAGAATCCCAGAATGGTTTGGGTTGGAAGGGACCTTCAAGACCATCCTGTCCCAACTCCAACGATGCTGCACCATCAGAGCCTCAGAATTCCCTGCGGTGGGAGAACAAATTCCTAGCAGGACTTGAAAAGCCCAGGTAGTTTCCATCCCTCTAGCTTTGTTTATTCCTTGAGCAGTAAAACACCTGAGGTTCCAGGTAATCTCCTGTAATTGTTCTGCAAACACAACCCCCAGTCTCCCCTTCCCAAAGAGCAGCTTGCAAGGCAAAATTCCAAATGTTTAACCTGCTGGTTTCCTTTGTAGGCCGGACCAGGTTGATAAAATGCTCCCCAAACACCTGTATGCCCTTAAGACCCGTCCCTGCCTGTTCTCCCCCTGTGGATATTTCCTTGGGAATGGTGCTGCAAACAGCCACAGTGCAGGTGTCACTCCATCTCGGGATGTTGGGAATGAAAGCAGCATCCTGCTGCCGGGAATAAACAAAAGGGAACCCAAAGGAATAAATCATACCGGGATGAATCTGCCATTTCTCTGACATTCCTATAGGATTTCCTTGAGGATTGGATCCAAACCATCAAATTCCCCAGGACACCCTGGAAGCCCCATCCTTGAAACAACCCATGGAAACGATCTGATTTAAATCCTGGAGTGTTTAGAGGTGTATTTATAGAGGTCCCTTTTGGCTTTCTCCCCAGTAATCACTATAAAACTTTCCCTAAAGGGGAACATGAATATATGGAAAGGGAACATGAATATGTGTAAACCTTAGCAGGAGCAGAAAAAGGAAAATAGAGCTGGGAACCAGATTTTCAGCAAATATAAACTGGTTTAACTCTTTTGAAGACAAGCAGACCAGCTGAAGGTCAGCTGATGAAGGGGTTCTCAGATCAAGGAGGGGGTTATTCCTTGTTTTCTGAGCAGTCCTGTGCCCAGGAAAGCACCTCCTGCCTTTGTGAGGGCATGGAAAGACAGACAGGATGGCTCCCAGCAACGTGTGCACGTGGAGAGCGCTCTTGTGTTAATGTTTAATCACTAATTGGTGTGATGATGAAGGGACAGGCGGGCCCTCTGACACCTGATGTCCCGAACTGCTCGCCCGCACACCTTGGTTAGCTCCGATTCCTTCACCCAGGGCTGGGTCCCTCCCGGGAAATCTCAATTTAGGGCTCCTGAACAGATAATTTTCCATTCCTGGGGCAGGGCTGGGCTCCTGTTACTGACCAGCCCCTCCAATAACAGCAGGTTCTGGTGGGTGACTGGAATCAAACACAATCCCAGGGCCGTGCTCTGTGTCGGGGCTCCTTCTGCGTCCACTCTCCTGCTTTTATTCATTCCCCTTCTCCCCCTTTCAGCTTTCTGCAGCAGGAACCTTACATTTCCAAGCTCCTTTCAGTCTCAAAGCCAAAAATAATCCCACAACCAAAAGCAAACCAAAGCTGACACCAGAAGAAGGTTTTCCTTCTTTCCTTGCCACGTTGACGATGATGACGATGATGATGATGATGATTATTATTATCATTATTATTATTATTATTTGGAAGAAGGCAGCGAAAAAAGGGAGACTTTGTCATGGCTGTATAATTTAAAACTGCACAGCCTACAGCCCACAAACCAGAGCATGTAATTACACACTTACTAGAGGTAACAGCAGTGCTGATAATTATTCTTTACACAGGAGAATCTCGCTGATATCCCAGAGTCGGGAAGTGGGAACTACAATATCTTTAATACCATCCTCAGAGACCCTCATAAGCAGAGGAGAAGTATGAGGAGGCACACAGGGTCCAGAGCAATATCTTCATCGCTCCACCATGTCAGGGGCTTTGCTCCAGCACAAATCAATAGATTCAAGTGCACTCTTTCCTTTTTTTTTTTTGTAATTTTTTTATTTTTTTCTGAAGGTACAATATTTTTTTTATGACCCTTCCCGGGGAAAGGTGCAGCAAAGGCCCGGGAAGAGCCGTGGGATGAAAGGAGCGCTTGGAGCGGGAGCCGGGGTGGTTTTAGAGGAAGAGGGGGCTGAGATTTATTCACTTATTTATTTATTTAGTCGTTTATTTGGCCATTTCTAAGGCCTGTTCTGCTGCAGGAAGGTGTTAACCATTTCTGGGCTGTTCACCTTGAATTTTCTGAGGCCTTAAACACCCAGTTATTTTCTCTAACCCTGGGTTTTTTTGGTTTATATTCCTCTCTCTAGCTCTTCTCTCCCAGCCTTTTTTTTTTTTTCTCTTTAGCATTTTTGTCCCCTTGATTTAAATAATTAGTAATTCAGATTTCATCTTACCTTTGGCATTTCTCGTGGTGATTCTTAATCTGAGCTAGAAAACAACCTGATGGAGAATTTTTCCCCATCCCTAATGTTTTTTCTAGGAGTTCATTTAAATCCGAGCATGGTTTGTGGGCCAAACATCCTTCCCTTTATTTCTGCTGTGTGGTAAATTACTTTGCAAGCAATTAATTTGATTTTTAAGGCATAAAACCCCATTCACTCCCTGAATTTTGCCCTGTTTTACCACTTCACCTTGCCCAGGTGGTGCAGAGGGATGGCACTTTACCTGTCCACGGTGATTATTCCTGGAGGGAGGTTCTAAATTAACGTGCTCTTACAGAGGTGGATGTTATAAAACAGAGAGAAAACCTGATTTTCATGTGCTGGAGGGTCCTCTGGGCTGCTCCAGCTTAAGCCATCAAGTCAGTTCTGGTGTGGCTGCCCAAAGTGAGTCTGATCTTGCTCCTGGATGGTCTCAGCTCTGCCTTGAGCAAATCTGGGTCAGGGTCACGGGGAGTCAACGGGAATAATGATGTACCTGGAGCAGCTGGGGAGGAGCCAGGGGAGAGAAAGTTAATTAAAAAAAAAAAATCTGCTCTTCATGTCCCCGGTAAGAGGTTTAAAACGGCACAAAGATCTCAGCAGTTTGGTTTGAGAGGGAAATCAAACTGTCCCACGCCTGAGCTGGGATCACCTGAGGGGCAGAGCAGGGCTGTTCCTGGGGAAGGAGCTTTCTGGCATCCCTGGAAGTGTTCAAAACACGGGTGGATGTGGCACCTGGGGCCAGGGTTTGGCTTCTCCAACCTGAATCCTTCTGGGATTCTGTAGGAAAGGAGGTAAAACTGAGGTGAAAAATCACTTTGGGATTCTAAGGCGGCAGCAGGAGGTGGGGGGAAGGTCCCTGTTCCTGGAATTCCCAGTTCCAGCCCTAGTTCAGGATGTCCCTGGGCAGGGGCTGCTGCTCCTGTGTGCAGGTCAGTAATTCCAGTGATGCTCAGCACAAAGGGCTCAGCTTTTTCCTTCAAAACACCTCAAATACATCAAATGCAAAGTGTTCTGTGCCAGATCTTTATCAGCAACGATTTAAATGTAATGATAAGTTAGTAAATGATTTAAAATAACAACACAGCCCTGTAGCCATCAAGACACAAATGACATTAAATTTTATTTACTGCAAATCCTTGGTGTGGATAAAAACCTTAAGCAGTTGAAAAACTTTGACTTAACAAATTGGGATAAATGGCCCTCTTGTAACTGCAAAAGAGCAATTCATGTCTTGCAAGTTTTTAGGACTCTTCTTGAGGTTCATTAATAGGGATAGATCCGAAAAGAACCAGCATCTAGGAAGCTGGAGCAATATAAACATGTGCAGCTCCGTGGCTAAAGCTGATCCCTCTTTTTCCAGGACTTGCCTTGCAGTCTGGAGCCAAAAGTGAGGTGCCATTAACATGTTAATGCAGGCACACCCCAGCGCTGAGAGCTGAGCTGATATCTCTCTTTGCTTTTTCAGCTGGATTAGATCTGCCTGTTTTGGGATTCCCATGCTATAGCCCTAATTATTATTATTTCACACTTCATAACATTTTGGTAACTCAAAAAGCTCCGGGGCCCAAAACTTATCTATTACATTTTAGCCCAGAGGAAACTTCGCCTCCACTTCCAACTTCTAACCCCCAAAATATGAATTTATATTGGAAATTGGGATGGATCCTGGTGCAGCCCTGATAGGATATCGTGAAACACTGACTTTGTTACACATATTTTCTGCTCCCCCCCCCTTCTTTTCTTTTGTGTAAATCTGTTTTCACCACAGGAGCACATGCTGTCTCTTCTGGCTACAACACTACTTACTAATTCATCGATTCATCTTTAATGAGGCCCCCTGCCAATGTTTAAATAGCATTCGGAACAAAGGAAAAGGCAACATTTCCAAAACAGCTGCTTCTCTCCAATCTTGACATCTCAGCCTTTCAGGATTTTAAGGAATTTTCTCTTTTTTTTTTTGCTCCCCCTAAAGTGGGTAATTTATAATTTAGGTGGAGCTTTCTAATTAGACGGGGGGGAGGGAGGAAAAAAAAGATAGGGATGAAATTAAAATTAAAAAAAAAAAATAAGAAAAAAAGAGAGTAAAGTTTCCCCCCAGGCTTTGATGAGACACGAAGCCAACACTGTTCCTGTGGATCAGGCATTGCAGATGGAACAGGGGGACAGTTCTCCTTGGCACCCAAATTCATTTGCTGTGGCCAAGCTGGTGCAAGGACACGACAGAGAGAAGTTTCTCTACCTGGGAAGGTTCAAAAAACCTGTGGAAGTGGCACTTGAGGACGTGGTTTAGTGGTGGACGTGGTGGTGCTGCTGGGCTGTGGTTGGATTTGATCTTGGAGGGCTTTTCCAACCTGAACAATTCCATGATTCCAACAGCTGAGTTGGGTCTCAGAACCTGCTCCCACTGCTGTTGTTATCCCGGCTCCTGCTCTCTCCCAGGAGTGGGGGATGATCAGAGGGGTGGATGGAGCAGCTCTGCTGGAGGGAAGGCTGAGAGAACTGGGATTGTTCAGCCTGGAGGAGAGAAGGCTCCAACCTCATTGTGGCCTTCCAGGAGCTGAAGGAGCCGATAAAAAGGATGGAGAGAAGCTATTTCCAGGGGCCTGGAGGGACAAGACACAGGGAATGGCTTCCCACTGCCAGAGAGTTAGATGGGATATTGGGAAAGAATTCCTCTCTGTAAGGGTGGGGAGGGGCTGGGATGGAATTCCCAGAGAAGCTGTGGCTGCCCCAACCTGTCTGAAATTTCTCAGCTTTTGGTTTCAGCAAAATTATTTAAGAATACTTGTCAGAAGGGAACACATTTTGGGCTGTTGTGCCAAAATTATGTGTTGTTATTGTATTTCAAGGAGTGTTTGGACAGTGCTCTCTGGCACAGGGTGGGATTTTGGAGTGTCTGTGCAGGGCCAGGAGTTGGATCCATGATCCTTATGGGTCACTCCCAGATCGGGATATTCCATGATTCTCTTTCCTTGCAACAGGAGCCTTTCTTGGACCAGATAAATCAGTGAGTATTTTAACACCCATTCAAACTGCAAGGGCAACTTTGGCAAAGGAGCAGAAGAGGGGAAATCCCTGGAGGGGAAAAACAATAGGGAATATTTTACACTTGTATTAATGATTGGGTTCCCAAAATGATGCTTCTCCATGAAATAACACCAGAAGTCCTGCAGCCTCAGAGGGCACAGGCACACTGCAAACAACAACAAACCGAAAGGAAGGCAGTTTGGGGAAAAAAAGATCCATGATTCTGTTTCCATGGAAGCGACAGCACATCCCAAGTGGCAGCGAGAGCTGCCAGAGAGCGGCTGGGAGAGCTGAAGTGCCATCTCCTCCTTCCTGGCAGAGCAGGGGGGATGAAGAACCTGGGAAAATCTAACAGGACACACGGACATATGGCTACATGGAAAGCCTGGAGAGCTGGGGTGAGTCTCAGCTCCGCCAAAAACTTCTTGTTTCCCTTTGGGCAACTCACACAAGACGCGTCCCAGCTCCCGTGGAAATCAAGGATTGATTTCCCTGGGCACGAAATCAGAGCCTGAAACATCCTGGACAGGCTCCTTGGGCACCCCATGGCTCGGGGTCAGGCCCTGCTTGGTTTGCCTGATTGATCTTTTGCTCTCATCAAGCACAAAACCCTTTTCCAGGGTTTCTGAGCTCCTCCAGATTTTTAATACCTGCCCCTTCAGATCTTTTATACAAAAGCTGTTAAATCCAGTGCTGGCAACTCCACAGCAATAAAGACATGGAACCTTCAGGGAAGCCTTTCCTTGTCTTTGGATCAGATACTTCAATTTGCCTCTGTGTATTTTTTTTAATTTCAGTCATGGCTTGATGAGTGGAAGTGTTAAAGAATGAGGGGGGCGAGGAGGGAAAAGGGAGAAAATCTCTGGATTGTTCAAATATTGGTGATTGTATTGAAAATTCCTTCTCAGCATCTGTAACAAGCCACATCCAGAGACAGGAGGACCCACTGAGTGGCTGCTGGAGTAGGATCTGGGATTAGTTCACTTTAGGAAGGAAAGCACAGTGTGAAAGGACAGGAGAGCACCAAACTTCAGCTTGCTACAAATACCACAGGGTTTGTTGTGATCTCCCACCTTCTGCTCCCTGATTCTTCACCCCTTTTAACCTGAAAAAGTACAGTTGGCTCAGAATAGCTATTTTTGGCATTGTTTTGGGGGCATGGAGAGAAGCTTGAAATGATATATGAGATACAGGAGATATAAAATACAGGAGATGGGGATGTGCTGTACAGGGTTAAATGATGGTACTGCCGACCTTAAAATCCCAGCAATAATTCCACAGGCTCCTGCACTTTGCAGATCCCTGTTAACACCAGTGGGCTTGCACAAGGTCTGCTCTGGCTGCCAGGACTTCTCAGGCAGCAAGAATTCCACCCCAGCCCGCTGGCCCTGAGTGCCCTCACTGCCCCACATGCTGATCACCACCACTGTTGAATTCCAAGCCCTTTTCCAAGAGCTTTCCCTGCTCCAGAGGTGGAAGTGCAGAGCAGAGCCATGCCCAGCAGGCAGGGAAGGAGCTGCAGGGCTCTGACTTGCTGGCTGTTGGTGGGGTTTTATTCTTAATGGTTTCTGGCACTGCATTACACTGAGGTAAGTGCTTTGTTTCTCCCTCAAGTGGCACTCGGCTCCCTGGGGTTTCCTTTGGAATGCTGGAGGATGTCCACTTGGTTTACTTCTGTTGTGCACGTGCTGTACAAGCTTTTGCCTGTGTTTGCCAGAGGAAAAGACAGGTTGCTGCTGCTTAAAGGAAATATTTTTAATTGCATTGTATCGATTTCCCCGCGTCCTGCTGCAGTGGATGCTCTGTGGCTGACGGATGCAGTGGGGTGGGGTGGGCTCTCAGGGGGGAAAAAATGAAAAAAAAAAGCTTAATTTTGCAAATCCTTGGGTATAAACAGGTTACCAGAGAGCTGGGGAGCAGAACCACTTCCTTTATCCCTGCTCTTCTGTGTTCTGCTCGTACACAGTTCAGAGCTGGTAAATGACATCTGCACGTTGATGCAGGGCCAGGGAGTTTGAAAATTGTTTTCACATTTATATGTAAAGCAATTACTGATGATTTTTTTTTTTCTCCCTCTGCCTCATAACCCGAGAAGTGGAGCAGACATACAGGAAGTCTTACTTTTTATTTCACTCTGGAAGACTTGTAAAGCAGGCAGCTCTGGGGTGCAGTGCAACAGGAGGCAAATGAAACTGGAATTTATGTTTTATTGCGTTATTTGTAGCCCCTTAATGCAGGCAGATCCCTTCAGGTTGGGGAAGGGGGCAAACAGGGAAAGACCAGCGTGCTCTGACAGCCCAATCCTTCCCAGTAGGTGTGCATTCCTGGTGCTCAGAGCATCGTTCCCAACACTCCTCCCCACCCTGGTTGTTCTAAGCTTGAATGCAGTTTGTTTTCTCTCCCCCAGTTGTGGCTTTGGAAACTGCCCTGTAAGACACTCCTCCAAGCCTACCTGTTCTTTGGTGAGGCCTAATTAATTCATTTGCAGGCTTCTCTCCCTGCTCCTTCTGCAAAGGTGCTAAGTCTGGTAATCAGAGAGGAAGGAACCTGAACAGATTCCTTTTTCACATTCCACATTTCAAGGCTGATCGAATTCAGTGCTGGGAAAAAGAGACATCCTGTAGGATAACAACAGTTCTTGGGTCAGGATCCACCAGCAGTAATTAATGACCTGCTGCCTGATGCCAGGCTGGGGCTGGCATTGCTGCCCAGGCACTTGGCACAGGGAGGTGACAGTTTATGGCCTGCCTGGAGGGCTGAAGGGGAGCAGTGACCTCTGCCTGCAGCTCCCATCCATCCTGGGGGCTTCACACGGCAGCTCCTGCGGCCTGGCATCGCAATTGGCCCAAAAACCAGGAGGAATGAGGGTCCTAAAGGGATGTATGGAACCTCTGGGACATCTGCTTGTCATGGAATCCCAGAATCCCAGGATGGCTTGGGCTGGAAGGGACCTGAAAGCTCATCCCACCCCACCCCCTGCCACGGGCAGGGACACCTTCCACGAGCCCAGCTTGCTCCAGCCTGGCCTTGGGCACTTCCAGGGATGGATAATTCACAACCTCTCTTTTCTGGGATCTGAAGTTTGGGTTTGTGGGTGGCTGCCCAAAGATTTCTAGAGTGGGTGGGACTCTGTGGCTCTTTGTCCAGGGCTAGGAAGACTCTAAGGATTTAATCTTTTGGGAGAGATTGGTTTGCCATGGTGCCGAGATGGAGCTTCCTACTGGCTCCACATCCTTTAACACTCCTCCATCTGGGAACAGCAGTTACTTTTAAGCTCATAAACACTGCCATACCTGAGACCCAGAGCTGCTGCTGTGGGGTTTATGGGGGGCTCAAGGCTGAAGATGTTTATTTTCTGCACATGCTGGATGTGCTGAGCCCTAAAGCACTTCGTTGCTCTCTGTGAGCAGCGTTGCATCCTAAACAAATATACTTAAATGTGCTGAAAGGCACCTAATCCAACAAATCTGAGGGCAAAATGCCTGTGAGTATTTCACCTTTCAGGCATCTTCTGACATGGACACGAGCAGCTCAAGTTTGACTTATTCTCCCCTTTTAATGATGCCTCTGTAGGTGTCAAAGTCCATTATTTAGGAGGCTTTTTTGGGGCAGGAGGGGGCTGTTCAGTGGCACTAGAAAGAGAGTCCACATTGCCAGGGAGATCTTCCTGACCAGGCAATTTTTAAAGCTCAAGGCTTAAAAAAACAGTAAACAAAACAAGAGAAAAAGCTGTTATTAACAATAATTTATTGTGGAAAAATATTTACATAGACAGAAAGATTTCGCTCGGCGCGTTAGGGCCAGGAATAAACCCAGCTCCTGTCCTGTAGCTCTCATCTATTATTCATTCTTGCTGTTTGGCTCTTTCCATGTCGAGATCTCAAAGCATTTTGCAAATGAAGATGTAAATTGTTCTCCTTGTTTCATACAGGAACGGCTCAGAGAGAGAAACCACTGCCGTGTAGGACCACCAGAGGCCTGGAATTGGAGCCTGGCCTCCACCATCCCATCCAGCGCCTCCTAAACTGGATTCTGGAGATGCTGCTTTTATGAAGGGTGGAAAACATGGCGGGGTTAATCAGGAAAAAGCAAGGTGGAGAGGCTGGTGGCAGGGAAAGGAAAGGGAAGCACAGCACCAGAGGCTGGGGTGGATTTTGAGAGAGATGAAAAAGCAGAGGTAGGGGCAGGAGTAGGTGAGGAGATTCTTCTGCGTGCTTGGGGTGGACTAAAGGGGGCAAAGCTGGCAGGGGTGGAGGATGTGTGTGCTCTGACTCCCAGTGCTGCCAGGGAGCTGAAAGAACTTCCAGAAGCAACGGTGTCCATGCTTTTCCAGCAGCACTGCAGGCACTGAACCTCAGATCTTTAACATGCCAAGGGGCAGAGGCTCCTAAATTGTTTTAATACCTTTTATAATTAAACAACAAATATCTAAGTAACTTTGCAAATGGGAGAACTCACTTTGCTTGTTGGCAAATCACCTGCTCTGTGGGCTCTGGGTACAAATGATGCTTCTGCTTCTGAATATCCGCAACTCACCCATGTCTGAAACTTCTGAGGCTAAAAAATGCCACTCTGGGCCTGGGAGGATGTTTGATTTCATTCCAGGCATAAAGTAACAAATTGCCTTTAATGGCAGCATCACCAGAAAAGGGCCTCCCTGGCTTTTTCATGTCACTTCCAAGTGCCTTGTTGATATTTTTATGGATTTTTATTATGCAGCTTGTTATGCAGCAGCAACAGCCACGCCAGGTTCTTGGAGGGGAGGGCTCAGCTCTCGTAAGGACTCGTACACTCGTGGTTTTTAATGTCTTTTACTTCAAAGCAAGGAGCTGATGTGATCTTTCATCATCTCAGCTGTTGTTTACCAGCTTCCTACAGATGCTGTTTGAACTAACAAACCCCACATTTCCTGGCTGGGCCGAGGAATTCCCTCGGTGGCTGCAATCCCTTCACTTGGAGGCTCGGGAGCCCTGATTGAATGATGCCACTAACAAGAAGGGGATAAACCATTTAAAAGTTCAGTATATCACCTTTCAGTCCAATAATAACTGGCCAAATTGCTTTGGCTCGGCTCCTCAGCCCTGCTCCTTATTTACTGCTCTGAGGGGAAAACCACCAGCAAGTCCAGAGCTGGATTTGGGGTCAATTTACTCGGCGTCTCGCAAGCAGAGGGACGTGCTCCTGGTGCAGGGGCTCCTCTTTGACACTGCTCTGTGTGTGACCAGTGCTTTGTTTCCTTGCAGTCCTTTAAATCAGCTGAAATCCAGAAACTGCAGGTGAGGAAAGAGCTGCCAGGTCACCTGTTCTGAGAGGATCAGAGCAGGTTCCTCAGCGCCTGTGATCGAAATGTGGCAGTGCCTGTGGTGGAGGAAATAGCAGCAGTTGGAGACAGCTTCTTTTATTGGTTTTTCCCCCTCTCCTCTACCTCCTCTTTTTTTATTCCTTTTCCCCAGCCCATCAGCAGTGGGGTCCTGCTGCTTTTATCCCTTTTTATATGGATAATGTATGTGAGTTTGGGTATTCTGAGTCCCAGGAAGGTGTGAGGCAGCAACTGTGTTCCCATCCTCCTTTCCCAAGCATTTCTGTGGCAAATTTCAGGCTCAGGAAAGGCCCAGCCAGCTGAAAATGCCCCTTTTTTTTGTGTGCTGGCAGGTTCCAATCCATACCTCATGTTGGAAGACTCATCTCCAGTGCAGCTTTGGTGAACAAAACTTGAGTTGTCCTGAAAGGGAAACTAAAGTGGTTTTCAAAGCCATCAGTGCACCTAAGCAAAATAAACATTCTGTAGGGCAACTTCCATGTTATTTCTGTGTTGACTTTCTGTTTTTTGGAGTTTTTTTTCCCAGCCTCTTAGAGCAAAAGGCAAAACCACCGTGTTGGAGTCTACTCTGCTCTTACCACTTCCCAATAAAACAGCGTTCTGAAATGAAAAGGAGTTTTTCTGAGAAGCATGGGTGGGAAAATGATGGAGAGCCTTGTTTCATACAGATCCAAGAATAATTTTTACATGTTCAGGATGCTGCATCAGGGGCCTGGGACCTTTATCAGTTAAAGAGCCACTTTGTCATTAAATGGAACCTGGGAGTCGCACTGAGATTAAACTCCACGTAGGATCTGTGAAATAAGGGTCTGATGCTCAGCTACACCGAGGGCTCCTTTGTGCACCCACAGTGCCAAAAAAAAAGGCCCCCAAGACTTGATTTTGTATCAGATCTTTCATAAAATCTATTCACCCAAAGCGCTTTAGGGTTAAAATTAATTCAGTTAATGAGTTAAATAACTGCCAAGGGAGAGAGAAATTAAGAGTCACGGGCAAGGGGGAAAAGAGACGCTTCCAGCTGAGTTTTGG
Source organism: Lophotriccus pileatus (assembly GCA_035583135.1). Classification (NCBI taxonomy): domain Eukaryota; kingdom Metazoa; phylum Chordata; class Aves; order Passeriformes; family Tyrannidae; genus Lophotriccus; species Lophotriccus pileatus. The sequence continues at coordinate 3,626,545 of JAWWES010000059.1, forward strand.
AGAGAGTGTGAATGAGTTGAAGGGGAAAAGAGATGCTAAGAAGATGCACTGATGGGCAAGAGCTGCAGAGGAGAAAGCTCCAACGCCCTGAGGGTCAAATTATATGAAGGCAGGAGGAAGGGCCTCTTTCTGCAGGAGAATTGCTGCCAGTGGAAGTTGATTTAACACTCAGCACGGGCTGCTGAAGGTTTTCACTCAGTGGAGCCAGTTGCTGTAAAGGCTGTACAAACATTCATTTTTTATTGTTCAGAATGCAATGGAAATTGTCATGGGGTGGGTTCCCGTTGCATCAGGCATTTCAGGAAAGAAAAGGCAGACTCTGACCTGGTCTTTTGACTCCCATTTCATAGAGTCACAGGATCAGCCAGGTTGGAAAAGCCCTCCCACCCCATGGATCCCCCTGTGCCCCATCCCCACCTTGTCCCCCAGCCCAGGGCACTGAGGGCCATGTCCAGTCCTTCCTTGGGCACCTCCAGGGCTGGGGACTCCAAACCTCCCTGGGCAGCCCCTTTCAAGGCCTGACCACCCTTTCCAGGGAGAAATTCCTCCTGAATTCGGACCAGACAGAGCCGTAGCTTGTGGAGAAATTACCTTCTCCTGCATCTGCATTCCTCTCTGTCTTTTGCCAGCCTTTAATTAATATTTGTTGGACTCCTGGATCTCAGCCTCTCCGTGGTCTAGACAACAAAGACCATTTGAACAGATGTTTTTCAAGTGAGCCATTCTTTCCCAGTTTTAATAGGGCTGTCTGACTTCACGTGAGGCAGGACTTGAGTGGGTCTGAGCCTAAGAGCGACTGGGCTCCATCAGCCTTTAAACAACTCACAGCTCTGAGCATGGCTGGGCCGATGACATTCCTTACGCTTTAAGAAGCCTCTGAGGCCCACAAACAGAAGTTTGAGGTTTAATGGTTTGGAGAGTAACGGCCTTGATTCGTTTCCCTCAGTTTTATATCACTGCTCTATCACGGTGTGATTACAGGAGGTGCCTTGGAAGCCTGGAGAGCAGTAAATGCAGGCCTGGATTTGCTCAGCAGAACTTGTTCAGGGCTTTACAAGAAAAGTTTTTCAGACAAACTCATCTGACAAAGGGGTTTTAAAAAAAAAACCACAACAAAAACCGAAAAACCAATCCATTAAAACCCCAAAGCCCAAGTGCCTTATTTGAGGCATGTAAATAAAACACGTCCTGGATATTCTCTTCAGTGGGATATGGGCAGCCTTGGGCTGATGTAAGAGGGAATTTGCTTCATGTTCACGCTGTGTGATGTTTGCTGTTGTGTCCCAGGTCATTGGGAGCTCTTGAAATCAAGAATGGGCAGCGAGGGAGGGAACTGGGAGCTTTCCTGGTTGTGCCCACACAGCACAGGGCTGAGAGTCCCTCCCTTTACCTGGGGGTGGGTTCAGTGTAAGACACGAGGGGGATTCTCCTGAGACACGTTTCTTTGGGGGAAGGATTCCCAGGGCATCGTGTGCTGCTTGAGAAGGAACTATAAAACAGCCCTGGGTAAGACAGACACCCACAAGGGTTTTCCTGCAGGCCCTGGAGCTTCAAAAGGCTCCCATTTCCATAAATCCTGCCGTGAACACAGAGGCAAGGTTTGGATTGAGTTAGTGCCAGGTCTAAAACTAGACTAGGGTGCCCGTTTTGAGGGAAAAGAGCAATTAAGATAATTTTTCTAGACTATATATATATATATATATAGTGCCCATGGACTCATCTCTCCCATATGGTCTTGTTTCTTCTTCTCACAAGGCTGGTCTCTGTGGCCCAGGGATGAACACAGAAAACTCTTTAAAACGGGGTCTGCCTCTGGTCTGTTGTTTTTGGATCCTGTGCATCCCTCTGTTTGATTTGGACACACCTAGAATCACGAAGTGGAGGTCTGAGGGAGTTTCTCTGCAAGCCTCATTTTCCTCTCATCTGTGAACCAGGATAGATAATTCCTGCCTTACGGGCATGTAAATTTGAATAGTTTAGTCCCCAGTTCAGCAAAGCACTCGAGCACATTCTGTTGGAGTAAATGGGATTTTCATTCTGTGATTACATTTTTTTGGTGAACCAGGGCCACAGTAAAACACTTGGAGATCACTGGAATTAGAGGTGTTGTAGAGCTGTGATGTCATTATCAGCGTTGCGCAGTGAAATAAAACCGCGGTGATATTTATCCTCCAAGTAACAAATGGGGGTTGGTAATTCCAAAGGTATAATCTGGATTTGACAAACAGCCTGAGATGCTCGTGAATAACAGCTTTTCCTGGCTGTTTTTGGTCTGGTTGGTTGTTTAAAATGCAATAACTCGGCGGCTCAATGAGCTTTTCTGGGCTTGGAGGAATGCAGCTCCAGCTCCTTTTGGAAGGAGTGGAATCCTCAGCTCTGAGGTCTGTGTGGCTGTCAGGGAATGGCTGTTGTTTTAGGATTGGGAGTCCTGAAGCTGCCCCGTGCCCGATTCTGTATTTCTATGAGCACTGCTGTAACATAAATGATCTCTGGAGCTGCAGCAGGGCAGGAGGAGGAGGAGGCTGGGAGGGAGAGCTCAGCAGCTTGTTTACATCACCTCCCAGGGCTGATTGCAGCTTATCACACACAGCCCAGAGCTCAGTGTCTAGACAATCCTCTAATTGTCTCCCCACCTAAGTAGCAGCTCTGGTGACATTCCAGACCTTGACCTCTGCCCTGTCCAGCGCCAAAGAAGTGCCGTGAGGAATCATGTAACACCGGGTATTAAAGATTGCTGCCAAAGGCCAGGGGGTCAACCTACTGTGGAGTTTGAGCTACAAGGCTGGATAAAACTGCCTCTCCTTCCTCTCTGAAAGCCAGGCTCGGTGTCTGAGTGGTGTGTGCTCTCAGAAACAGAGGGATGAGGCTGGGCTGGAACACTGGGAGCTGTGCTGGGAAGGAGGAATGCGCAGTTCCAGGATGGCTGAGGCATTCCCTCTTCCCTTTCACAAAGAGCTTGGGCAATCCTTGGTCAAGAAATGGGCTTTAAATATTCTGTATCCAAGCATTCCTGGACACTGAGGCTTGGGATGTCTGGGAAGAGCCTGCCAGGTCTAGAACAGAAGGGTTATCTGTGTTAGAGCACCTTCAATAACAGCAGTGGCTGTTCCTGGAGACAGGAATCAGAGCACCAGCCACTGCTGAGAATCTCAAAGGACCTGCTGAGGGGAAAAGCCACCAAAGTTTGTGACTGCACAAGGAAATTCCTGCCTTTCAGAGCACTCCAAGCCCTTGCCTCTAAAAGGAACTCTGGGTATAACTTCTCCAAATGAGAATCCTCGTGGCTGCTGCTGTCAAAACCTCGCCTTCTGCACAGCCCAGTCCAAGGATCTGCCGCTGGAAGTGCGGCTTTTGGCAGGCTGGAAGATGAGACTCTGAGCTTATGAACTGAAGGTCCAGTTCAGGGAGATAATTAAGCATATTGATATTTCTAGTAGACCTCTCATTAGAGATGTCCTGAAATACAGTCTGCAGTTAGGCTGGCAGTCTGTTGTCCAACAACAGCTGCCCCTGTCACGTGAGTTTGATTTGCTGTGAACTGTTCCAGTTGAGCCTTGGCTTTTAAATCACCAGCAATAAAAATAAATAAAAATCCTCAGTGAACTCTCCGAGGTAACCATTAAAATCCGTGGAGCTCTGCCCAGTTTACATCCATCCAAGACCCGACTTGCTATTCCCAGGCACGGGAAAGGTGTTACTGCGTAAATGACTGCAAAAAAATAAAAACCCTGATTGCTGAAAGGTTTTGTGCTCAGAGGCAGATCAGGTGTCTGGTCCGGGGAGGGCACATCCAGGAAATAAAGGAGAGAAAATTGTGGAGTGTTAACTGATATTTTTTAGAAGCTTTCTGATGCCAAGGTCACATTCCCAAGGACTGTAAAGTGGCAGTTCCAACGCTGATTATTCGGGAGGGGGGCAGGAAGATCCGGCGAGGAATTCCAGTTTAACACCGGTTGTGGGAAAAATATTAGGAACCTTTCGATGGGGTTGGGGGAGAGAACAGCTTGAGAAGTGTGATTTGATTAGAGATGGCCAATGTGGGGGGTTTGATGTGGGTTTTAACCGACTTAGGGTTCTTCCCAGGTATTGCTGCCATGGGAGGGAGGGGGCTGGGCTGGAGCTCTGGGATGGAAAGGCAGAGCTGTTCTTGGTTCTCAAGGAGCTGTGCTGCTCAAATTGGGATACTCAGCTGTGTTTCAGGTTAAATAATTAACTGGCTTTTTCCTTTTCTCAAAGTACCAAGCACCACAACAACTGTTTGTGTAGCACTTTTGAGTTCAGGCTTTTGGGGGCATGATGCTTCAAAAGCCCTTTAGGATTTGAAGTGATTTGATGCTCCTGAGAATCTCTGCTTCCAGAATTGTTTATATATGGGGGATTGTGCCTATTTCAGCTTATTTTCTCTGGAAGCTGAGGATGGACTGAGAGAAGAGGTAGCAGTGGATGGGCTTGAGTCTTGTTTGAGGCCAGTAGATGGAGAATACACTTTTAATGCAGCCAGATAGAAACTGCTGAGTCTTGGGGGCAACGCACCAAAAGTGAGAGCAAACATGAAATGGGAAAGACGTGCAGCATGTTGATGAGGGAGGGGATTTGGGGGCTGTGGGAAGCAGTCCCTCCAGCCATCACATTGCTGCAGATGGGAAAAAAAATAAAAATAATGCAGTGCAAAGCATCAGTAGGAAAGAGAAAAACCAAATTAAAATGGATGATCATTTCATTGTTCCACTTCCTCGGTGAGGATTCAAAAATATCCTGGCTTGCTCCTCTCTCTGTGTGGGGATTGGGAATGCTGATCCTTGGGGTTTTTTCTGCACAGTCTGAGGCAGGCAAAATTATTTCCACCCTGTAAACAGCCAAATGGGAATGGCCAGAGCTGCTGAAGGGCCCGAAATGGTGGAGGTTGTAAGAAAATTGGGAACATGCGAGGGTTCAGCCGGGGTCAGATGGCACCGTTCCACAGCGGGACTGCTGGACCTGAATCCAAGAGCCAGGGCCATCCAGAGGACGTGATGAGCGAGGAGCAGCAGTGCCACCACCTCTGGAAGGGCTTGAGTCTGCCTGAGGGCAGCAAAGGAGCCTCGACCCTCAGCCCCGGGCACAGCAACACCTCAGCGGGCAAAGAGCATCACCTGCCCTGAGGTGGGTCATGGACGGAGCGATTCAGCTCCTGTGGCTGCTCCCCAGCAATTAACATGCTGTTAATCCAGCGAGGAAAGGGGCATCCTAATCCCTGGAAACAAAAGAGCCGAGGCAAAACGGAGGGGAGAGAGGAGAAGGGAATCAATCCGGCGGCGCTGGGCTGGGTCGTGTCGGATTGATCAAGCCACTTAACCTCGTTTTCCTCTTTCTGCTCTACCTGTTCACAAGGAATAATAAGTAGGGTTATTAGCTTGTTGTAGCCCCAAACCTGCCAAATGCTCTCAGGCACAGGCTGGGACTGTTGGGGTGTCTGTGCAGGGCCAGGAGTTGGACTGGATGGTCCCTGTGGATCCCCTCCGACTCAGGATATTCTGTAATTCTCTGACTCACATGCAACAGATCTCTTGGTGGGTGGGCCAGCAAACAACCCTGGCCCCAGATTCATCGTGTTGGACTGTGTGGGATCCACTGGATTAAAAATGTCATCCTTTCTCAGGCAGAGATACCTATTTAGGGAAGGAATAATTGGAACATTGCGACCAGCACCCACAGATTCCGTCTTCTATCTCAAAATGCTTCTGCAGCTCTCTGGGGCCAGTGATTGCCTTCTGGGTTTTTGGGATTACAAACACCTTCATGCCGTGGAATCACAGTCCATGACTGCCTTCCCTGGGTGCTGCTCCAGGACAAACAAAAACTGCCACGTCCTGGAAGGAAATGGTTGGGAAACGAAGGGCGACCGCGTGTTTGTGTTATTGTAAAGCCAGAAATGTTTACTCATTATATTTAAATAGGTTTGGATCACCGTGGATGAAAGTGAAACAAGATATAAGCCTGCAATGACATGCATAAATACATAATTAAGTATATTTCCTTCCCATATGGAGAGGATTAGCTCCCTTGCCTCAGCAGGGAGTTGCTTTATTTGGTGTCCCTTTCTTTCTGACAGCTTACAGAGGTAACTGAGAGGGAACTCGCTGGCTAATGAATCTTGGAATAAGGACTTTGAGGGCATGTGGAAAAGAATAAGTGATTACCTCAGAAAACAGAAGTTTAGGGACCTGAAGGGCTGTCCTGTAGCCTGACTTCTCTGTTTTTCTGACCCTAAGTGGGCCCTATGGGATGATAGTGCCCACCTTCCCAAGACTTATTGCTTAGTCATAAATCCAGGCAGAGGGAAAGAGAGAGAGAGAGAGAGACGTGTCTGGTAAATGCTGAAGTGTCAGCAAAAGCTCCTGAGCTCAGGTTTCATAACTTGAGAAATATTTTATCACCCTGGTGAGCCAAACCTCTGAGAAATCGATAGGACTTGAGAGTTGCCTGCATTGATCTGAAAGGCTGAGTTGTATTGAAATATTCATGGCACTGTGTGTGTGTGTGTGTCAGTGTGTGGTTCAGGGCCCAAAACGTGGGGGAAACATTCTCATTTTTCATTTTAGCTGCAGTAAGGGCTGTCGGGTGCCTTGCAAAGCACCCACTTGAAAAGGGGCGAATTCGTTTGCCTTACAACCAGGTTCCTGACAGGCAGAGAGAAATGCATTCTCATTATTATTATTATTGTTATCATTATTATTATTATTATTTTTCTTCAGTGACAAACTGTTGGGAGGGAGCAGTCCAGGAGATCTGATAAAATTAGCACCACCTCCTCTGGGGGGGGATCTCCGGGCTTGCTTTGTTTGCGAAGCCAATTTGGCCACCGCGCCTTTGATCTTCACTTTCCGTGTTCGAGCAGGCATGTTTAGTATCACTCATTGCACAGGAGATTTGGGATTCAAGTTTCCTCAACAATCTCCAAAGCACTACATTAGAGAGGGAATTGTCTGCCAGTAGGCTTAGAATCTCAATACCCTTGATACTAATTTGATGTGATGCATTTCACCAGATGTGTCTACCTGAACCATGTTTTATGCCCAGGAGGTTTGTGCTACTGTAAGAGTATTAAACTTGGCTCTTCCCCTTCCTCCCTGCCTTCCCTTTTTCTTCCAGGAGTAACTGAATGAAAAGCATCCATAGTTTTCAATCTGCATGCAGGTGTGACAGGGGACAAATATTTGGAAGGAGGAGTGCCAGGCAGGATTTATGCAAAGAGAACTGAGTAATGAGGAAAAAAAAAAAGCCTACAAAGCTCCAAAAACATTACAAAAAACTATATATATATAGGTTAATAGATTAATTTATTCACTCAAACCCTAAGACCTGCCTTTTTACTTTTATTTTTCTGCAATTATGGGTGTAAAGGCAAAGGCTGAGAAAGGAGAAACGGAGAAAAGGTGCAAATTGTACTTTAAGGTAAAATATTGGCTCTACAGGCTGCCAGTGAGCTGAAAACACCGTGATGGGACCAGCCACCTCCATAATCTTTATGATAAAAGACCTGTGGGGCAGGTTATCCAAGGGTCTGTGTGTGGTTGTGGAGCCCAGGAAGGAAAAATAAGGGCACTTAGAACTGACCTCTTTCTTAACTCTCCAACTGTGTCACCACAGTTGCTTCCCCTAATCCCCTTCAAATCAGATGATCTGAACTGTTGCTGCTTCATGGAGCTCCCTGGAAAAGGGAAGCTCCGACTGCTGCTGGAACCACATCGTGACACTTCATGAGTGATGCCATTTGGTTGCCTGAATCTCATTTTTATCCATGTGATTGTTGCAAAGCTTCCCTGTAGTAAAAAGCAGGAGGGTGGGGGGAAAAAAAGAGCATCCTTGGCATTCTTTATTTATTTCCATTCCTCAATGGCAAAGTCAACTGAATGTTTAAGCAACTGACATCAAAGACGCGATTTCTCTGAAGCTAAAAAGCCTATTAATCACAGTTTGAAAGTGTTCTTTAATTACCCTGTAATAAAATGGCAGGGAGGGAAAATTGTGTACTTTTAGAGTTCCTCGTGCTTGTTTGTGTTGCAGATCTCTCCGGAAATCCTCCTTGATCCCTCCTGCTCCTGCTGCTTCGTTCCCTCCTGCCACAGCATCCTTGGCTGTGTCCTGGGCAGGGAAAAAGCGTGCTGGGAGAACAGGGAGGATTTCTGGAGGATGGGAATTGCGTCTTCTGAGGGAATGAGGTGGTTGTGGAGCACAGAGCTTGTCCTGGGCTAAAGGCAGGGGTGCTGCAAATGCTCTTTGCCCAGCAAGTGTGATGTTGAGGGGATAACGATCATTCCCACTGAGTTTGGGTTTGAGGGAGCAGGGACCATTCCCAGCCTGGAAATCTGAGGTGTGTTGTGGTCCATCAGGATTTTGAGCCTGTGCTGTGTCCTGGGAGAACTGGAATCCCTCCCTCGACTGCCAACTGGGAGATCCAGGACCAGTAGATGGTGCTGGAGGTTACCCAGCAGAGAGCAGAGTTGTGTAGGACCAAAACTGCTCCTTCCAGTCCTCACCTCTCAGGGTTTCACCCGTGGAAGTGGCCTCTTGATATGAGCACTGAGACAAGGAGACAGGCAGGAGACACAAAAGTGGGTCTGGTTTGCACTTTGAGGGCTGTGAGCTGTCAAAAAAAGAGCTGTGAGGAATAGGAGAGGTAAATCTTTGTTAAAAAAACCTCTTTGTAAAACGATCGGTTTTATAAACGAGAAGGAGAGTGAAAAATCTAATCAAGGTGGGCATCTCCTCCTGCCACGTTGAGAAAGGTGCTCTGGGTCGTGGTGGTAGGGGAAAACCTTGGGAATATGAAGTGTATTCAAAAGGGCTGCAAAATCAAGAGACCAAAAACCCAACTCCCACAGGGTTCAATAAACCTTTGCAGGTCCTGGAAACCCTCTGCAAGTCTTTAATACTGGGGATTATTCATAAAACCGGGGACATCAGTTGCCAGCACAGACTGCACAGCTGTGAGCCCTGTCTCCTTGAGCAGGATTGATGACTCCTCCTCTCCCTGGAAGGAGGAATGACTGGGAGCTGGAACTGGAGAACGCCTCAGTCCCACTTTCCACGTGCGGTCGATCTCGGCTGGTGTGTTTTGGGTTTGAATTCGCTGCTGTTGCCAAACTCAGCCAAGTGGGTACGTTCTGAGTTGATCTGTTTTCAAACCCAGACAGTTGTTAATGAAACAGTTGCTGTTTTGTTGACAGAACATTAATTACTTGATCTTAGGACTTGGTAATTGCACGGGCCCCCTCTGTATACATCACTAATTACATTAGCAATTATATGGCATTTTAAAGACAAAGAAATGACTGCAGCAGTTGCAGTGTCACAGAGACCCTGCTGGCAAATTCCAATCAAGTTCCTGCAATGGCAGCGAGGTGTTGGGAGAAGTCCTCCATCCCAATCCTACAGAAACACCACTACCTCGTGGAATATTGCTTCAGCCACTCAAACCAAAGAGGCCTGAGACAAGGTGCCCAACATCAGGAATTATTGTTATATATAACTCCTAACCAATTCTACCCTGAATTCATTCAAACCTCCATCCACTGTTAAGTTTGAAGCTGCCACTGATTTTAATGGTGGCAAGATTACAGCAAACAGCTCATTATAGAGGCAGTTACTAATTGCTGTTCAATTAGTAACTGGACTGAGTTTGACCACACAGAAACGAGCTGGATGAGTTTCCCCCACGTACACAAAGTATGAACCCCGCTAAACCAACAAGAAAACAACATGTTCCACCCATGTCCCCCTGCAGGAAAAGGACCTGGAAAAGGGCAGGTCGGAGTTCCCCCATCCCCAGCTCTTCGTTGTTGCTGTAACTTTGCACAAACCCAAAGCAGGACAAGCTCAGGTTTCCCTTTTCCCACCTTCCCCTGGCGGTGCTTCCCCCAACCTTCCAATACTGCCTCTACAGGATAGGATTTGGTGCTTTCCTCTCCGGGAGGAGGGAGTGTTGGGTTTCCCCTCGCCCTGATCTCCCCCGAGGTTGGGCTCTGTCAGCACCCTCTGCCAGGGCCACCAGCTGCTGGTTAATCCAGTCCCTCTCGCGGAGTTAATGAGACATTCCTGCTTAACTCACCCTGCGCACACTGAAAGCTTCAGATCTTTGCACCTCGCCAGCTGGGGGTTGTCACGGAGATAAATATTTTAACTGCTCTGGCGATTCCCACCCCCCCACCTGAGTGAGGGGTTGGGCGAGTGGCTTTGGTTTCACTTGTTTGTTAAAGAGAAAATCGGGTTTTTACCTAAGAGAACCACCTAGAAAAGACCTGTAAAGGAGAACAAAGAGAGGAGGAGAGTTCCCATTATCCCTGTTCCTTCGGTGTTCCTGATCCTGGACAAACTCTCAGCCGCCTATCTGCCTTGCCTTTGGGAAAGGGGCACTTCCTAAGTCTGAAGGGACAAATGGCATTAAATTCCTCCCTCAGAGGGGGGCTCAGCAACGAGATCTTCGTGTCCAACCTGCTGAACCAAGGACTGCACAAGGTTTCAGGCCTTTCTTGGACCAAGAAAAGCCTTTCCCCCGTGGCTGTTAAGAGTGGAGGAAGGTTGATAATGGAATGGGCTCACTACAAGGATCTACCTGATCTGAGAGATTTTTGGGGTGTTTTAATAGAGATTCTCTTCCAGTGCAGATAGTCTTGCATAGCCTAAGCTGTTTGGGGTTGGAGAGAGTTGTTTGTAGGGGTTTTTTTTGACTGAATAACTTAGTTTTTTTCATGTGTCCCCTCTGGAAGTCGCTCAGACCCCAGGACAGCTCTGAAGGCGGCACCAGTAACAACCCCACAAGCCCATGTGGTGTCTGTACATCATCAGGTCCTTAAAAGAGGCAGCAAAAGCAGGAGTGGGACCAGCAGATCTCCAGCTTTCATCTGCACAACAAACCTCCTGGCTGGATTGAACAGTAGGTCACTGTTGTTGAAGGCTGAGAATCTCTTTGACAGGAACTGGTGGTTTTATCACTGAAATCAGCACTTAATACACTGCTGGGATTTCTGGGGTTGGGGGGACAGGAGGGGGAAGAGCAGAATCAGATTTTCAGTAGAATGGGCCTCTGTTCAAGAGGAGATGGAGGATATTTCACCAGGACAGTGGACAACCTGGGTTTCACTGCTGGCATGAAGGTCATCTACTAATTGCACCTCCTCCTGGAAGGACTAATTGATGCAAATCACCAAAAAAAATCCCTGGTTTTCCCTCAGCTTTTGGCTGGTGGTGCCTCATGTTTGCAGATGCTTTCACTGACATCTGGCAGAGGTTTCAGCACTGACTCATATTTTGCCCTCAGTCAGAGAAATGGCAGAAGTGGCTTTCACAGAGCAAATTTTTCAGTTGGTTGAACCTTTCTGGTAATTTTCATTCGAGAAAATGGAATATTCCTGGTTTAGAGAGTCAGTTTGCCGAGCACTGTTCAGTGCTCTGGTTTATACATCCCCGGGACTGAAGTGTTCACTGCACAAGAGGGAAGAAAACACACTTTATTGTGGTTTTTTTTTTAAGCCAGTGTGACTCTGCAGCCTAATTTTGTTGTTTGCTCAGAGTTGTGCACAAAGTGCCTAAAACAGGACCAAGGAGCCCAAATCCAGTCCAGGATCAGTCAGTCCCAGGTTTGTTTTTTTTTGATTTTGTGCTTTGGCCAATTGTCACAAAATTGTCACACCTGATTCCATGACCAGTGTAATCCAAAGCAGGCTCTACCAGATTATGTGTGGATATTTTACAGCCAAACACCAAAGCTCGGTTTTAAAACCCTCCCACGCATAGAATTATAATTTTGGAGTGTTATTGTTGCCCTGAGTGACCCACAAAGATGAGAAAGAACACTGAACGTGCTGAAATTAAGATAATTTCCCCCCCTTCATTTACAGTACAAAAATTTTATTTATTTTTTTTGTTTGTTTTTTGTTAGGATAATTTAAAGTTTAAAACCGAAGTAGACATATCCATTTTACAAACAAGATATTCTTACCGTTAAAAACAGTAAACAAAACAACGACAACCAAAAAAAAAACCCCAAACAACCCTTCCCCCCTCCCCCCAAATAAAAAGCCATCTTTACAAAAGCTCTGTGCATAGCAACTTCATACTGTGGATAACTGACAAAGCAAGGAAAAACCAAACCAAAAAAAACCCAAACCAACCCCAAAACTATACAGGAGGGGAGGAAACGAGGCCTGGTAGTTCACAGAAGGTTTTTAAAAACCATGCATGTTGGAAGTGTGCAAGAAATGGGGGAGAGGAAGGTTTGCTAGGCCGAGATGAGTGAGGGAATGAAAGGCACTCCTGCAAAGTCCTGCTGAAATTTGCCGTTCCCTTTCACCTCTCCGGTGCCAGAGGGGGAAGTTTCGACGGCCAGGGCTGAAAGAGGAGAGTTTTGCTCATCACACTGGGGGGAAAAAATGATCCTTACACACCAATTTTGATGTTTGTTGTTGTTGTCCTGTTATTTGGGGGTTTTGCCACTGCCAAAATCCTCCTTTCGCTGTCGAGGGGGGTGGATTTTTATTCCCGCGCGTTTTTCTCTGCCCTCGTCTCAAGCACCCTGATTTCCACTCCTGAGCCAAACCCGTGTTCTAAATCATTCCTGTCTTTAATTATTTTATTTATTTTTTTTATTGGGGGGGTGGGGGGGACCTCAAATCAAACCAGAATTCATCATTTGTTTTCCAGGCAGCTACACTCGCGTCTCCTCTTGCCAGAGCTCGGAGAAGCTTTTTAGGGAGGTTTTCCTTCTCCCTTGGCCCCGTGGCAACTTGAGCAACTGGGCAGAGCTAATAAAACCAACTGGAGTGTGAAAGGAATGTGGAATGTTTCAGGAACTTTTCCTTGGTGAGTTGTTTTTTTTTTTTATTGCCAACCTGTAAATTTTTCCCCCGAATCTTCCCAAGCCTTCAGTGATGTGGTGGATCTTTGTCACGTGCCTGTGCTGACTAATAACAAAAAAGAAGGCTGGGCAACCAACAGAAGAGGGTTTTTTGCCATAAAATATCTCCTTTTTTTTTTTTTTTTTTAAATGGGGAATCTTTCTGGCTGAGATTTTATAATGAAAATCTTATTTGTTAAAATAAATAATTAAAAAAAAAGAAGTGAGGGGATTTAAAGTAGCAGGGGGTTTAGAAATTTCTGTTGGTCTGGAATGTTTGTTGGGGTTTTGAGTCTATTTGATGATGGATTTTAGAAGGAGCCTGTGCAGAGAAGGGTGGTGGGAGGGGGAGAAATCCACCACTGTAATGCTTTGGAGCTGTTTGGGGTGTTTTCAGTAGGTCAAAATAGAGGAAGGAACATGATAAAAGTGAGCCTGGTCCAAGATAATTTTTTTTATCTGGGGCTCAATGTGTTTTTCACTGAAATTCACGGAAGGCTTAATCCCAACTAACCCTCAACCTGGTTTCTTTTATGCCCCATTCCAAACATGAATTCAGACCCCCCACTCTTGCTGGGATGTGGGTACCTATGAATGTACGAAATATTTTTGGGGTTGGAGGGGGTTTTGTGGCTGTTTTGCTGTTCTGAATGCCCATGACCCTGAGCTGAACCTGCAGTGACAGCTCCAGGCTTCTTAACACAGGGATTCCTTCATATTTCGGGCATCCCTTGGTTTTGGGGTTGCTGGTTCCTGATCCTCGATGGCACAAAGGACCCACAGCGTCAACCACAAAGGTGAGTTCTTTTATTTCAGCTTTTCTGGAGGGCAGACACCTGGCTGGAAGCCCCTGGCTGTGTTCCTGCTTCTTAAAAACACATTTATTCCCACCAAATCTCTCTTTAGAATCACTCCTAGTTGTCATTTTGGCTGCTATGATAAACCAGGCCTGGAGTTTTAGAAGGCAATAAACCCTCTCCCCGCTTTGGGATGGAACAGCACTGAGAAGGCACCTCATGAGGACCCAACAAAACCTCCCAACCCAGTCAGGGATACAAAACTCCTTCCCAACAAGTGGAGCATCCTCAGGAAGGGGCAGAGCAGCCCAGTTTGTCTCTCCTGCCCTGGTTCTTAAGTGCATTTAAGCACATTAAATACATCCCTCCCATCAGCACCACGCTGGCAAAGGGAGCTCCAGGTTGTCCCAGCTCCACCATCCCCACACCCACAACATCATCCAGCACAGATAAGGAGCACCAAGGGCAGAGTTTTCCTCACCCATCCCTAAAACTGCTGGGCAGGTGGACAAGTAGAGCTGCAGGAACCAAATGAAGGGTTTATTTATTGAACTCAAAGTGTTTCCAGAGGGACAGCTCTCCATGAACTTTCAGGGGGGTCTCTGCAGTGGAACTGATGTATTTCTTTTCCTCCACTAAAAATGGCTTGCCAACAATTCAGTCCTTTTGAGTGGTTTTAGTCAGATAACCAGTGATTTATTATCCCCACCTTCCAATTTCAGGGGGAGGAGATGCAAAGGAGAACTAAATTTTTTTTCTTTTTTCTTTTTTTTTTAATCCTAAAATGCAGAAAAAATCCAAAGCAATCGATTACCTCTATGAACTTCAACACATAACTGGAAAATACTTACCATCTTTAATGACTCAGCATAAAAGTGCATAAATTATTTCAATACATATTCACCCTTTATAAATGCACCCTTAATAGGAAGTATAACTGAACTTAAGGGGTTCTAACTACGTGGAAAACCCCAGACAACCCCTTTTCCCCTCCTAGTTCATACCTTGAATCTATAAAATAATCTCAGGACCTCATGAAAAACCCGATCCCTTCGAATCCCTAAGTGCCACTCACCCACCAGTTGGGTCTTGGAGACTTAACAGTTCATTTTAGTACCTGAATATTTTAATTGAGACCAAAAAAAAAAAAAAAAACACTGAAGGGGGAAGGGGGGAAGACGAGGAGGGTGAAAATTCGTACATGAATTAACCACGATTAAGCTGTGAAAGTCTGTGGAGGGTTTTCTTGTCGCTCAGAAAGAATCCTGTACATCCTTGCACATGAAATCAGGGTAAGAGGGGAGGAGAAAAGTGAGGAGCAATTGCAGCAGTAAGAATATATCTCAAACTTGTCACTACGTTTTTGCATCTTCTCTCTTCATTGTACAGTTGGAAGAAAAAAAAAACAAAAAAAAAATCCAAAAGAGGGGTTTAATTTCTACCTCTACGTACAATAAGTTACAAGTTTATTTATTTAAATAATTGTAAAACATCTTACATTTTTTTTTATTCTTTTTTTTTCCTTTTTTTTTTTTTTCTTTAAAGAAGTTAAACTATAAGCAAATACACACATACACCAAAGTTCCATCACTCATGTCAGTTTTGTCCTAGAAATCCTTTCGTGCTGGTTACCCTGTTTTGTGGAATTGGGGTTGTTTTTTTTTTGTTTTGTTTTGTTTTTCTGCGTAAACTAAAGCGATATCTGAAAGGCTCCGTAGAAAATAGAAACTTCAGCTTTTTTTTCTTTTCTTACCCCTACAAAGTAAAACAAATTGTATCCAAAATATCAACCTTGAATCGTTTTTTTTGCCAATTTTTTTTTTAATCTTTTTTTCTCCCCTTGGAATATTTTACAAATCTCAGGGAAGGTCTCGTCTCTTCCAAGGCAAGACTTTGCATTTCTGGTTCCGTTCTGCCAACTCTTGTTCCTCCTGGCTCTGGCTGATTCTTCGTTCCCAATGTTTGAAGAGTTGAGGTGGTTGTGTCAGAAACATGAGACAGGTAAAAGATGCAGATTTCTATCTTGTCCAATCCATAAAAAAATGTTCCTTTTTGTTTGTTTGCTTTTGTTTTCCCGGGTCTGGCTTTTCCCCTCCAAAGAAAAAGAGCTTGTAGTGCTATTTTTTTTTTTTCTTTTCCTTTTTAGTGGTCCATCACAATAAGTAGTTTTGTGCTGTAAAAGAAAAATGGGAGGAAAAAAAAAAAAGAGAAAAAAAAAAACAAACAAGAGGAAGAAAGGGAAGAAGGAGAAGAGCAAAAAAGCTGCCCCTTCCTTACATCGGGGGAACGACAAGACCAGTCATGGCTGCAAAAGAAAATGGACAAAGGTGAAATTGTGGCAAAATGCTGGGGAACAGAAGAACTTTGAGCCCTTCACCCTGTTGTGTGCAGGCAGGAAGGGCCTGAGCTGAGGTTAAACGTGAGATTTGGTGCCTTGTGATGGTTTTGGGAGGGGCTGGGATGGAATTCCCAGAGAAGCTGTGGCTGCCTCTGGATCCCTGGAAGTGTCCAAGGCCAGGCTGGAGCAACCTGGGCCAGTGGAAGGTCCCTGTCCATGGCAGGGGTGGAATGAGATGAACTTTAAGATCCCTTCCCACCCAAACCATTCCATGATTCCATGAAAAGCCAAGGCCCACCATGGTTATTAAATGAGTAAAAGAGGATGAATTCAGATCTCAGTACATGTATTTCCAGCAAAGTCTACCCATCTTTGCATCCTGATCTCCTGATCCCTCCTTGGACATGGACATTGCTCAGAACTGTCCCCAAAAATTCAGATTCTTCCCCCTTTCTCGAGCTGAACATTGAAACCATCCCTGAAAACCCAAACTGAGCAGGGTCTTGCCTTCCCCCCCTGCTGGCAGGAAGGGTTGTATTGGGAGCAAGGGAAGGTGTGGAAGCAAAGGGAAGTTAAGTTTATATGTATTTATATAACAAATGAGCAGCTCAGGTTTTCAAAGGGGCCTGGGTGCAGGGCAAGCTCCTAATCCTGCAAAGATTTACGGTCCCTGAAATCTGTGGGATTATTCACGTGTTTCAAGCCCTGCCCCCTGAGAACTCATTTCACCCTCATGTTCCAAGCATTTTTTAAAAAAAATCCTCAGCTCACACCAGTCTTTTACTGGAGCTGTGCTTGCAAACAACTGTGGATACAGTCTGTGATTTAACACAATGGGAAAATAAATATTTTTCCTATCTTCTAAGCGACTGGGGCTAAAATCTCTGCCAGTTTTAGCAGATAGCTGAAAGGGAAAGTGAAACCAAACAGCCCCAAGTCAAATATCTACTTTTTTTTTTTTGTAACTGCTTAGGAATTTGCTGCTGTTTTTTTTCAGAGCTTCAAACCCTACCTACATAACCCTACATAAAGCAGGTAAACATTTGTATGCCTGGTTTTGTGGGGGTTTTTTTTGGGGGGAAGTGCATTGAAAGAGAGAGATTTTTTTGCCGACACCAAGAGGCTGCTCTTTCCTTTCTCCTCACCCCCAAGCCCCAAAAATTAATCCTGCTGGTCATGTCTCCACAGTGAAGAGGCTTCTCCCTGTGGATTGACCACGTCTTGGAAATTTGGTGAAGGCCTGGGTTGCTGCCCTGCTCCAGACTCTGGGAGGGGAGAGGGAGGTGTGTGCTGGTGCTTCCCACAGGTATCCCAGAGGAACAGGCTCCTCCTGACCCGCCTCAGGCAAAACCAGCCAGGTTGGCTCCCGGAGTTTGAGCTCCGTGTTTGACTAACCTGGCCGGGTCTTTTGCCTGAAGCAAATCCAGGAGCACCTGCACATCCCTGCCTGGGGAAACCTTTTCTCCTGGCACGGGCTCAGCCCCTGGCACAGCTGAGCGGGGCTTCATCCCAGACATCCAGGCCACTGTAGTGTGAACTCTGCTCCCCAGGGGCTAAGTCCATGTTGGCATAAATGCTTTTTTCCTTATTGTTATCAACGCTATTTTTAATCCACTTTTTTTTTTTAATCCTGCCAGCAAACCAAAGCACGGACCGAGCCCGAGTTTCTGCCATAAATCCCTAAAAATACTTTCATTCTTGAAGATGCAGAATTTTGGGAGGTTCATTAGATTGAAGGGAAAGCACATTTTTTACTGTGTAATTAAAAATATTAATTTATAAAAAAAGAAGATATGCACTGGCACAGGTTGCCCAGAGAAGCTGTGGCTGCCCCTGGATCCCTGGGGCCAGGCTGGAGCAAGCTGGGATGGTAGAAAGTGTCCCTGCCCATGGTGGGACTGGATGGGTTTTAAGGTCCCTTCCAACCCGAAGCATTCCATGATTCCATGATTATCCAGCAGTCCTAGACTCAAACTAGTGGTGGCAACAGCAGAACTGCACTCAGGGGTGTGTTGTCACCCCTCGGGTCTGGGCATCCCTAATTTCCCTCCCTTCCTTTCCTCCTGGACAAGCAGAAGTCCTTATTTTCCCTCTGCTCACTTTTGCACCCTCAGCCCAAATATTTTGCCATTCCAGGCTGTAAGAGCACCCTGGAAGCTGTCGGGGTGAACCTGCCCGAGCACAGACTCAGGTAAGACTTTGATAGAACACAGAGAAGCCGAACTGCGTCCCTGGCATTTCACCTCCTGCTGCCACCTCACCTCCTGCTGCAACAAAGGACAAGTCGGGAACTCAGGAATACTGCCTGGAATTCTCACCTGGCTTCCCCCCAGCTCATCTAAAGGCTTTGCTCTGCGCTCCTCTCTCTCTTTTCACACACCCTCCCCTGCCCATTTCCACCTCCACCTCCACCCCGCTGGGGCCGCGCTGTCAAAACCTTATTCCCAGCCTGGATGGCTTTTTATTGAATGTTTGTGAGGTTTGGATTAAGGTCTTACACTGCAAGCAAAGCTGTAATTATTTTTGCCTGTATTACTATATATTGAATCGATGTAACTTTTCAATAAAGGTGGTTCAATGCAGGACACTCCCTGATGAGTTGGGAATATAGAAACCACAGGCATTTATCCCACAGGGTCTTCCTTTTTCTTTTTTTTCTTCTCCTCTTGGAGGGAAATGGAGAAAGAATTAGAGATGAGCCTTATTGTATTAACCTTGACAGCTTGCAATTATCAGCTGAAACACTTGATTAAAATTGTCACAAGGTTGGAGAATTTTTTTATAAATAAATAATCAAACACGGGTAGTGCCCAGATGCTGTGGTGATGGGCACCTTTAATGGCTGTAATTAATAATGATCATAAGCCTGGTGGGCACAAGTAGCCTTTGAAAATGCTGCCTTTGGAGTGGGAAAGGACTCTCTGCAAATTCCAACAGGCATTTGGTGATGCCTGGGAAGGGGCTTAGTGCTGAATCATGGAATTCTGGAATGCTTTGGGTTGGAAGGGACCTTAAAAGCGTCCAGTTTTCCTAATAAAAAGGCAGATTTTTGTTTCTCTCCTTAAAAATGGAGCTCTTGTCTAGCCTGGGAAATGGGGAGAGCTTCAAATTACCATCCCAACAAATGAAAAAATAATTAGTTCATTAAAATTGTGTTTGGTTGAAAGAGATATTTCAGAGTTCTTGCTGACACTTCGGGTTTGATTTGTTTCTAAACAGTCTGTGCCACTTCTATCCCTGCCAATAAACAGGGCAGGGAAATGTACTTGATCCTTCCAAGGCACCAAACGTAATCAGATGACAAATACATATTTTTTTTCATGTATACTGACATCATTTATATGTGATTTGCAGGCCTAAATCCCTGTCTGGGCTCTGGAATCGTTCTGGTCCAGGCAGGACACGTTGATGAAAAGCTGGAAACGGTCCTGTCACTTTTTTACCTGGTCAGAGTCTCTGCTGAGAGTTCTTTTGAAATGCTGTGCCTGAAGTGTTGACTGGAACACCCAAATCCCACCCCTGACGAGGTTTTCAGAGCAACTCCTTTTCCCATTACCTGTTTTCCCAGCCTTTTAATGGAAAGGGGGGGCTGGAATCCCCAGTGCTGCTGACACTTTGTCCAGACAAGATGCTAATAATTAGACCCTTCAGCATAAACACCTGGATTTATTTAGGGAATAGTGCAAATGGAGGCTGTTCCTTAGGGCAGCAGCCTCTGGATCCTTTAGGATTGGCCAGGATCCTGGTGCTTGGTGGAACATCTGCCCTTCTGGGGTTTGCCAGCTACTCCTTGGGACCTGAGCTCTGCATTTTCACGTGCTGAGCCAAAGGGAATCTGCTCCAGCAGGTTCCAATTTTCCTTCTTTTCCCACTGGTGAGGGGAGTGGTGTTTTATCCCTGTGTCCCATCACTTCTGATCTTCCCAGGGCCCTTCATAAACTGCCCTGACACGGGCACGAGGGGGGTTCAGGCTCGCTGTGCTGGGGATCACCTGCTCCCAATCTGGGGAACACAGGGAAGGCAGAGGGGGCCAGCCTGGAATTCCTGCTCCTTCCCTACCTACCACGGGCTGTTCCACTCATGGGAATGTGGAGCAGATGGCAGGTGAGAAAGGAAAACCAGGAATACGTGGCACGGGGGGTTGTCTGAGGGGATCCCACGTGTTTTGGCTGCTGTGCAGCCCAAAGCCAGCAGAGGTGCAATTTTCAGGCTTAGTTAATACTTCTATATATTATATAGATATTCTACATGTAATATAGATGTATTAATATGGCATTATTAATTAGAAGTATTAATATAGTCGAATTATTATAAGTATTAATAGATATATAGTATAGAAGTATATAATATTTCCTACCAGCTCTCCTACCAGCCCCAGCAGCTTTTAAGCATCACCAAATTCTCCAAAAATACATATTTTGGAAAAAAAATAAAAGAAAAAGCCCTCTCCCTGTAAACTGCTGGAAAAATGGGAATGCTGATCCGAGGATGAAGCTCCTGTTTAGGCTGGTTTTAATCCAGGCTTCAACACTGCTGTGGTTCCCACACATGGAAGTTATAGTCTGGAGTTCCATTAGTGCTTGTAAGTAGAATGGCATGCTCTGAGGGGCTGGTGTTAATTAATTAATATAATAATAATAATAATAATAATAATAACAATAACAACTATGGCTATAACTACTAATTATAAGTATAGAGTCAGATCACACCTATTAGTGTTTCAAATATCCTCCTTGCAACAGGCTGCAGTGAGTAGGACTGAGGCTGTACCCTCAGGAAACCTGCCTTTGAGCAGAAGATGTAGCCAAAACACCCCCCAAACATTACATTAAAACTGAAAAAAAAATCCCCACGGGGATATTTTCCACATCTCATGGGTTGGGAAACAGAGAGGTAACATCAAAACCCTTCCCTGGTGGGCTTTGGGAAGGGGCCTGCATTTCTTTGCTGCTTGCCCTGTGCTTTTGCTCTTCCCCGTCCAGCTCTATCTGCTGATGCCCAAAGTTGATGGAGCAGCAAATAAATAATGAATTAGATGCCCAGCACAGCCATCCCTGGTTTGCAGCACGGAGGTGGGGTGGCAGAAATGATCACTGTCCCATTGCCTCAGCACAGTAAGTCCCTTCAGAAAGCCTCTCTGGGAGCCTCCCGTTGAGTTTTTGGCCACACGTGTCTGTCAGCACTGTGGGAACGTTAATTTGGATATCAGGCTGTGTGGACCTGGAGCCTTTCCAAGGCATGTGCTCCCCAGCTTGCATCCATTTCAATATTTCACTTGGAATTTGCATCCATGGCTGGAATAGCTGAGGAGTTCCAAGGTAACAAACCCTGGACAGACGTGTTTGTGAAGGAACCACCACTCCTTAAATTAATATATTTGTGTTTGTGTACGAGTAGAAATCCCACAAAAAACAAAGGAATGTGGCCAATTAATTCTGGAGCCATTTATCTAAACTCATTTCTAGATAGTTTCAATAAATACCTGCAACTGTTGGGCCAACAAATCTTTCTATACCTGGAGTTTAAAAAAGGGCCCCAAATCCTTCTTTTCCTCTTACTTAGAGAGCAAAAAGAAATTATATTCCCTGTCAACACAATACCTGTGGATTTACATGGGCAGATCAATGGATTTACCCATTAATGGGGTGATGATGGCCTTGGAAAAACATGGAATTTTCATGGAATGTGGGGCAGGGGGAAAGAAGCTGTCACCGAATTCCCTAAGCTGGCCTTTAAAAGTGGAACTGTTTTCCTTCAGCACGCTCAGACTTTCCTTATGACATGAAATAATCACAGTTTCTGCGAGTCCCCGTGGCCCAGCTAAGGGTTTATATCCCCCCCACCCAAGCAGGTGTGGTTTGGAGGGCTCATTTAGAACTACCCCTGGCTCTGGGCTGGGCTCAATTCCCAGAGCCGTGTTTTTCTCCGGTATCTCCAGCGAAGGCTGAAGGAGCCAGATGACTTCTCAGGCCCTACAAAGGCTTTTTTTAATGGACACTCGGAGGGTATTTATGTACCACAGCCTTCCCCCCTCTCAGCCTGTTAAAAGCGAGAACTGAGCGCACGTTCCCGTTCTTATCTCGCTGCCCACATTTGTTTCGCAGATCACCTTCAGAAGGGCTGTAAATGGGCTGCGGGGCTCAATTCCCGGGCTGAGCCGAAACCTCGCAGCGGGTTTCGAGTGGTTTTGCACGGAGCTGAGTATTAACTCGTGTTTAACAAGTCCCCGCAGCCCGGGGAGAGGCCGTTCCTCCCAAAAGAGCTGCTATTCCACTATATTCTAGTGGAAGGTGTCCCTGCCCATGGCAGGGGGTTGGAAAGGGGTGGTTTTAAGGTCCTCCCCAACCCAAACCAGCCTGTGACTGAAGTGCACCGTTGGGTCAGATCGTTCTCGGGGTAAACCAGCCTTTGGACCCTGTTTGGGTTTAAAAACCAAACAGGAAAACTTGGATTATTGCTTTAATCCAGTTCACTGGGCAGGTTTTCACGGCTGAGCCCTGTGGCATTCATTCAGATGGTGGCTGTGCTTACCTGGGCCAGGGATTTAATATCAATTAAGAACATTTCTTACCTCTAAACCCATTTCCATTGCCACTGGAGCAGGCAGGGGAAGGAGACCCTTGGGGTCTGATGACAGGAGCAAAGGCACTCTTCTGTTTGACAGCAGGAAAGACGGAGGAGGAGAATGGGAGGATGGAAGAAGTGCTGGAGGAGCCAACGGTGGGACTTGAGGACATCACTGCAAATGGGAAAAAAAACACAGCTGGTTTTTTTTTTCATCAGAAAAGCCACTGTAGAAGTTTGATAAAACTGCTGAAAACGTCTGTTGTCTGATCACTCATTGTAGCTCTTCAAGAAGGTCTCATTCTCACAGTGACTCTAATTATAAAGTCTGAAGCACAGAGGGTTTTATATGAAACAGTTCAGAAAAGAGAGCTTAAATCCTTTCAAATGAAGGGTGAGGCCAGAAGATTGTAAATCATCAAAGGAGAGAGTCCATAACCCATAATGATTATGGGTATATAATAATTATTATATAATAGATAATAATATGCAATCATGTATAGTGTTAATTACAGAAAGATTTAAAAAGGAAGGGGAAAACAAAAGAAATAGTTCTCTCAAAAAACAGGAATATTTTTCGTTGGCACTAAACCCCCCCCAACCCTTAAATGGGACCCATGAAGGGAATTTTGGGCTGGATAAAGGGAATGAAGGAGGAGCCGTACATCCATAGGGGGATCCCGTGGGAGAGCCGTTGATGAATCCCGGCGATCCCGGCACGCCCAGGTTGGCCATGGGCACGTTGCTGTAGCCGTTCATGCTGTTGCTGGAGGTGCTGTAGTTGGACTGTTGGGGGGTGGAGCTGGAGGAGTAACCCCGGGGGGAGATGCTGCTGGTGTTGCGGATGTAACCTGCAAAACACCCACGTTTCCAAACGGGTCAGGGAAGGGAATCCAGCTTAAAACTTAAACTCGACTTATTTAAACCCAGCTTAACTGAAGCATTTCAGCAAATACCATTAAACTCGGTGTTTTTTCGAGTTCAGCAATGTTACATCTCAAGCCAACTTTTATAAGTGAGCTGATGTGTATTTTCATTATGAGATTTGATTTGGTAAAAGCTTAAATTTATTCTAAACCCCTGGATGATATTTTGTGTTTATCCCTTTTTTTTTGTGAGCCAGAACACAAATATATGTGGGATATATATTTATATATATATATGTGGTATATATATTTTTATATATATATATGTGGTATATATATTTATATATATGTGTGTGGGATGTTCTACTCATATATTTATATTTTTACGTATATACATACACATATATACATATGTATTTCTATATGTTTATATTTATATACAGATATATTTTGTATATATATGGTTGTCAAAAATACTCAATCTCTGTTTCAGTCATAGTTAATGTGGTTATCAAATATTCTTAATAATTGTTTCATTATAGTGAAATGGTGATCAAATCTGGTTATCAAATATACTCTGGTTACCAAAAATACTCAAAAAATGTTTCATCCATAGTTAACCTGGTTATCAAATATACTCAAAAACTGGTTCAGCCGTAGTTAATCT
Source organism: Lophotriccus pileatus (assembly GCA_035583135.1). Classification (NCBI taxonomy): domain Eukaryota; kingdom Metazoa; phylum Chordata; class Aves; order Passeriformes; family Tyrannidae; genus Lophotriccus; species Lophotriccus pileatus. Next base: position 3,650,651 of record JAWWES010000059.1, read on the forward strand.
GATTATCAGAAATACTCAGTAATTGTGCCAGCCAGAGCGGGGCTCACCTTGGTTGTTGCCCTGGGTGGACTCGGAGATGCTGACCCCCAGCTGGCTGCCGTAGGAGTTGATGCCCATCATGCTGCTGTGGGCAGGGGAGCTGGACAGGGCCGGGAGCTGGGCAGGGTTCCTGGGAACGCTGTACAGGGCCTCGGCGATGTCGGCCGCTCTCTTCAGGATGATGTCCTGCAGGGGGGACAGACAGTCAGCAATTCCAGGGGGGTTTTTAGGGGCTCTGCCCACGCCCCACTCCCCTGACCTGGTTGTTGTGGGGTGTCCCATACAGGGCCTCCACCAGGTCAGCAGCTCGTTTCAGCAGCATCTCCTGGGGGAGGAGCAGAAAAGAGACATTTTAACAGAAAAAAAACAAACAGTGTTTGTGTGTGGCCACGCTGGAAACTGGGTACCTTCCAGAGGAATCATCTGCCAAGTATCTGAAAAATGGGAGCCCTTACAGTGTCTCCCAGCAGACATCCCAAACCATCAGTCCCTTTACCCTGTGGAGAGCCAGGGCTCCACCCCGACCTGGAGCTCTCCAGAGTCCTGAACCTGCTGTACCTCACCAGCCTCAAAAAGGGAGACACATTTCGGATGTGCCCTTTCCCTACTGAATTCCCCTTGATTCTTTTGCATAGACACAGAAACATGAGCCTCTAATTCAATATATTCCTTTGCACAGACACATAAATATGTGTCTGTAATTCAAAATGTTCCTTTATCAGGGGTACATCATTTAGGTTCAGAGGATTTGCCACTCTGGATGAATGCAGAGGACAATGACCAGGAACTGGGAAAATATCTCCAGTGGACTCTCATTTTAGCAGCAAAGGCTCACAGGCAGTGTTGGAGCTCCAACAGATAAAAACTGTGTGTTCCATACAATCACGTTCTTGTTCAGATTTACAATTAATTGGGGAATTATTTTCAGTTGTGATTGTCATTTGAGCCATAATTTTGTCTCTTTTATGAATTAGAAGTGAAAAAAAAAAGCCACCATATTCATTTGACTGACTAAAATGCTGAAAAATACTTTACCTTAGCTAGTCTTTCAGGATCACCAGGATGTCTTGGGATGACCTTCTGCAGTCTTTGGAAGCCATAATCTATGGTAGGTTCATTTAAAGCTGGAAGGAAAACATAAAACCCCATCACATTATATGAATATATAGTTTTATTTTTATGTATTTATTTGTATATATTAAAAATATATATGCTTTTGAGATATACTTTTATATTTATATATTTATATTATATATATTTTAGATTAAAATTAGTATATTTTATATATAAAATATATGTATTTGAGATACATATATCTTTATATATTTATACATATATATATACACACCTTTGAGATATATTTCTTTGATACATATTTATCTTTGAGACATATGTATCTTTATTTATATATATATATAGTATATATTTCTATGTATGTATATATAAAACTATATATTTATATGGCTCTATCTCAATAAAGGAACAAAGAAATCATGACTTCTGCACTTAAAACTGCTCCAGTTCTGACTCCTCACCACCTATCAAAGGCTGAATGAATAATTTAGGAGACACAGCAGCACCATCCCAAAATCCCTCTTTTCAAGGTGAACGTGTTTGCTCAGGACAAACTGACCAGGGCAGCAATGAAGCAAATTATGAGACAAACATAAACCGGAGCAGGTCTTGTACTGTTGGTTCCAGGGCCAGAAATCTGAGCATGGCACGTCTGCTCATCTCACAAACACGTTCCACGCACGCCCCCAACTCTTTGCGGCCCCAAAGCAGGGCTCAGCTCTCCGTCAGGCACACCCAGCTCTCCAAACATCACCACTTCCCTAAAACAATGCAAATCTCTGGTGGGTAAAACAGGAGATTTTTGACCCAGATCTTCAGTCAGCAAGAGCTGTTGGAGCCCCACCGGCACCCGCTGACGGCTCCAGAAAAGCTACGCGCGCCTTAAACGGTGAAATCGGGTTTGGAATTGTGAAATCAAGGATCCCGTTTCTGGTTATGCTTTGCCTGCCTCTAACACATCAGCAGGAGCAGTGGGCACCAGCACAGTGCCAGGTATGTTTTCCTTGGGGTTTCCTCCTCCTTCAGCAGGTTGTGCTGTAACACAAACGCCACATTCATGCTGAGAACCCCGCGAAGAATTTCGTGGCGCGTTTAATAAGTAACATGTGCAAGTCCTTCAGCACCGCCCTCGTTCGGTGCTGGATTCCATCCTCTCCAGCCATTTGGGATTCTTCTTGGGGAAAAAAAAAATATTTGATATTGAATCTTCCAAAATATCCCCAGCTCCTTCCAGGAGAACCTTCTCGGGCACCAGGAGGATGAAACTATCAAGTGAGACAGACTATTCCACTGGTCCAGGCTGGCTGTTTGTCTGTGTTTCTGTCTTTGGTGGAATCACATGAAGGTAAAAGGTCATATTCCCCCCGAGATACATTTTATATTTACTTTTTACTAAATAATTATGGCATGGCATGAAGTTTAAATATTACAGGAGATAATCAAGTGGGAATTGAGCAGAGAAAACCCAGACCTGAGAATTTAGTCTTGGCTATACTTAGAATGTCTTTGCTCTCCACTGGGAGCCATTCTGGTTTGCTTAAGGAATTTAATAATACACATTTCAACTGCCACAGAATCTACATCCCATTTGGGAAGAGGGTTTTTTTTTTGGGGGGGTGGGTTATTTTGCCAATAATCCTGAGAATTATAGGCCAATTCTCTCAAGAGCCTGTACATCATTACGTGCTATTTCTTTCCTTGATTACCAATCTAACAATTTGAGTTATGTATCTTCAGCTGAGCAAAGGAAATGTGAAACATAGAGGAATCCAAACATACATATATATGCACATAGTTCACTAAAAATAGCTAATGGGAATAGGCAAAATGCTAATTCAGGAAGAAGAAATTGGCCATTGTTCAACCCACATTTTTCCAATGGATTGACATGGAGATTTTCATCCTGATGGATAAACAGAAGGGGGTCATTTCCCAACAATGCTGAATTGTTCTAAGAGCTCAGCCATTCTGAATCAATGTATATATTATGTCTTTCAGCACAAAGCTTTTCTGTACAGCTCCCAACAAAATTGCCTGCTACCAGTTTCACTCATTAATGAAACAAAAATATCTCTGTCGTGAAATCCTGCTAAAAAGCAACATTTGTAGGAGTAAATGACACTTATAGAATCCACCAGCAAGTTTAAACAGCTCCCTCACAATGCCACTTCCACTGAGAAAAGAGCTACTGGATCAGGAATGATTTCTCTGTGGATTAGACAGAAACATGGCAAAATTATATCCAAATGCTTTGGGGTTGCTGGATTCAGGGACCATGAAGGGGTCTGACACACAAGCAGGCTCTTCATTATGAATCTGAAATTACACCCCCCAGAAAACTGATTCAGGCACAGCAAAAATCCCTTTGGCAACCCTCAAATCCAGCCTTTCGGGCTGGAGGGGGTCTCTTGAACTTCCCAGAACGTGGTTTAAAGAACTGGGCATGACACAACATAATGCATGCAAAAAAAGAGCAGCCACCCAGTGAATAAACTGAATTGCCAGTGAGCTCATAAACCTCCCTCTGGAATTACTGGTTTAACACCAGCCTTGTTAAGGTCAGCACTAAGGGAGAGGTCTAAACACGCCACGGACTGACTTTATTTATGCCGGGCTCAAATGGATTATGGACACTTCTCCCTCTTTTATGTCACTCCCCACTCTCCAGAACCCCCTGTTTGGTTTGAGACGCGCTGTGGCTCACTGGAATGGGAGGGAAAATAAATCCTCCCAGCTGAGCAACTGCTGCCATGACACCTGCCTGGATCTGCTCGGCGGCTCAGCCCAGCTCAGCTCAACGGGGAGTGGCGCCCGCGCCCGACGATGGCGGCGCTGACATTTAAAGTATTAATTATTTCCCCACACATCAAAGCACAGGAGACTGTTGAAGGAAGATGATGTTATGAAGATCTGCACAATTTACCCTGAGTGACAGCTCGTTTCTGGTGTCCTCCTGGGAGATGTGCTCCTCTTTCCCCACTCTCCGCCGGGTGGGAAAGGGCCACGTTCGGGCGCCTCAGCAAAGCTCTGCAGCTTTACCCCACAGAGCAGGGCAGAGGGCAGCCAGTGGAAACCAAACATGGACACCTCCAGGAATATCCTGAACCCAGAGGGAGAGCAGTGTTTGCAGGGGGGAGTGCCGAGACTTAAAGAGAGTGACAGAGAAAAGGCACCTGTGGCTTTAGATCTTGAATCATGGAATGTTTGGGTCGGAAGGGACCTTAAGGATCATCTATCTCATTCCATGCCCTGCCATGGGCAGAGACACCTTCCACTAGCCCAGGTTGCTCCAACCTGGCCTTGGACACTCCCAGGGGTGGGGCAGCCACAGCTTCTCTGGGCGACCTGTGCCAGGGCTTCCCCACCCTCATATGTCTAACCTGAACTTTCCCTGGCTCAGCTTGAACCCATCACTCCAGTCCCTGATGAAGAATCCCTCTCTGGCTTCCCTGCAGGCCCCTTGGAAGTCTCTTACTCCCTGTGTCTCCCACAGGTTAAAGCAGTGGCAGGAGCACGTGTTTTCTGTCACCTCAGCTGCGTTCTGGACAAGGGAACTCACCCTTCCAACCTGCAGAGCTCTCTGCATCCCTGGAAGTGTTGTTTCCCACAGGACCTCCTCAAATCCACTTACAAGCTTCAGCAAACCAGTAGCTTCCTATCCTTGGAGCCTGGCACAGAGTCTGATACAACACAACCCCAAGCCCAGCCTTTCCCACAGATGATTTTATATTGCATCGCTCTGACAAGGGAACCCCTGGAGGATTCCTGCTCAAGCAAGGAAAATTATGTTCCAAATCTCCCTGATATACACGTTTCCAGGTTAGCATCCCTGTGACAAGGTAAATGCAGAGCTGTGATCAAACCTGAGATATGAAAGCCTGCAAGACATGCCCTCAGCCGGCGTAAACTGATGTGTTATTAAAGCCAGGGGAACTGTAATGGAACTACTTACAGCAGCAGAGAATTTGAATTTGTGTAGTATTAAAAGCAGAATACGAGGCTGCTGCAAGATTAACAGCAGAGAGAAGAAAAGAAAAAAAAAAGGCTTATTGTTACAGGAACAGCTGATGGGAGAAAAGGAATTCAGAAGGTTGAGATGAGTGTGTGCAACCTGCCTTCTCACCAGATCAAGGTGGGCACGCGGGGACTGACAGTTCAGCTGTGGAGACTTCAAAATGCACTCTTTTATCTCTCATTCAAGCATCTTATCTCTCACTTTAAGTGCAGGCTTGAGCACTGAGGTGGGTTCAGCAGCTGCTGAACCCACCTGAGGAGCCATTCCCGCCGGTTTCTCTCTTCTCCCCAGCAGGATCCCGTCGGCTTCGCTCCTACGAGACCGTTTTCCATCTGGGAAAGTCCAGACATCCCGTTCTGGCGCTGAGAGGAGCTTGATGGCTGAGCTGCAGCCACCCTGAGTGATAACCCCGAGGAGTGGAAATGCTGACAGGCCCATAACACAGCGGTGCCAGCGCAGCACACTTTGCAGGAGCCCGTTATAAATACACATTATGAGCTCCCATAACAGCTCCACTGTGGCCTTTAGATTTACCCTTGGAATGTACAGCTAATTTTTATATTCATCTTTTCAACAGTTTATGGTTTTTCCTCTTCCAGCAATCTTCTGGTGACTCTTTAAAGAGGATAAAAAAGTAAAAGAAGAGCTCAAGTATAAGTGGGTCGAACTTAAATATTTGATTGTATATTAAATATTGGGGGCATAGGTGCAATACTGAGATTGTTGTTGTTTCCATCTTTTAGGACATTATTGTGCTCTGGCAGTTGAAGGGCAGGACTAGAACCTGCGAGATCTATTTCCCTGCCCATCTTTCCTGCGTAACCACGGGTTAATCATCCTTCTGTGGCAACATCTCGTATATAAAAGAGGAGCACTCATCTTTCTGTAACTGATTGCCCATTTCTGATGCCCTGATAAACCTTCTGAGGTCTGGTTTTGCATGAATAATTATTCTTCTTGTACCTTTGAAGTACTTAGAGCCACCCACTCTCTGTTTTTCATATGACTTGACCCTTTGTGCTTTTCATCAGAGGTTCCACCTCAGCACTTGATAACTGTGAAGGACTCCACACAACATGACCCTGATAATACTGAGGCTGTTTGTTCTTGCTGCTGTTCCTAGTTCTGACAGAACTACATCTTGCCCTGCTTTTAGTTTGCAGGATTTCACACTTTTCGGTCTCCTGGGCTTGGTGTTCAATGTCTGCACTTCTTAGGGTTTTGCCAAGTGCAAGCTGAAGGTATTTAGAGGAGAAATTCTCATTTATAGAGGCAGCTACACCAGTTATTAACACTTAGAAGTATCAAGAAAATAATAAACTTCAATTATCATGGAAGAAAAAACCCAAAACAACCAGATTTTTGTTATGATACCCAAGTCTGCCTTACCAAGAATTACAAAATCTGTTGAAGTTTCCTATTCAGTATTTTGTATGTATTTGTCTGCCACGTTCTACCCCACAAATAGCTGCCCTCCTGTGCTCCAACTGAGTATATTTTGCTATTTATACACGTGCACTCCGTGGGCAGTGCCATTTAAACAACCTGGTTCAAACCCAACACGTTTGTCTACGAGACCGCAGCAGTTCCCTAAAAACACGGGGAAAGCGGGGCTAGGGGGTGGGAAAAAAAGCCACCCTGTTATTTTCCCAGCTCAGAAGCTGTTTTTGTTGCTATTAGCAGCAGCACCAGCCCGGGGGAATTGCTTACCCAGGTGAGGCTCTACCTACGAGCTGCGCTCGTCGCTCTGCCTGCCGCGCTGGGAGAGCCGCGGGTTCTCGGAGAGGCGGATTGGGAAGGTGTCTGCCCAACCCAGCTCCACTGGGGTGCTCCACAGCATATGGCAGGAGCACCCACTCACTCCTCAGGAGGATGGGAACGCACATCCCCGTGCCAGGGACAGCAGGAAAACAGGGAGAGGGTTTTAACTTTCTTTTCTGCTGATTCCCGCGTGCATCTTCACGTCCCCTTTTGGCGTGGAAGGGCTCAAATTAACGCTGTCAAAGAGCTTGCACTGGCCTGGCTCACACCCCTCCTGCATGGTACAAATCAGTCTTGCACCTAAAACAGCTTTACAACAATAATAAGTCTTTTTTTTTCCATGGAGGAACACATATTTTTATGACCTATTTCTCTGTTCTAACCCTCTTTCAGCACAGGCACCAACAGCTGGTCCTCAGGAACCCTTCAACCTGTTGAAGACACTGAGGGCAAGGCCTCAAGGAGCAGAAAAAGAAGAATTTTACATTTAAATCTGTAATAAACCCTGACAAATTAATGGTATCTCTTCCTCTAAAGCACCTGAAAAATAAAGGTATTTGCACACAGGCTTGATTTGTCCTGATCCATTTGAGTCGACTCAAAATCAGTTCCACTCAATGGATATAATTTCAGTACCTTTGATTAACTGTGGATTAGGCCTCTATATTAACAAAAATAATCCTTTTCCACTTAAACTTATATTTCCCTAATTATAAGTGTAACTGTAGACTTAATTCTTGCTGCAGGTTTCTAGGTGTGGCAGTTGGATTAATAAATACATAAATACACTAATTTAGGCACATAAAATGGCATAAAGCACTAACAGGATCTTCACATGTCATTGACTCTTTCCAAAGCCCTGAACTGTCAGATTTTCATTCAAAATTTTTCCACTTTGGGGAAAATTCTGACTAATTCGTTCAACAGGTTGGCAAAGGTTTTGCTGTACACTCGATATCCTTACAAGCAGACCTACACTGTGGTAGCAGGAGCTTTAATCTGGAAAAATCACCTCCCAGCTTACCCCAGCGGCCTTCAAAGAGCGAGAGGGCAAACAAAGAAACCGCCAAACCGAGCTGAGAGTTGTCAATACCAACCAGCAAAATAAAAAGCTGGGAGCACCTACCTGTGTAAATAAACCTGCCTGGTGCCCCTTTGCAGAACTGTTTGGATTTGTAGGATAATGTCACTTCAACCACGCCGGGAATGTGCCGGGGAGGCGTCTGGACTCGGATGGCGTGGGGGGTGATGAGCTGGAATGGCGACAGGAGAGGCACAGTCACCTGTCTGTGGTACCCATCGACTTTGTGAGTAAATCATGGAACAACAGAGTAATAAAAAGGTTTGGGTTGGAAGGGACCTTTAAAGACCACCCAGTGCCACCCCCTGCCATGGGCAGGGACACCTTCCACCAGCCCAGGTTGCTCCAACCTGGCCTTGGACACTCCCAGGGATGGGGCAGCCACAGCTTCTCTGGGCAACCCGTGCCAGGGCCTCCCCACCCTCATCCTGAAAAAAATTGTCTTCCTTATATCCCTCTTTCCTTTTAAAACCATTACCCCTTGTTCTGCCATCACAGCCCTTGGTTAAAAGCCTTTATTCCTGTGCAGGAGACACCAAGTGATACATCTGGTCTAGTTCCTTGCCTTCAGGACTAAGAAGACACATTTTAGGATGAATTCTCATCGGGAAACTCGTACTGTGAAGCCCACTGGTTAATTTCTGACTTATTCCTGAACCCAGAGGGAATTCTTTCCCCAAACTCTAACCCTTTCTTTATTTCTCTCCCTTTACCTGTCTCCAGAGTCCTAGAATTGTTCAGTCCCATCCTGGCTCTCACTGAGCAGCTGAGCTCAGTAAGATCACACGTTCCCCGGGTTCCCTCCAGGCAGGTTAATACAACCTGCTCTGCACACCAGCATTTCTGTGCCACCACTGGAACAGGGATCACCACCGTTCCTGCCCAGGGCAGGGCTTTTCCTACCCACCTCACTCCACACCAGCATGGTGCCAAACACGACCTGCAGCCCGTCGAAGAAGTTGTCCCCGATGATGATGACCATCGCTCCCCCCGTGGTCCACCCCTCGCTGGGGCTGATGGCTTTGATGCAGGGGGTGGCTGAGCAGAACAGAAAGGACAGCAGAGCATCACATTATGAGGAGTTTTTTGGGTTTTTTTTTCTGCTCCCCCAGCAGGTTTGAGGCTGTTTTGAGCACGGGGTGTAAATCCTTGGAGCAGAATGGTGAAACCCTGTGAGCGTCCGAACCTTAGAGCAGCTTCCCCTGTCCACACCTGGGAATGTCTGAATTCCCAGTGCTGGCAAAGGCCTAGGACAACTCCCCTCCAGCCATTCACCCATGAAGGCTGCTTCACCCTTCCACAAACCCCAGCAAATAAATAGATAAATAAATAAAAGCATGTTTTCTGCCTCGCAAGTGTTAATTACTTGCCTATTCATTACTGGCACTTAACATGGTGTCATTAAAGCCTAATAGGCCAACTGTAGTGGGTGTAAAAATGAAATGCTTAAATGATTGTGCAGAGGCTGTTTAAGGAAAAAAAAACCAAACAAGAAAAAACCAACCCAACACCCCCTCATTAACATGTGATCCCACAAAAACAAAACCTCTGGAAAAGAAAAAAAAAAAGGCAGAGTCAGGTTTGTTAAATTTATCAATGGGTGAAAAAAGATATGGGAATATCAAATGTCTCCTCCAATTCCTATCAGGAGACAATTTCTAATAATTTTCTTGATTTTATAGAGGAGATTGTTTTTTTCCTTTTCCTTCTCTCTTCCATATGTTCAAGGCCTCTGGACTATACATCCCATCAGGAACCCAATATGGTTTCCAGGCCATAACCAAAGTCAATCCATCACTCCATTCCCAATGTTGACAGGGTCAGAGGTGGAGGGGAACTTTGGCAGTGCTCCAAAAACATGAGACTCCTTTGAACAGCCAGTCAATCACATCCAATCAGTCAAGGAAAAACTGGATGGCTTCCTAGGCTAGGAATCCTGGGATTTTCCTTCTACCATTTCACTGCCCGCTGGGGGAGAATTAACACCACTCCGAATTCTTTACTGATTCAATCATTTTCTTCCAGTTCATTAATTCTTCTTTTAGGTTGATACAGGGCACAGTTAAGAAGCGGGGCAGCAAAACATTATAATGAAATAATATCCTTGCTTGTCTTTTCTACTAACATCACCAGCTCTTCTCACTTTCCCTGGCTGCAGGGGAGGGAGAAGCAGGCACAGACAGCATTTTCCAGTCCTTCTGAGCGTGAGGGAGGTGGAATGTGTTGGGAATGAACATACAGGGAGAGGGAGAGGAGGGGCCTTTTTATATTTTTTTTTTTTTGAGGCTTAGCAGAGACAAGGATTTGTAATTGCTTTAATACACTCCCCAACCCATCCCGTAGCAGGCCATGAGCCTGGCTTAGCCAAACAAACTCCCATCAATTAGTGTCAGCTCCCTCTGTGCATCGTGCAGAGTTTGTTTAAGGGAACCAGTGACACTTTTTCATACATATCTCACGCTGCAACGGGCTCTGTTTAACTAAGATGTCATGTTGCCTAATTTGCCTGAAATCAAATCTACCCCAGCTGAATGAGAAGGCTGAGATTTCGATGGTACTCACTGTTTTCTGTGTTTTTCATCTTTGCAGTACATACTAATTAATAAATTGGAGGGGGAGGGGGGGGAGCCAGTCTCTTAGATGTGAAGAGCAGCACATTTTGCATGCAGCAGACACTGTTTTCCTGCCTCTTCCTTCTCCAAACCCCCTGAGGGTCTGCAGCTCCCCCTTGGCTCCCCTTCCCTCCTCAAAACAAATAGAAGCTGAAGAGTGGGGAAGATGTTTTCGCATTCATTCGTGCTCTGCTCTCCATACAAAGATCCCACCTTCTGAGGGGTCGAGTCTCCTCGCTCTCCGTCCGTGCTTGGAGTTGTTGTGAACAAACATGTTGTCAGACACTGCCAGCACGTGCCCATCAACGTTCACCGTTGTCGATAGCACAACCTGGATGTTTGGAAAGGGAAGGAAAAGGGGGCAGGTAAACAATTTGATTGCAGGTTCGCCTTCTGGAGTGTTAATTATTCGGTTCAGCCAAAGCCCCGCTCCCTTTGTCGAACAGCACCACGTCCTGCAGAGTTTTTACTCCCTGGCAGGAAGGGGAGGAAATATTTTCAGCCTTCACTCTGTGCATTAATTCCATTTAACACAGCATCCTCAGGGCCATATAAAGGCCTTGCTGTATAATGAACCAGCTACTGCAGATGGCCCTAAATTCGGTTGCTGAGATGCGTCGTAGCACCGCTGCTGGCACAGAGGGCTGTGTACACCAGGCACGGGGCAGGCTCAGAGCAGCACAGCAACGTGCCCTGGGATCCTCCTGCAGGCTCACAGCCATCTGCTTATTGCACACTCATGCAAATGGACCTGCATCTGCCTGGGGACGGGACTCCACTCCCCAAAACTCCCTGAAAATCTGCTGCTGGCACACGAGTGCCTCCTGGAAATCATCGGGGCCCGAGGACTCCAAATCAAGCAGCAGCTTTTAAACCTCAGCCCCCACGACTGGGCTCCAGTAGCGTTTGAATTCTTAGAGGAAGTAACTGTGTATGCTAATTAATCCCACTTTAGTTTTTACAATATCCAAAGCTCTAAATCCCCCATCAATCCAGAAATGTATGAGCCCTCAAACCACAAACCTTTAGGAAATATGCACAAACTGTGGTTTAGCTCCTGAAAGGAGACGTAGCTTATTGAAACATTCAAGTTTCGACCATCACTTGGTGTGAATCAGCTTTAATGGTGGGAATCAGCCTGATGCCACTGACACACCTACAGAAAGCCAGAGCTACGGAGAATCAAACCCTGGCTGTGTTCATGGATTATCAGAGACGGCTGTCACAGTGCAGGTAAGGGAATGTCAGGCTCCAGTTGTTGGTAAAACTCCATTCAGCACACAGAGGAGAAACCTTGCCCTCCCCGGGATTATGCGAGCTCGAAGAACACTCTCTTTCTCAAGACAACTTTAATTCATTCCAAAAGGCTCTTGTCATGCTGTACTCTTATACTTCTCAAGCATTCTTGTCACAAAATGTGTTGCTTTTGTGTGCCAACTGATTTCCTCATTGCACATTAGGGTGGAGTGTGTCTCCATCCAAAGGGAACGTTTCCCGCATGACATCGCTGAGCCCGCTCAGATGCACTTCATTATTTTCCCTTAAACAATGGAAATAAATTTTAATCTCTCACTGGCCAGCTCAGAGCACACTGTGGCAACAGGGGAATAGCCCTGAATTATTCCAGTGTCTGAAATATTTACGACAAGTGTTTAAATTGTAACCAAATGTAAATAAGAAGTGATGGTGTATATACAGTTACGCTGTGTAATACACACGTATCTGAACCCTCACCAGGGTCTGTGTGATAGATACACACCCACACACTCTCAGGATGGGACATTGAGAATGTAGGAAGACTTTGAGTGTGCACATATAGAATTATAGAACATCCTGGGTTGGAAGGGACCCCCAAGGGTCATCCATCCAACTCCTGGCCCTGCACAGACACCCCAAAATCCCCCCCTGTCCCTCAGGGCGTTGTCCGAACACTCCTTGAGTTCTGGTAGCTTTAAGGTCATGACCAAACCTTAGGGAACCTGTTCAGTGCCCAAAAACCCCTTGGGGAATGAAACTTTCCCTACTGTCCCTCCTAAACCAGCCCTGGCACAGCTCCAGCTGTTCCCTCGGGTCCTGTCCCTGCTCACAGAGAGCAGAGATTGGTGTTTGAACAACCATTTGGGTGTAAATGTTGGGCAAAACACAAGAGCCACACTTTGGTAAGAGATGTAGAGATCCCCCATAGCCTGAACAGCCCAGAAGACAAGTGCTGAGCATCCTCCAGCCCCCGAGCCAGCAGGACGGGAAGATGCACTTCCAGACCTCTCTCCACACATGGCTCCATTTGTGTTCACCTCTCCCGCTCCTCACAGGAGGGTCAGAGCCACTTGGCACGTCACAGGCTGGGCCCCAGGGTGAACAAACACGGGAGGAGATGCCAAGTTCAGACCTGAACCCCAAGTTTTTGGATCTCACTTGCAGCAATCTCCAAGGTACTGCTGAAATCCAGCAGAGACCTCTGTCATTGCCACAACACCTCCACCCAACTCGTCAGGAGCGATGGGGAGGGAGAGCTGTGAGGCTGTGGACACAAAAAGCACTGAATTCCTCCACTTTGCTCCAGCCATCCCCTCCTGCCTGACGGAGATCACGACACAACTGTTCCATAGTGAAGATTAAAACCCAATGTTTTATGGACAGGAGGAAGAGGAATGTGCATTCCACTATGGTCTCTAACTCCCAGGCCCTTCCCTCTCGCAAGCCAACTGCTTTCCCCCAGTGAGTATTTCCTGGGTCACGAAGGGTGACCCCTTCCATCTGGAATCAATCAGTCAACTCCTGACAACTTCCTGAAACACCTCACTCCATTTCCTGTTCTCTCCCCCTTCCCTCTTTCCCCCTGGTTTGCTTCACTCTTCAAAACTGCAGGCCACAGCAGCTTAATGTTAGAGGGTCAGACACAGTTAGACTCCAAAACACTACACAAGAACACCTTTGACCTTCAAAAATCTTTACATCTTAGCTAAACAAATCAAGGTCAACGTTTCTTACCATTACCTTGTTAACCATTTCTGTGCGTTTTGCCGTTTTCTGGGCGCGTATTTATCAATAACACTTGTTCTCCCGACGTCGTAAAACAGTCCAAGCCCCTTGTTTTAAGGTCCCTGCGTTCAGTGCCGATGAAAGGTGATGTGCAAACTTCCCTGGGGGTTTAAACTCTCACTTCTGCCCACAGCAGATCGCTGGCAAACGGCTTTGGTGTGTTTTCTCTGTTCCTGATCTGGTGGCACCACTGCCTGTGTATGAAAATTTGGAGTCTTTGCCTATTCAGCTGATGGGTTTTTCCCCTAAAATCAGTGGTTCATGGAAAAGTTAACCCTAAGTGAACGATCTGAGAGCAACAAAATACGCCAGGTAAGGCCATGGGTTCCAAATTGCAGCCCAATTTGGACACAGACAGCAGAGAGACCAAAGATTTTGTGCCACCTGGATCAAACACCTCTGCTGGAGTTTCAGATGACAACCAAGCGAGAAGCAGAGGGGGCAATGTGCTGTCCCTTCATCCTTCCAAACACAGGTCCCATCTCCAGGAGCACTGAGGGACCTGCAGGGCTCTGAGTGCATTTTTAGCATCCTTAAGTTCTCTCTGCCAACCTGCCAGCTCTCGCTCTCAGCTGTGAGCCCCAGACCCAAAGCAGTGATTCCCCAGCAGTCCTGGGCTGTGTCTCCCCGTTATTGTGCCTTCCAGGTGGGTTTGTGTGAGGCAATCCCTGCTCAGAACCCACGAGGAGGGTTCACCCACCCTGACAAACTGCTCTTAGCACGTTAAACTCGGGCCCTCTGAGCTGCACTGCCCCTCCTTCGCCTCCCTGCACAGCTCCAAGGGTTGGGTTTCCTTGCAAACCTTCACCTGGACGCTGCAAATTTCCCTCCCCCACCTCCCCACTGCACCAATATTTCTATATTCTGTTGTGTGCTCCCCTTCAAACCCCAGATATGCAAATAAATACACACCCCCGTGGATCTGGAAGCTGCAGCAGTCACAGACACCTATTTAGACATATGGCACAAACATTCCAGGCATACAGGCATTTGCTTACATGTAACATATCTCATCACCGTGTAAATGATCTCTCTCAAAAAATTCCTGTTACCATTCCAAGTGTGGAAAAAATTCTTTATGACATTGTACATCTGGAAACAATATTACGTTCCTGATGCACTTTCCCTTAGAACTCTCTAGTCACAGCACCATGTTATTTTAACTTTTAAAAAATAAATGAAATAAAATAACTACTATGAGGATTACAAAAAAAAAGAAAAGTTATCATCATTATTATTATTATTTTCCAGCTGAGTGGAAGGAAAGATGTCAGGCCTCATCCTGCTGCCTGCACTTGGACAGGGCTGCCATTGATGTCAACAGGCTTTTTTGGTTGAGGGAGTAATTCAGGAGTAGAGCCTGGATATGATGTGTTTGCTTCATAGTTGGATCAGGAATAGGATAAACAATGGGGGAAATGCCAGCAGAGCCTCTCTCTGCTCAAAACTTCCATTGAATTCCTTGGGAAATCCTCCCCGAGCCCCCCGAGCCTGCTGCCCACAGAACAAACCGTGCAGGATGGGGTCTCCAAAATTCCTGGGACACGGGGCTGGGAGACAGATCCTGGGGGTGGGGAATTCATGGTTTGCAGCCTAAATTCATTCCCAGTCACTTCATATTTGACATTGGCTTCAGAATTCTTCTCTCCCCTCCTGACCCAGCTGAGGATCCTTTCAGACAGCAGCCACGTCCCTTCTCAGTGCCTGTCACTGAATTTTGGAGCCAAGCTCTTGACCAGCCCCTCTCACCTGAAGGACCATTCCTGCAGCACTTCCAAGGGCATTTTTATCCTCCTTTCCTATAGTTGCACCAGGATTTTGGATCCCACAAGGAATCAGTGGGGTACAAGGGTACAAATGCACCCTCCTCTCTCCTGGCAGGACGAGACATGGCGGATCCCATCTGTGGTTTGTTTTTAGAGGGTGAGGCACAACTCCCTGTCCCAATGGCTGCTTGGGCTGCAGATCTGAGCAAATTCAGCTCCTTGAGCTCTTCTTCTCCTGCAGTTGAGTCAGTCCTTCCCCTCCTCAGACAGAATCTAAAATAACAGCACCTTTTGTTGGGTCAGTCACCACCTGATGAAGGAATCTGCCACCCACCCCCGGCCCTGCTGATACCAGCTGTGTGTATTTTGGAACCTATACCTGGGAAATTCATCTCCCAGGATGATTAGTCCACCTCTAACAGCTCAGTGATTACTATCCATACCCAAATCTTGGGTCTCTGGCACCTTCCTTCACCATCAGTCCGAAAGGGATTTTGACTCAATTCCCTGTTCTGTTTTATTCTCGCTGCCCCTTTTTTGTTTCTTGCAGCCCACATTCCTTTCTCCCAGCCTCACCCCACCCCTCTTTAATCATTTTCCACCCCCCTGGATGACACAGAGCCCTCGGTGCTTTGTGGCAGAGCAGAGCTGGGTGAATTCCCAGCCCCAGCCAGCTTTGCTCACGTGCCTGATGATGAACTGATCCAACCACTCGGAGGTCAGGAAGGAAACCTCCCCAGGGAAGCACCTTGTTATTTTTCCTTTCTCTTCCCCCCCTCAGAGCATCCAGAGGGGGGAGGGTACCTGCCAGGAAACATTCCATGTCATGTTTTCTGCTGAAAACAGAGGGCAGTTGCTGACCTTTCTCTTTCTGTCCCTACAGAACGTTGGTTCAGAGCTGACCAGTGTCAGCCCTGATGTTCTGTCACCTCTGACCAGGGGCTGTTTAATCCCAGTGTGGATGGAGGAGGCAGAATTCCCACTCCAGGTCTCAGCTGAGGCATTTTAGCTGAAGAGCCCCATCTTAATTCCACAGAATTACTGGCCCCCATCACCCACTGGTCGTTACCATGAAGTGTCATCGGGCTTCAATCAAGTTCTCGAGGAGGAATCCTCGTTAAATGGAGGATTAATCAGTTTTATATTTCTCTTTTTTTTCTTTTAAATGCCATTCCTGGGAGAATCCTTCCCTGAGAATACAGCACTGAGTGAGTTTTCCTGTGTAACCTCAGACTTGCAGAGTAGCTGAGCTCAAACAGTCAGCACTAGGTTTGAATAGGTGACTTCAGGATGCTTTTCGTCTCCGTTTTTCCACTGTGGGGGGGTTTATTTGGAAATGTTTTGATTGATAAATCAAAATATTTGCTTCAGCTACATTCACAAGCACATACTACTCGATCTCTGTGGATTTGGGGCAGCCATGCCATAAAAATAACCATGGAAATAGTTCTAGAAAGATTCCCTTTCCCTTCTTTACCCACTGACATCGAAGCAGTAAACGATTCACAATAAAATTATGTTACTACATGGAAAAAAAACCCCTCACTAAAATAATGATCACACCTTCCTTCACCTCTGAGGTAAAACACGTTTCTCAACAGTAGAAAAATATTTGTATTTGGTTTAAAAGAAAAAAAAAAGGGTGAGAGATTTTCACTGTATCTTTGAAGCCCTACTTAATATCAAAGCAAAATTTCAAGTAGTTAATGTGATCACAAAGCAGCTGGTGTTGCTCTCCAAACTAAAGAATTATACTAAAAAAAAAACCCCAAAACCCTCTTCAGGCATCTGGAGCTGTATTAAATTTACAATGCAGTGTTAATGTAACCTTTCCTCCCCTTTTTCTCCCCACTCCCCCCCCTTTTTTTTTTCTGAATTTCTGCGATACAAGTGAAATCCGACATTTAATTCAGCCGAACGGATTGCAACTGTGCCATAAAACACTGAGATCTTGTAATGCATCTACAAGTGAGGCTTGGGCCGGGCTCAGAGACCGGATCCCAGGGCCTTGGAAAACTGGGGATGAGCCAAACCAAGCCCAAACTGTGCAGCTTCACACCCATCTCTAATCAGAAGCATTAACTTGACGCTCTTCCAGCCATGAGTAACTGTTCTTCCATGCTGGAAGGACTCGATGGGATGCGTTGGACAGCACTTATTTCCATGTCTCTTATTCATGTTTGTGCCTCAACAACAAAGCCTGAGTTTTGGGCTTTCATTCAACATCCAAAAAGCAAAATAATATGAGTTTTGGGCAGACCTTTTCAGCTCCAGGTTTGAGTAGCAATTTAAATGAGAACCTTGAAGTAAGGATTCTCTCTGCTGCTTGGTTTAATTATCATTTAAATTAAAAAAAAAGGGTTTTGGTGTTTCTGACAAGCACAGCTCCATTGAAAATGAAAATATTTGGCTCTGCAGGTAGGAATAAAAACATAAAAACATCCTCAGAGGAGCATCCCTGCAAAAGTCTGTTTGCAGAAGGAGAGTGAAGTGCATGGAAAAGTCTGGAGAAGGAGGGCCTTAATGATGACAGCTGTACAAATAATTTATGGGGAAAAAACAGTGGAGGTTTTAGATATGGCCCAAGACTGAAACAGAGTGAATGAAATCATAACAGGAATCAAGCCCCTCCTGCCCTGTGCTTTCTGACCCTGCTTTTACTCTCTCACATGTGCTGGTCGGGGAACAACCGTCCTTTCAAACCTAATAAACAATTCTGCACATTAATGACTTTGCCTGATGTAAATCTTAACAATTAAAATGAAAATTGGTGTGCCAACAGGCCCCTAATTCTTTCAAATCATCTTTTTTGGGTTTTTTTTTTCCCCCTACTTCTGACTCTCGGGGTTGGTGACAGACCACGTTCCACAAGCAGCAGGCAAAATAAAAAAAAAGGGCATTTGCTAAAATTTAAAACCTGAAAACACAACAAATATAAAAAAAATAGATTAAAAAGAAAAAAAGGAGGGTCCAGAAGACACTGAAGCATTGAAGAACACTCTTAACTTTGGGTATATTCAGGGAATCATCCTTCTCTCCTTAGGAAAAAGGAGGCAGACAGAAAACAGGCTGCCTTTGCTGCTCATCACGGCTAATTTCCCTTGGAACACCGAGCTCTGCTGTTCCCAAAGTGTCAAATTTTAGCCTTCAGACCACTTTTTTTTTGTGCCTTTTTTTTTTATTATCCACACTGACCTCTGCAGCCCAGAACAAAGCTCATCAAGCCCCGTGCCCGGCTCTGAAGGGGCCTGAACGAAGATCCTGCTCTCCCTCAAAACCTCCAGAATTTGGCAATTTGGCTCAGGGGGTTCGTTTTTGTCACCCTGAAAAAAACCAAACCCTGATTCTGTCAACAGCCTTGGTTCTGATGGAAAGGAAACCAAATGTGGTGGGTTTTTGCCTGATCTCCATCAGTTTGGGGGTCTGAGGTGAGTTGTCCCATGAAAGGCCGAGGGGATGAACTCCCAGGGGCTCCAGTTGGAGTTATCCCTGAAAACCAGGACCACGGAGTTTCGCTTGGCTCGGGCTTTCCCAGCTTGGCTCGTCCCCAGGCAGCAAACCCAGATGAGGAGAGTCTGTGCCAGCTCCTTTTCCTCTCCCCTGAAGTGCTGGTTTTGGTGGGGACATCCAAAGCCAGGCAGTGCCAGGTGGATGTGCCGAGGGAGGCAGGAATTCCATCCCCATCCACGTGGTGCTGCAGGGCTCGGTTCAGGTCCAGCTTCCCCGTCGTGTTTCTCTGGGAATCTGAGGCTGTTGGGGCTCTGCTACATCTGAGTTTGGGTGTGGAGGGGCAGAGGTGACACAGAGAGCGAGGCTGATGTTGCAGATTCCTGCCTCCCCCCCAAAAAACCCCCAAAAATCAGATCCAAACTCCTGCAGTTCAGCACCTGACAGAAATCTGGGATTTGAACCGAGGGGGGTTTGGGCACAGCCAGCACGAGCTTGAAATCAGAGCTGGATTTCTGCAGTGCCCAGGTGTTTCTGGACCCAGAATTCCTCTTTTGGCTGTTACTCTGTGTAACGTGGCAGTGCCTCCAGTCCCCAGGTGCTGATCAGGAGACCCTTGTGAGCGATTTTTTACACCCCCCCTCCCAAAAAAAAGGTTTCATTCCATTCCACAGTCAGCTCCAAGAGCCAACAAGATCTGTTTACAGGCTGTAAAATGGGTTTTCCTTTGCTCTCCAGATTTTTTTTTTCACATTCTTGGCAGATGAAAACTAATTGGGGTGTTTCTTTTTTTTTTTTTCTTTCTGGAAACTGCCACTTGAAATAAAAAAATCAGTATAAATTTTCTAACAATGAGCACCTCTTTTTTTTTTTTTTTTCCCCTCTTGTCTTATCATCTCTAAAAAACCACCACAGAATGAAGAAGTCACTGCAGCCTCTTTAAACTACAAGTGAAAAAAATTAAGATGGTCAGGAATTTTTCTTTAAATTTCTTCCTGCTAAAACAACAACAACAAAAAATTAATGGCTCTTTTTTTATATTTTTTTTTTTTGCCTACATTTCTTTAATTTTTTGAGCTCTTGCTTTGCAGGATTCATCTTAAAAGTCGAACTCTTTCTTTTTTTCAATAAAAATTTGCCTCCTGTGAATTTTTCGTCGCCGGTAAAAGTTTAAAAATAAAACATAAAAAAAAAAAAAACCCCTTGTCTACGAAAACATGTTTTGGTGGAAAGTTTTAAGCAACCCTGACAACTCCTGGAGTTTTAACTTCATTTATAAATGAGGAAGCTGATGCAAGTGAACACCAAACATGAAGCAATGAAACACGAATTGCCAGACCTACAGATGTCACCTTCCCTTGTCAAGCCTGGTGGGTCCACAAGGAAAACCACACATCCCTCAATGAGATAAAATCCAGTTTGGAGCAGGGATGTGACACGGGGAGGACACAATAATAATGAGAACAAGCAGCCTTTACAAGGGTGGTCCTGCTTTCCATCGGCTCTGGGTGACAAAGGACACGGGGATTTTCAAATGTTCCCCTGGATTTGACCACAAAGTTTCACCAAGGTGAGCAATGAATTTATATTTATATTTATATATATATAATAAATGAGAGGGGAAATGGCTTTATAAATATAATAAAAGAAAGGGGAAATGGCTCAGTAAAGGTCACACAGTAAATTTGGGGGCCCAGATTTGCCTCCCTGTGTCCTCCCACTCTCCTTCCACCACAATTCATCCCAGCCCCACTTCTCTCAGCCACGTCCCTTCCCACCTGACAGCACATCCAGGGGGGAAAAGCTGCACCATTCCCTTTACATTTTCATAAGGGCTAAGCTACAGGTGAAAGGCTTATTTATTAAAGCTGAAAGCTGGGGCTCTGAAGGCTGGGAGCCCCTGTGAGTGTGTGTGTGTGCCTCTCCCTCCTCACACTGCCACACTTCACCTCCTCCTGTGTTTTTATGAGCTGGAATTCACAATACATCAGCCACGGGGATGATGAAACCAGTGGCAGATTTCACTGCAAAGCAGCTGGGTCATCGTCCCACGGGGCTTGTTGCTTTGCTGTGTGAGATCTTAAAGTGACCATCGCTATTTTGGCTCCTTTTGGGTGTTTTTTTTTTGTGCTTTTGTTTTTTTTTTTTTAAAGAAGCTGAAAGGAAGGGGATGAGAATGTTAACAGGCTGAAAAACAAACAAAAAAAGGTGGAAAGAGGTAGGGAGTGGAGGGAAATGAGGAGGTTGCTCCTGTAAGCACGTACAGAGCTACTTTGAAAAATTCGGAGGCTTCTAAGTATCACAAACACGATCCCTGCTGTGGGCAGCTGGATGTGAGAGAGCTTTGCCCGAGGGTGTCAAATCAAATATCCACTGCTGGTTGGTACAGTACATCACTCCCCCTTGGGGATTCCGAGTGGAAAAAGAAGGAGGGAATAAAATAAAATAAAATGAAATAAAATAAAATAAAATAAATAAATAAATAAAGGGGGGAAAAGGTTTAAACAAACCAAATGGAGAAAAACTTGAGCACTACCTGCTCTGGGTGATCATATTTATTATGAGCAGTGTAGGAGAGAGGAGGGGGGAAAAGGAGAAAAGGAGCAGACAGGTTAATGCTGAGCCTTATAAGACTTACCTGGAACCGCCTCATGTCTCTGGGGTTTCCTGCTGTTTTCAAGCAGTTCTGATTGCACTTGAGAAAAAATTTTAGGAAGAATCTGGAAAGATAAAGAACCACATCACTTCTGTTGCCCACAGGAAAAGGTGCTGTTGTATTCTGGCTTAAAGTACATATGTCAGGGATTTATGCAGTGAATTACATGATGGGGTATCTTATGGGAGGGTAAGAGCTTAGAGAACAAATAAACCCAAATCTGAACGGACAGAAGTTTAAAAGAAATAGCAGGTGAAGTGCAAGCAACGTGCCTGAAATCCACCCCGGTGTGAGCGAACACAACTCCTCTGGGTCACACCCCACTGCAGGTTTGGCCACACAATTTTAGTCCCCTTCCTTTATCTCTGCCTGGCATACAAGGTCTTTCTTTCGCTGTCTGAAGGGATTTTTCATGAAACAATACAGGGGGATAATGGTATTGTGGGAACGACAAAAACCAACAGGGGCAACTCTGCGGCAGATAAGCCTCGAAAAGGACTCCGGGTGTGTTTAAAACCAGAAACAGGAGAGGGATCTGAGGAGGTTTCCCCACACTGATATATTTTGTCATGAAGATTCCAGTGACTGAAGCAGAGGAGCAGTAAAATATCCAGATTATAATCTCACCAAGATTTGGAAGGAGGGGAAGGGAAGCACAGCCCCGACAGCTCGCGCCGTCCGAGCAGATAAACCCATTAACAGGGGACAAACTTCTTGTGCCAATTATTTTTTGCCCTGTCACACCACCCTCCTTTTTTTTTTTTAATGTGTTTTAATGCTCTGGAGAGTTCAGCTCATCAGGTTGTACCTTCAGCATTCTTGGGTGACTTAGACGACACTAAACATAAGAGATTTTAGAGTTTGGGAATATTAAACAGCAGTTTTTCTGTGAGCTTTTCCACCCAGTTTCATGTCAAATCCAGGGAGGAGAGGATTCATCCCTTCATTTGATTCATCTGATTAAATCTGTGGATCTCCTAAGTAAAGAAACCACACCAAAACCCCATAGTTTTTGGGGTTAAAAGCGAAATGAGCCCGTCCTCAAAATTCAGACACAAGCGAGCCATTTTTTGGCACCCTCTGCCACAAAGCCAAAATATTCCCTGGGATTCTTTTCATTCCTGTTTATTGGGCAAAATAACGTTTAACCACCACAATCCTAATTACAAAAATAAATCAAAGATGGCTCTGGGAGGGGGGGAAAAAAAAAACCAAACAAAACCACAAAACCACCTCGGATATAAGAAAGAAAGAAATAGTTGAAGAATTGATTTCGAATACAAAGAACGAGTTATTTATTTATTTCTCTTGCTGAGTGCTTTCCTTAAAAAAAAAAAAAAAAATCAGCTTTTGCAGTAAGTTAAAGTCCCAGGTGAGCCAGGCCTATTTCCCTTTCTGTTACTATGACAACGATTTTTTACCGCAGTCCCTAAGTCCCTTCAGAACTCACACATTCATGCCTTGAATTAGAACTTTAAAGGAGAAAGATGGATATTTCCCGGGGTTTACCAACAGCACCCACCGAAACAGCCCTGCCACGAGAAAATAATGCAGAAAAACCCGCTTTCCCTTGCCCTGCCCCCCCTGGCACCAGGGGGTTTCTGCTCCATCTGCCCCAAAAAGGCAGAGGAACAGCCAAAGGTTGGACCCTCGTTGTGTGTTGGGGTGGAACAAAAACCCTCCGGGAAGCTCAGGGCAGCTGAACCCAAAAAACGAGACCCGGGGAAACCTCCCGCAAAAAACAACTGCCACGGATTTAATTGTATATTAAAATGTTCCCCTTTTTTTTTCCAACCCCCCACCCTCTTGAATGCCTCACAAATGTATTAGTTATTTAAGGAGTGTTTCTGTTCTCGGGGAGAACATTTTGCAGGCTGTTGTTCCTTCTCCTTCCCGGTTTAAAAGGGTTCTTTGGTTTTTCCATGTCCTTGCTGGCGTCTCCCTTCACCTGGGCAGGTTCAGCAGGGAAAGAGGTGTCAGTGCTCAGCTCTCAGGGGGTAAATCCTGCCAGCTTCCCAACCAAAATCCCTGTATTCCCAACTAAAATCCCCGTATTCCCAACCAAAAACCCTGCAGAACTTGGTTCCTCGGGAGCAGCTCCGAGCGAATATATTCCCTCAAGTAAGTCCTATTGACTCCTCAGGCTGAAACCTGTGACACCCACCCACCTCCCCCCTTTTATTTGAATGATTTGGGACCTCTTTTCTGGGAGTGATTTGGTCAGTGAGATTTTATCCACGGGAATGTTTTCCGAAGGAAAAATCCTCAGCGCTCCGGCGCACTCTGAGACTCACGGGAGGGTTCGAGGCAGAAATGCTGCTCTCAAATACTCCTTTTTATCCTCCCCCCCTTCTCACAGATATCAAAAAATTATCTGCAGGTAGATAAACCTGTCCCTGAGATGTTCCTGTGGAAATGAAACCTGCAAAGAGGAACCAAACCGTACAATAAAGTAACTTTTATGGGAAAATCAACGAGCCGCTGGCTGATTATCCTGCAAACAAAAATCCACAAGTTGTTACTTCCAGGCAAAAATAAACCAAACCAGTCAGGAAAACGACCAGCTTCCTTTTTTTTTTTTTGATTTATTCTTTTTTTTTTTTTTTAATGCTTTGCATCCCACTCCTCGAGCTGAGAAAAACCGGCAGCTAAAAAATGACTGAAAGGACTAAAGATGAAGGAGACGAGCAAAGAAAAGTGTCTGGGTTTGGGGAGAGCAAAGATCCAGCAGGGCTGTGTGTGACACCAACCCCTAAAGGGCAGGCAGGGAGGGGCAAAAGCTCCAAATGTGACCCCTAAAAGGCAGGTGTGGAAGGCAAAAATTCTAAATGTACATTTAACAGCGTCCATGAGCAAACTCTGCAGCACAGTGAACTCAAATGGTATTTTTTTTGCTAGATGTCCCCAGAAAATTAAGGTTTAGATCCTCATCAAGCATAAACTAACAGTATGCTGTGAAAATTAAGGTGGATTTTGAGTTAAAACTGGGTTGATTCCGACCAAGGGGTGTATTGTTCATTAAAAACACCCAGAGAAGGAAACTCTCCCCGTGCTGCTGCATCACTGACTGCTCTGCCACAAGCACATCCAAACCCACGGAGCTCTGGGCTCTTTAACTGGGATATTTATCCAGCAGGGATCCCACCTGGGATAACTTGGAGGTGCCTGACTTTCTGGGATTGCTGAGCAGCTCAACTGCTGAAAATTTTGCCCCTTTAGGACACCCCAAAACCGCCTCATCCCCCTTCTGCAAGCGCTGGCTTTGACTTTAGCACTTAAACCTGGTGGCAGAATTCATATTTATTGCTAAAACACGTCTGTAGTTTCTTCAGAGCTCCCTGGACATGCTGCACCAGGATGGTTTTCCCTCCCATCACCCCAAATTTGTTAGATTTCATTTCATTTAGATGCACACACAAGAATTTTTATCTTTTCCCCAGTCCAACCACATCCCTTTTCTCCTTTCAGGGCTCCTCCACTCAAATCTGAGCTGCAACTGGGCATCTGCAGGAAGTATTTGGTGGGTTGTTACATATACATATATATATTTTTTAAGTGGCTGCATCTGGGAAAGGCATTAATATTTATTGCAGCATTAGAATAAAAATGACTTGGGGGGAGCAAAGAGGAGGGAAGGTTTAGCACTAAATGAAGCTGATTTAGGGGCAACAGGAGAATTGCAGGAAGGCTTTATTAATTTTTTTAAATGAGAACCTTTAGCCAGTTTTTGGCCTTAACCTACATATATATATATAGATATATATAGATATATATGTATAAAAAAATTTAAAAAAATATTGGAAAAGAAAAAAAAAGTAATTATAAAAAATTAGCTTATTGCCATGTTTCTTAGCCAGCCTTTGGTCTTGCTAAGGCCAGCTTTAGGTCTGAGTTTAGCAGGTAACTCTGACTCCAGCCAAGCAGAGGGAGTGTGGCCTTTCCTCTCACAAATCAGCATTTCAGGGTGCTGGGGGAAAACAAACACTTTTGAACAACTACCCCTAAAAACTCTGGCCTTGCTACAGAAAACCTGCTTGGCTTAATGCAGCAACATAAAATTAATTAAGATATCACTAGAGATTTTTCTTTTCCTTTTAAGCAGACCCACAGCCCACGTTATCAGGTTCTGTCCCTACCTGAGGCAGAACGTCTGTCCCCACACCTCTGAGGGAGTTTATCCATCTCAGATGACTGAGAAGAATCAAACTGGCCTTAACCAAATCCCACTGGAGTCAGAAAGGTCTTCCTGGTGAGCCCCACGTGCCACCACTGAGCTGGGATTGGGATCTCCTGACTCCTGGTTCTGCATCCTCATCAACCTCATCATCCTCATCATCCTCATCATCCTCATCATCCTCATCAACCTCCTGTGTCTCCTCAAAATACAGGCACAGAACCAAGAGGTGAAACATTGGTTGTATCCCATGAGCAGCCTCTGGATGCACTTCCAAAATATCCCTGGTGAAGCAGATACTGAGACAATTCTGGCTTGGTTGGGTTGCTGTGGAATTTGGTTTCGTGGCCTCAGTCATTTTTTGGCACCAGAACGTGCCTATCATCTAAATAATTATGATTATGTTGATCAGCAAACCCTGGGATGCCAAAACCCGGTGAAAATATAAAGGCACGGTGCCATTCTGCTTGAATAACTCGGTGCTTCCAAAAAAAAAGGTCACAAAGGGAGCAAAGAATAAACCAGAAGTTGTTATTATGGGTATCTTTGCCCCAGTTAAACAACATTAAGTTTAAATATACTGTGAACTGCAGAACTGCTGTTATTACAGTGAGGGCCTGACTCCAACTCCATCAGAGCGGGGAAATTGTGGATCTGGGTGTCCCATCCTCCCCTCAGCTCACCCTTGTGTGTCTTGGCACTGCAAACTCTGAGATAAGTGTGACAAGTAACTCTACCCAACGTGACAAAGTAGGAGGCTTTACTTCAAACTTCTCCCTTTCAAAGGGACTGGGTCAGATTTGAAGGTCACTGTTCAAAATCAATTAATTGCATTTATTTGATATCATCATCCTGATTTTAATGACTAGCCCAGTAGAAGACTTCTTTATAATCTGAATATTTATCTCTGGAGTAATTTCGGTCTATTATGTCAGTGTGTGTTATTAGGGAGCTGATGAGAAAATTTCCCACTCTTTTCCAGCAGTTACAGTCAGTGTGGGATCAGGGACTGCACAAAGGCACTTTAAATGAACATACACCTTCTACTGTGTGAGAAATGAGTGAGGTTATTACAAGAAGCCAGAGTATTTCTATGATACTCCACAAACAGCAGCTAATTAATCTTCACAAAACTCCTGTGCATAAAGTGTGAACCCAGTTTAACAAACGTGAAAACCAACATATGTAGGTCAGGAGACTTCTCTGAGTTTGTCAGAGATTTACTGGTGGAGGAGGAGGAGGAGGGAGCAGGAGAGAGATGAGATGAGATGAGATGTCAAGCCTAGACCAGGAGGAGTTGGGTGTTCATTTGTCACTTGGTTTTTAATAGATTCACATTATGCCTGTTATTCCTCCCCCCAACAACCTCCTCATTTCCTGATGGGACAAACCAGAAACGCTTCTCAGTCCTTTTGCCTTAATTCAAAGTAACTTCCTCAGCCTGCTTAGACTGTTCTCCAGCTCCTCACTTCTGCTTGCAGTCACCCACTGCAATTTAGATTTTCAGTTTGAAGTCTAAGTTTTGATGTGGGAACATCACTTTTCTGTTCCTGATCTCTGCAATGCCACCTGAACAACACCCTGGGAAGGCAGAGGACCATCAGTGGTGCCTGATTTCCTCTGGCCCCTTGCAAGGCTGAGCTCAGACCAACTGACACGAGAGAGAGATGAGAAAATGGAACGAAAAAAGGGTTGGGGAGTCAGCTAAGGGAGCCCAAGAGACCAAACTACCTTAAAAATCACGCTAAAGAATATACAGGGTGGCAGAACCCACCTTAAAACTGCTCCTAGTCATGATTTATTTGCCACATCAAGAGGTCCTAATCACACCCGGGTAAGTAACACTCCCCACAATGTGTTAAAGAAGACACAGGAGGAAAGTATCCTGTATTTCAGATGGATCAAGACAGAACAAGACATGGCACCAGGAATCCACAGCAGTGCCTGGACTTGAGTCATGCCCAGCTCCCAGCCTTGTGCCTCAACCACAGAGCAATTCCACCTCAAATATCCCCTCTCTCCTCAGCCTGGAGTGTCACATCTCTCCCCAAAGCAGGTCGTGAGCAGCGCCGGGCACACCTTCCCCTCCCACAAGAGCAGCTCACACTCCTCGGGTAAATAAACGCTTCTTCTGTCTTGCAAAGTGCTCCCATTTGGAAGAAACAAGGGCCGGGAGGAGAGCTCAGTGCCGGGCAGGCAGACAGTTGATTTTCGGTGCTGGATGCAGTTGTTTGGCATGGCCACATTTGCTAGGGCTGGGGGAGGGTTGGGGAGAGGAAAAAAAAAAAAACCCAAAATCTCCAAGGAAAACCTCCTTGTTTGTGCACTCTGATGAAAACCTGACACCATTAATGAAAATAATAATTGAACTCTATGGGCTCGAATTGAAAATGAAACACAACACTAACAGCGTGTTTGTAATTGCAATTGTTCTCCAAAAAAAAACAAAACAAAAAAAAGGCTTTGGAGGACTCTTTGCAACCCGAGCAGTTTTCCCTGATTCCTTTGGGTTTTCCTCCTTTCCTCCCACACCAAAACTTCCCAGTAACTCGCAAGACGGTGTGACACTGCTGGGCTGTGTCACACAGACCCAGGCCTGAGGATGTCCTGCAGTCCTGGGGAAATCCACCCATCCTTTGGTGTCCCTTCACCCTCAGAGCTCTACACAGGGGCAAATTTAACTCCAAGGTCTACTTTGCCGAGCCTACAGATCCCAGAAAGGCTTGGATAGCTGTTAAAGAAGCAGACTCTGACCCCCACTCTCCTTTCTCTTTGGACCCCTCCATCCTCTCAGCCCCTCGCTGTCTGGAGCCACGCAAGGCTGAGCAGTGAGCACCAGTTACCCCACTGGCCTCTTTGCTGCTGCTGGCTCTGCTGGTTTTTACTGTCGCTGCCAGATGGCCACGGCCAGCCCGGGAAAACTCCCGGCCCTGCAGTTAATGCACAACTCGGTAATGACTTCCAGGAGATCACCAAGTTGCGCTGATGGGAACGGGAGAGACGGAGCCAAGGTTAGGCACCTATTTTACACCTGCCAGAGCGCATATCGCTCAGCTGAAAGCTCTGCCCGGGGAAGGCGAGGGCTCTGCCTTGTCCCTAAACCGGGTTTGCGGAGAATAAACGCGCTCATTCATTTGCTAAAGAGGCGAATTTGCATCCCGGCGGCGCGACTCGGGGTCCAGGCGCGTTTTGCCTCCTCCCCGCTCCGCTGCGGGGTCTGTTCAGGCGGTGGATCCGCACCTATTGTACTGGTGGGTCTGAGTCACAGATGACCTTGAATGGGAGCGCCGGTGGAACATTATATTCCTATGACAGATTTATGGATTGGCAGATAGGGGTGCATTCCTTCCCTGAGACAGGACAGCATCCAATGTTTGTTAGCATCATTAAACTAAAACTGACTTTTCACCTGCTCCCATACCATATGCAGCTGCAAATTTTTAAATTAAACTATGAAGCCATGCATAAATTTACATATATTACAGACTAGCCTCTCCATTTAACATGCAAATGTACTCCAATGTTTCAGAACACCTTCTGTCGCTAATTAATTTGCTGAATTATAATTAGACTAATCCTGCATAATTAATAAGCACAGATTTTTTTTTTTTTTAATTTCTAAGCAGCTTGATGAGATCATTCACTTCCTTCTATAAACTGCTAAGTAACTGTTAAAAAAAATCTGGGAAGAACATATGTGAAAAGGTATGTTTGATGTCGCATACAAATTCAAACTAGCGGGCGAGCTCCGGGAAAGTCAGGATTAATCGAGGTGTGCGCTTGAGGCGCGGGGACCGTCCGTGCCGCGCTTCCAGGGGCACGGAGCGAGGCCCTCCGGGTTTGTCCCGGTCCTTTTGTGCCTCCCAAGATCACAGGCTGAGGCAGGGCAGGGCGGGCAGGGCCGTGCGTGGCGGTGGGAGATGCTCCGGTGTCGCCCCACGGGATCGAGCTCGCGTGGATCGAGCCCCTTTTGACGGGGATTTATTTGGGATTGTTTCCCTTTCGGCTGCCAAAACCCAGGGAGACGGTTCTGGTGTGACAATTAAGCGCGATTAGCGCGGGGTTGGCTCTCTGATGATTAAAATGAAGGGTCTGGCTTTCATGTTGAAGAGGACAGCACGTGCCAGCACGGGCTTCAAATGCTCTGGGTGGGATGGGGAGCCCGTGCCCGCTGCACAAAGAGCCCTCGTGCCCAGAGCAGCCAAGCCCTGGGGTCTGAGCCACCTACCCCTGAGATAATCCCGCTGTGGAAGAGGGAAGGAGCATCCAAAACATCACGAGATGCGCCAACAATAGCAGGAGGGGTGTATTTACAAACCTCATTCTTCAGATAAATGTATCATTTAAATTGACTCGGGTTCCGCACAAATGAAAAAGGTAAAAGCTTAAACAGGACAAGTTTTTGGCCGTGGGTGACAACCAAACCTCTTTCTAGTGTTTCCTACTGGATGGTCAATGGGAAATGACTCCTTTCTTAAAACTTTTTGGCCCAAGGAAGACTGGAAATCATCCTGCTGTGCTTTAGCTCATCACAGACCTCCTCAGAGTGGCAAAGTGCTTGTGGGTGGCACATGTTTACAAAGATCTCTCTTTAGGATAAAAAGCATCACCTTGAGATTAAAGATAGAGAAGAATTGCACACTTGGAATCCTGTCCACTTCCAAAACACAGCAATCTCATGAGACATGGGACTAAAGGAGTCTAAAAATACTGAGTTACGTATTTATATGTATATTATATATATAAATATGTTGTTTTCCTGATAGCCCCTGAACACATCACCAGGTGACAAGGCAAGTTGAAGAGGAACAAAATGAACAGCAAACCTCTTTTCTGCCTCCTCCACCTCCATTTCTTAGTTATTCTCTCCCAGCTCAGCAAACAGAATAGATATAATGTGTTAAAAAAAAAAAAAGAAAAGAAAAAAAAATCAGGATCAGGTCTGGGTTTTTTCCCATCCACATTTCTGCCCTTTTTTTCTCTTTTTTTTTCTTTTCAAACCATGGATGAATTGGCCCAAAGATATATAGGTCACATGGCTGAGGCAGAAATAGAATCCATATCTCCAGAGCCGCAGTGCTGGGTACACCAGCAAGTCCCTGAAATTCTTTAAAGCTATTCTAGTTTTGTCAGAGAATAAGATCTTTTCTTGCAGCCCCAGCATATGGTCAAACCCAGATGTCAGCACCCACACCTCTCAGATTTCTGATGTCCAGGGCTTCCTTCCATTCCCCAGCCCTTTGGCCATGGAATCTGCCCCAGCTGAAATGATTTTACAGGGTTTATTTTGCTTTTGTTGTTTCAACTGCTGAAGGAAGGCTGTGCTTGTGCCTGTGTAGGGAATTTTGCCTTACAGAGGACAAATTCTGAGCTCTGAAAACCACCTTTTCCTACCTTTTCCCACACATCCTCAAATAATCCACTGATTTTCCAAGGAGTTCCTATTTTACCAGCCCATATTTACGAGGAACGTGGTAATTTCTAATGTGCAGTGAACAGATTAATAAATTTAAAGCAAATATTTCACAGCAAACATTTCATTCATCCCTCTGCACTGGCCTCCACATTTAATTCACCTTTCCAGTCCCCTTTGATGTAGCACACACGTACCAGAGGCCAAAAAAGCATCATCATAAGGGCTATGAACAGTGTTAATTTGCAGGGGGTGGGACATCAGTGAAGAAACACCCCACAGTTGATATTTTTTTTAATATATATTTTTTTTTTCCAGGACCTTAATATGGGGCTGTAGGGAGAGGGCAGAGGGCTGTGGGCAGCACCAGGACATCTCAGAGCAGGTTTCATGCAAGAAACTTGGTGTAACTTGGCCAAGTCTCAGCTCAAAAGCAACCCAAATACTCTTTTTTATTTTATATATCACCAAAGCCACAATCCCTTAAAGAGCCTGAGACTGGGCACCCAGAAACCAACACCAGGTCAAATTCCAAACACTTGGGCAATCACTTTGCTGTAAACTCAGGGCTGCACTTTGCCTCTGGCAAATACTTTCTGCTACAGGAGAAATTGCTTCTCTCCCCTCCGTCCCTCTGGCTCACACACACACGCCCCGGCTCGGCCGTGCAGTGATGTTAACAGGAGAGGAAAATTGCTTCCTGACCTTTCCAGTGATCAATTTACACCCTGGAGCACGAGATTGGCTTCGTTGGAGTGTGTCTGTGTGACACCTATTCCCACTTTGGACAGTCTGGGTGGGTGTTCAGTCACTCAGAGCTGGGCTCAGGGGGGTCCCCCTCCAAGGCATCCCAAAACCTGCCGAGGGAGCTGCTCCTCCAGAAATTCCCACTCAGGAATTGCAGCTCCTGACCTTCCACCCAGGGAAAGTGCACCCAGTGCAGAACATCCCACTGCTGGGCCTCTTCCCATGGCAGATCCTTCCCCCAGAGGGTGGTGGGCACTGACCAGGCTCCCCAGGGTTTGGGCACAGCCCCAAGGCTGCCAGAGCTCCACGAGGGTTTGGACAACAGGGACAGAGTGGGATTTTGGGGTGCCTGTGCAGGGCCAGGAGCCAGGTGGATGATCCCTGTGGACACTCCATGATTCCACATGACCTTGAGGGGAATCCCAGGAGGCTGAAAACTGCGAGAAGTCTGGGATCAGTCAACTGACCAAACTTTCTACCCCCTCTGACCACACAGCTCAGGGCAGGGATGAACGAATTCCCCGTGGAACCAACAGCTCCCCCTGCCCAGCCCAGGGGGTCATTCCCACACAGGGCTCTTTGGGCCTGGGTTTAACCTCATTTAAAGCAGTGCTCTGCTTTAGGGCCAGGCTAATGAGCTCGTGTGGGGGCTCCAGATGTTTCCAGCCACATCCTTCATTCATTTCAAATTCCAATGTTCTTCCCCAGTTTGTGGAGATTGGATGGACAGATTGAAGTCAACGCTGAAAAGAGCTCTTGCAAAAGCCAGAGATGAGACTCTGTCAAGAGTTCTGGCAGTGAAAAAGCTGGACCCAAACCCACATTTAACTGACTTTGAGAGACTTCTCAGGGAGAAAATCCAATGCACTTCACTCTTGGAGATGCCCAACATATTTTCATGCACACAAACATGTTTTATACACTCCAGGCAGGCACACACACACATCCACTCCAAGCACAGATTCACAGCTGGCTTTATTGACTGGAAAATGCTCATGTTTTGATGCTTTAAATGACAAGGTACCACTCCAGATGCATCACCACAACGTGCTCTCTCCTGAGAAAAGGTCTCTTGGCAGTTCCCAACTTCAGGACTTCCTGCCCATGTCCCTCGTGCCGATGTGGGCAGGGAATTTCAAACTCTGCTGCTGCCCTAACTCCTAGAGAAAAAAGTTTCTGAGTGCCTGCAACATTTGCTGAGTGTTTTCTGCATTTATTTAATCCAGATGTTTACGTTTTAAATAATTGAGGAGCTGCCCTGGTGAATCGACATCAAGGAAGGCTAATGGGAGTCGCAGTGTCGTTAGAGAGAGCTTGTCTGATGAGACACCGGATCAGGAGTCAGTCCCTGCAGTGTCAGGACGGGTTAGAGCAAGGAAGGAGTGCAGCTTGTTGGAAAACATCACCCCTCAAAGCGACTGGAGAGACTGCTGAGCAAGGTTGGGCACCAACTGCCCAGAGCTCGCAAGGGAAAGTCAACCGTGAGCCCTGCCGTTATAAAATCTTCTATTTCTTTATGGTTTGATTTAGTTCCACACTCACACAC
>JAWWES010000059.1:3684123-3746878 GCA_035583135.1 Lophotriccus pileatus
TTTCAAAAATCACTTTTTAAACCCCATCACTACAATTTCTATATCTTGAGGGTTTTTTTTCCCCTGATCCTTCAAATCCTTGCAGCCATACCTCAGCTCTGTAAACAGACCCAGAAATGGGTGAGTTGTGATGATTTGAAGCAGGGTAAAGACTTGCTCCATGAAATCAGCTGCTGGAAATTCCCTCCCCACTCCACGGCACGACTGTTTTCCCCCAACAGGCAAGAAGATCTTAATGACTCCACATCATGATGTAATCCCTTGTAAAGGCTTCTTTGGAGCTGTTAAGAAGTATCTGCTGAAATATCCGTGGAACAGCTATTTTACAGGAGTTATGGTCCACTGGGCCCAAAATCCATCTTTTACAAGGAGCCAGCAGGAGAGGAGAAAGTGCTCCATAAAGGACCAGGAGATTTCCAAAGGTTTTGGGGTTTTTTTTAGCTACCAGGAAAATCAGCTCTGCAAAGTTTCTTGGTGCATAAATGCATAATTACAGCTCAGGTGAAGGCAAATAGCACCCAATAAATCCATCTGAGCTGGGTTTGCACTGCCTGCCAGCGTTTGCTTCCCAAAAGATCCATGTATGAAATTCTGCATCGTTGTTTTACTGGGACAATTGCATTATGTGTGAGATCTCACAGCCAAAAATTAAGTTTAATACAGGAATTTAGGGTTAAGTGGCTTTGCACAGTTCACAGCCATTAATTCCAGCAGAATATGTTTTCCTGGGGAGCCAGAATAAAAACCTTACATCTCTTTATAGAAGATAGGCTGAAAGACTTGCACGTCTTAATGTAAGTGCTACGGGGATGTGCCACAGCCTCGAAGCTCTTGGGGTTTAAATCTACTAATCACACTCATAAGGAATCATCAAACCAAAGAATGTCGAGGCAGAAACTCTGATCTCTGCCAGGACACTTCCAGGTTTTTAGAGGATTAATCATGTCCTCTAATATTAGATCTTTCCCTCATCTATTCCTCCTTTCTCCCTCCACCTTCCAAAAGAAAAATAAATTAGTCAACAGTTTCAGTCTAAATTCTAGTTTTGTAATAATTCAATGAATGCCAACATCATTTTTTGTTGCTTAATTAGACTCCCAATTTGGAGGACAGCTTAGGAAAACATTCACTGTAATTCTAGAAATGAGGCATTAGAAACCATTTAATCTGTCCTACATAATTACTTTGTACTTATCCATTAGCAAGTAAAATATTGGGGGGGAGGGGGGGGGAGTGTCTTTTACACACAACAGAGGGTTTCTTTCTAATAAAATAAAAACCTGCCCGTTTTCCTTCCTTGCCGACCAAGCTCATGTTCCTGAGCACCTGAGCAGAACTTTGAAAACGGGGAGATGTTTTTTTCCAAAGGGCTTTTCCTCCCCGCGGTTTGGCTCGGTTTGGCTCCCCCTCCCTGACCGCGAACACCAGCAAAGGGGACTTGTGAACATCTTTCCCCCCTCCGCGACACGACTCGTTTTTACTAAGAGACCATCCGAAACCTTTAAAGAGGGATCGGGGCCTCGCTGTCCCAGCTGTCATTATAAAAAAGCAGGAGACAGAGCAGTGCCTTTCCCGAGCCTCTAAGGATCTGACAAGGAGGGGAAATCTGTTCCAAACCCTGCTTAGATCCAGCAGGAGTTTTGTTTTACGACTGACTGTTCCCATCTCGCAGCGTTTACAGCTCGTTTGTTCAAGCCTGCGGCTGAAATCAGAGGTGGGCAGAGGTTGACTGTGGGATGTGACACAAACCCATAACTCTCCTGTTTAACAAACCCTCCTTCTTTCCCAGAACCACCACTAGCACTCTGCTTCTTTTTTTGGGGAGGGTGACTTTCGTTTTCCTGCAGCATCCTCCCTACCTGGGCTAAATTTTGGGTTGAACTTTGCAAACTCTGCCGGTTGTGAATGTGCCCCTTTAATGAGCACCTTGTTTGCTTTTGTAGCTGTTCACAAGAACAAATCCAGCTCTGACAAACACCACCTCTCCAGCTCCATTTCATGCAGCCTCATTGAAAGTTAGCAGGAATTGCAGGAATTTGATGATTAAAGACTTAATATTCTACTGTAGCTCAAGTTGTATGAGCTCTGGTATCTGCAGACCCCACTGCAAACACACGATCACCCCAAACTTTGCTCTCCCGTTAGTCACAGGGAAATAACAGCTCTGCCCATAAAACAGCAACAGTCAGAAGGAATCAGAATGACATTTATGATTCAGAGATCTTGCAGTAGGATCTGGCAAAGCTGGAGACCAAGGGTTTGCAAACGCCCCGAAAGCCGTCACAGCACAGTTCAACACCACTTGGATGGCCCAGCTGCCCTCAGTTCTCAAAGTGTGTCCTGTTTTTATCTTGCCATGTGCTTTCTTGTGGTCACAGAGATACTGCCCATTAATGCCCACCAAGCCTTGCCCTCTTTGGCCCAGCTGAACTTCTCAACAGGCAGCAAATGTTGCCCCAATGTGGGAAGTCTGAGACAAAACAGAAGGAACTTGAAGAGAGACAGGTAACGACCATCACATTCACCAGAGACTAAGAATTGCCATCCAAAGGGTGAAATATGTCATTCCTCAGAACAGTCCTGGTCATGGAACACCACTGGATGCATGTGAGAGCATTTTTGGGGGGTTTAGGTCATATGACAGAAGACTTTACACACATGTGAGTGAGAAAGAGGTGGTTGCTCACACAGGCACTGAACAACTTACACAGCTGCTCATCAGGAGCATCATGAGCTCAGAACTTCCCTTTAACTCACAGTTCCAGCTCAAGACCTAAGGAAGTTGGGTTTAAAATCTCCAAAAGAGAAGCTGCTGTGGTCCTCAGCACCCCCAACACTTCTGGTGTCCCTCTGAGCTCAGCACAGGCTGGGCAAGGTTTGCACAAGAGCCCGATGATTCTGTGTCGAGTACCCACTTTGGGACAGGTTCAAATGAGCCTCATTTTTTTCCTAGTGCTGATCACCAGCCTCTTCAGTATCTTAAATTCAAGATCCAGTATTTCCAGACACCTTTAGCCCACATTTTTGTGGCTGTTACCCAAAGAGTTCATTTTATTACTGGAAGACACTGAGTTTCGGTGTGTGTGTCCGTACGCAGAGGCTTGGAGGAGGAAGAGGCATAAATCATTTCAAATTGCTACTGTAATAAATGTAGACAAATGAATAAAATTTGTCACCAGCCTAATATCACCATCAATGTTTTGTCTAGCTACATTCCTTCCAATTTGAAAACAGTTCAATACCCCTTTTACCTTCAAGTAGCAGCACTTAATAAACAGTGATGGATGCTTTTTATTCCCTTTTCCCCCTCCCTCCCATTCCAGGCTTTCCTATGTCTTTTACAAGGGGATTGTTTAGCTTGGGGGAGATGTAGATCCTCCATCTTTCTTGCATTGACATGCATCCCTCAAGGAATGACGACCATATTTAATTCATAACCCCCGTTGGCTACACAAACATACAACTTCCCATCAATTAGGCAACACAGAGATGCTGTTAAAAATCAATGAGCTTATTATTAAATATATTTTCCTTTCATGTAACAATAATAGTTATTGCTGCTCCATTGTTGGAGCTGTAATATCAGCTGCTTAAGCAGCTCTAAAAAAAGAAAAGGGGGGTTGGGGGGCTGATTGCTTTTTGATCAGCTGGTGAAATATCAGAGAGTATCAGAACGACGTTGCCCTGCGTGACACAGACAGCGAAGGATAAAGGTGATAAAAAGTGACCAAACAGCTGCCTCTTGAATAAAATCAGCCAGCCTGAGTGGAGCACAGCAGTTCCTGAATATTTACCTGGCTTTTCAGAGCCGTGCACAGAGGTTTCGTGGCAGAACATCCATCACCCACCATCAAAGCACGGGGTAGACTCGTATTTGTGTTTCCACTGTGGTGTGTTTATCAGAAATTATGGGGATATTTTGACACATGCCACTACTGAGGGGGCTCCCTGCCTACAACAGAGATGTAAAGTCTGTGCCAGCTCATGCAAAGGTTAAAAAAAAATTACACACACACACAAAACCCACCCCCCCACAGTGCCCAGATTTTGGCAAGTACATCATATGCTGTCTGGCCACAGCTGATCTGAAGCGAGTCCCCCGTAATTACGGGAGAAGGTGGAACAGGTTTCCTGCTAATTGGAAAATTCTGCAAATGGCACCACTGAAGTAAATTGACAGTCGTTAGAATATTAGCAAAATGAGGGAACTGATTAGGAAAAAGCTCAGATGTGGGCTCCTGGTTTGTTGTGTTGTTGTGGTTTCTTTTTTTTTTTAAGTAGTGCCTGAATCTACCAACAAATTGATAATAAAAGCTGAACTTAATAATAACAGCTGTTATTTGACCTGGATGCAAATATATTTGTGCAAGTGTGCATACATACCCACCTAGAGATACCATAGCCTGACACATTTATCCATGTATTAAGTGCATAAACACATTATTCCTGTTACTCCTCTCACATTAAGGCAAATAAACAGAATGTCTGCTAACTTTTTTCTTTTCTAGAAAACACCTATTTTCCCAGAGTATTTACACCCAACAGGGGAGGAAAAGCTGCACTTGAGAACATTTTGAAGAAGCACGTTCTAATGAAACCGTAATCACCTCGTGCTTCAAACAAACCCTTACAAGGGCCTTGTTGGCATCCTCAAACCTTTAAGTGGTTTATTCCGAGGGGAAGCTGATTCCTATTGTAAATGTGGAGAATTCCAGTAGCAACTTCTCTTTGTGCTTCAGCTGGAGCCGTGCAGGAAGCACCGAGTGGGATTTGGCCACGACTTGGGCCATCCATCAACGCCCCGGGATTTGTGCTCCTGATTTTTCACTACCAGGGGAAAAAGAGGCGTGAGGGGAAAGGGGAATAAGACATTCTAATTAGAGACACTCCTACAAATACAATCAAATCTACCTCCCTGGAACTTCATCTGGAGCCTCTCACTTCTTCTCCTACAATCTTAGTCTTAAAATGATCTCCAAATAATCCACCACAGTGACTTCGGTGGGAGCTCCACCTCTCGTGTTATAAATGTCTTGTTCTGGCACTGCATGATCCCTCTGGTCACTGAGGCCTCTCATTCTGAAGAGTCCCAGAGTGGTTTGGGTTGGAAGTACCTTAAAAAATCATCTCATTTCACCCCCCAGCCCACCAAGGGCAGGGACACGTTTCCTATCAGCTCCAGCAGCACAAAAGGATGCTCAGTTGGCCACTGGCTTCGAGGGACGGAGATCCTTTAAAGGGAAAAACATCAAGGAACAAGGAAAAAAAAAATATCAAACTCAGGTATTTACTCCCCTTCTCAGACACAACTCCGAAGGATGACAATAAAATTTAGCCAGAGTTATTAAAATAAAT
This sequence comes from Lophotriccus pileatus, assembly GCA_035583135.1. NCBI lineage: Eukaryota > Metazoa > Chordata > Aves > Passeriformes > Tyrannidae > Lophotriccus > Lophotriccus pileatus. The sequence goes on from JAWWES010000059.1 coordinate 3,689,479, forward strand.
TCCTCCAAAATCCTGTCCATTTCTGTTCAAATGAGATGTTATCAGCAGATTAGCAATATGTTTTAAACACTCTGGTGGAACTGTAGGATGAACACACAACTGACTGTGAAACCCCATGGACAAGCCAATAAAACTTCACGTTCTCCTTTCAATAAGACCTTTCCTCGTAACAACTACCACAGAAATTTTTATTAATCTAAACCAACGCAGACTGTGCGTTTCTGCCACGAATCTGAGATTACTTTATTCATCCCAGCGATGCCATAAACCTAATAAAAACCCCAGCCCGGATGATTGGATCCCACTAAGAGCTAAAACAACTGCAGAGTGTTCTCCATGCCTAACACGGGCTAACCTTGAGTTGATTTGAAGCATCACGTTTTCAGACTGCAGAGATTTCCCTATAATGTGGCCCTTCTTCCTGTTAGTTATGCATTTACGAGGTTTTATGTCCTGTCGGGTAATTTTCACGGTAGGTTTGGTGTCCCTTACGGTACTTTTGGGTGGATGTTCTTGTACCTGTTATATTACCCAAGCACAGAAATATTTATGCCTAACATCCAAGTTTTGTGGGTGGTTTGTTTTTAAGTTTTTCCCTTCACTCTCCAAGTTTTGGGGCGCTCCCTTTCCCTGGTTTTCGTTCACCCCGACAATTCCGCTCCAGGAAAATGAAAGAACTGAAGGGAGGAGGGGGAGAAAGGGCAGGGAGGAGGAGGAGAAATCCTTCCCAAAATTAAAATACATAAATAAATAAATAAATAAATAAGTAAATCAAATAAGGTCCAACCCAGGCAGTTTGTGCCAAATGCAGTTGAAGGTGGTGGGGGAGAGAGAGAGGAGGGGGAGAGGCCAAGCTAAAATAAAACCCCAAACCCCAGTCACTTTCAATCAAGTGTCACACCTTTAAATAGTGGTTAAATCTTTGCATTATGCAGCTCATCCCTTTTACAACACGGGAGGGGGGGTTCCCCGTAGAGAATTCCCTGTTTACACTGGGAATTCCTCCAGGAGAGCATCAATAAAGCCGAACAGATGTCGGGGTGGGATGCCAGCGGCGGTGGCTGTTGTCAGGGGTGCCGGGGAGGGACCGGGGGCCGGGGTGGAACAATGAGAGGCGGCATCTGCCGCACAAAGCCCCCCCCGTGCGGGTCAGGCTCGGCCGGGGTGGGGACATCCCACCCTCTCCTTTGTCTGGGCACTTTGCCTCCCCTCGTTGCGGGATGACAGGGCTTGACACATGTCAGCCAGCCCGATCAGAAAGGCGATTTGTTTGGATCTCTCACATGCACCGGCGTTTTTGACCTCCCCCCCCTGCTCGGAATATATTTTGGGGGAGGTAACAGAGGGAGGGAGAAAAAAATCGCAGCCTCAAGGGTCCTGCCTGAGGCGCAGTTTGGTGCAGCTCTTGGTGCCCCAAGTGGGGATGGAGATGCCAAAATTTGAATTAAGAGGGTGAGAGACGAAATTTAATCAAATTGGGGAAAATCCCCAAATTTAAAACACCTCTTAAAGGTGAGTCGAAACCTTTGAAAATTTGATTCAAGTGCCTGAATGAAATTTCGGTTTACAATGAAACGTTGGTTAAAGGTGAGTCCACACATTTGAAAGCTCGATTCAAAAATAAAAAAAAAAGGTGACAATTAATCAACAGGAAAACCCAAAATTTCAAATACCTCTTAAAAGTAATTTTAAAAGCATTTAAAAACTTGATTCAAATGCCTGAATCAAATTTTGGGTTATAACACAACCTGTCTTAAAGATGAGTCCACACGTTTGAAAATGTGATTCAAAACAGAAGCGAAATTTAAACAGGAAAATCCAGAATTTAAAATACCACTTAAAGGTAAGTCCAAGCATTTGAAAACTTGATTCAAATGCCTGAATCAAATTTTGGGTTATAATGAAATGTTTCTTAAATGCAAGACCACACAGTTAAAAATTTGATTCAAATGCCTGAATCGAATGTTGGCTTATAATAAGTGTATATATAAAAAAAATTAAGGTTATCGGCCTATAAAGAAGAAAAATTAACAAACTGTCAGGAAGAAATGACAATATTTCCAAGCTGAGGTCTATTTTGACTGCAAATTGAATCACAGCCTTAAGTAAAAACTCGGAACAATACTCCACACCAAAGCTTATGCAGGATTTGAACCTCAGCATGACTTTGTATTCAGATCTTCTGATGGCTTCTATGATAAGAGAATGGAAAGTTAAACAATAGTGTGAAGGCAAAAGATAATAGATAAATAAGGGAAGGAGAAAGCAGGAGATGGTTGTTTGCAGAGTGGGGGCCATTCCCTCAAAACTGCCTAATTGGGTGTATTTGAAGATCCCTAAAGGAATGTTGACAAAGTGCTTACTCTCGAGAAATAATAACAAGAAATAAGGGCGATTTGGAGAACTTTCCCCCCTTTATGAAGTACTTGTTTTGGCACCAACCCTTCCCCTCAATCAAGGCTTAGAAGACATTTGGGGATGATCTCTGCCCAAAATTCAAAGCTGCCCAAAAGAACACCTTTAAAACTGCAACTTCCCTCAAAACAACGACTGTAATTAATAACTAGAAATGCCTCGGGTTTGAGGAAGTCTTTGCTGCAGAGTAACCCCTGGGTGGTAATAGGTGAGTTTCACACGAGATTCCCGGGTCAGGAGCTGCACACGAAGCCTGAAGGCCACATTCCCAGCTGGAAGAATTCCCTCCAGCAGCGCCACGAGGATCTGCCCCTGCTGGTGCAGAGGGGAATTCTGCAGGATGGGGATAAATAAATATAAATATAAATATAAACATACACAGCTTGTCGCCACGGCCCGACAGCGACTGTGGATAGGCGAGGGGTTTAAGCTAAAACTAAATGATTTAAGCCGAGCCTTTCACACCCCCTTTTGTCTCCTCCCAACATCCCGGCTGAGAAGAGCAGGTTTTCCAGCAAACAGCATCTCAAGTTACCGGGAGAGGGAAGCCTGAGCTTCCATCCAAAGGGATTTCGGGGCTGGACCTTTGCAAGGAGCAGAGTCAAACCTTTGAACTTTCCTGCTCTCCGAATTTCTTCATCATTTTCAGAAGGTCCCCAAAAAAATACCCCAAAGAAACAAAACTCACACAGGCAGAGTTTAGAATTTCTCTCTAATTAAATGCTTGCAAAACAAACCACCACCACCAACAACAAAAAAATCCCACTTTTTTATCTTCAGAGGTTCAGTGTTTGGGGGGGGTGTTGATTTTTGTCCCCCCCCTTTTGACAATTAGAAATTATTTTTGGCTGCTCTGTAGCCAGCAAAGGTTAATTGGCCTTGCTGCTGTAAAATACTGAATTCTGATCACTTGATTAATGAGGTGTCAGAAGCCACAAGTAACCAACACTTTTTTTTTTTTTTGAGGAAAAACACTGAAATAAAATGCACTTTTAAAGATTTTATGTTTCTCCCACTTCTCTTCCCACCAGCTGTTTCAAAGGGCAGTCTGAGTTTTCAGTGTGGTCCAAAAAATTTAATATGCATATATAAAAATAATAATCAATACTCCAAATAAGGTTAGAGAACCCACACATTTGGGGGGTAAGAGGGGGGTGTAAACCCTTTAAATATGAATATGAAATGAGACTTTTTGGGGGCAATGCAGCCTTAGAAGAGCTGGGAGTCACTGAACAAGCTGCTCCCTACATTCTTATCCCCATCACCAATAACAGCATGGAATCACAGAATCAGAGAATCAGAGAATCCATATATTTGGATGGATCCTCACCTAAATAATAATAATAATAATAATAATAATAATAATAATAATAATAATAGCAATAACAATAATAATAATAATAATAATTCTTTGGGGAATTTAGACATGTAATTTTAAGGAACAGAAATTTCATGTATGTTTTATGTCTGCAATAAAAAAACCCAACCCAGCCCGTGGTAAATCGTGTTCTGCTCCCGTTTGACTCCGCTCAGGAGCGAAGTGACCCCTCTGCGGCCGTGCTGGAGCCGCACTTTGTCACCAGAAAGCCCCGCCCGGGATGTTTACGTGTCGAAGTTGGGCGCTGGGAGCCGCTGGACCACTGGCGCACATTAAATAGTCATGTAGTTACATTAAACAGTGGGGAGTTCGCACTTCACAAGCACTCAGTGTTTTAAAACAGATGTGGGCTGTCTGCCTGCCCGCCGGGGCCGCGGGAGGAACGCTCCGGAGGAGCTTGGTGGGAATTTTAACCTCCAGATGATTGAACCGCTCTCTCTCTCTCAGTCTCTCTCTCCCCTCTCCCTTCCCGGCAAATCTCCCCTCCTCCTCTGGGTGGAGAAGGAGGAGGATGGAAACAAACAAACAAATAAATAAACAAACAAATAAATAAATGAATCAACACATCCATCCCCGGGCCCTCCAAGTTTGGAGCAGGGATGGGAGAGGGGAGGGATGAGGACAGTGTGTGTGTGAGGGGGGGGAAGGGGCCATTCGGAATTCGGAGGATTTTGTGCCTCGGAATATTTTTGAGTGGGGAGGGCTGGCAAGAGTGCCCAGGGATTTACTGACAGGAGAATTTCTGACAGTTGATGGACAGATGAATTCCGTCATGGAAGCGTTAGTCGAAAGCGGCAAGGCCAGATGGAAACTCACAGCTTGTCTTTAATATTAATTTTCTCCCCCCCACGCCCCCCTTCTTTTTCTTTTTTTTTTCCTTTTGCAGGAGATCAGAATTCCCTAATTCCCTAAAATGTTTCAATGCATCTTGAGGTATTATTTTTCCAATGCCTTTACCCACCTACTCTTAATAAGAAGTGCTCCTTTGTGTTAATGTTATTTTTTTTTTGCTCTCCTCTCTTCTTAATTCCCCTGCCCCCCTCCCCAGGAGTCAAAAGAAATCAAGGAGAGAGGAAAAAAAATAAATCAGTAATAGGTCTGTGGTTGTTAAAGAGTCTGTCTTGGGCTAAAACAACACAGAGATGCCTCATATCCCTTGTACAGGATTTTAAAGGCACGGATGAATCTGGTCTGCTTAGTGAGATTTAGCTAAAAAAAAACCCAAATAAATACCTGAAAGAGATGAAAATTAGGAAGGAAAGCCCCAGTGACATCATGTATTTTTTAAGAGAGGAAAAAGCCACAGGAGTGGGAGTGCAACTGTGTGTCGCCCTCCAGAGAAAATTTTTCAGCAGTGGCACAGAAAGAAGCCTCTTGATTAAATAAAAATAAATTAGATAAAATAGAGAATCAAATAAAAAAAAATCACACATTTCTGGATTTTTCTTCCATATTTGTTCACGAGCTTGACTGTCAGAACATCTCTCTTAAAATCAAAATCGACTCCCAACATCCCAGAGTGGCCCTTCAGAAAATAGAATATTTTAACAGCTTCATTTCCCTAATATATACTTGTGAAACTGATGTAAATAGACAATGATGGGGATACTGAGAAAAAAAAATGTATGCCACCATCCTGCTTTTCAGAAGTCCTATAGCCAGTTGGGAATAAACCATATGGTTCTATCATAATTTAGCATGTAGGATCCTATGGATATTTGCTCAGTAGAATTCCAAGAGGGAAGAAATAAATATTTTTCTCCAGCTCCCGCCCCAGCGAACGAAACCACGCAGATGCAAAATGTAAAGACACGTACACAGGAGTGTCAGAAGAGACCTGCAGGAAGGATTTCTCTCTTCAGAAACCTCACAGAACTCGGAGTTAACATTCCCAACAAAAGGCTCCTCGTTCCAGCTCTGAGATCTCCGCGAGCCAGTTCAGAGATATTCTCTGTAACAGTGTTGCTCCGATTTAGCTGCATATTAACAGGCTCCAAGATGATTATTTCACATTGAAATTAGAACATATGCACGTCTTGTATATTTGTTTTCCTCTCAATCTCGGTGATGTGCAAACATTTGCCATGTAGGATGACTGACATGCAGCACGATGCCCTTTTGTAATTGCAGTAATTAAACATTTGGCCCAACTGCTGAAATCAGGGGGGTGGGATGGAGCTGGAGTTTGGGGGCAGGAGCAAAATCCCTCTTTGCTGCTGAGGGCAGAGCCGTTTCCAGAGGGGGCTGTTTGAAGCAGAACTCGAGCAGCACTAATTGTTTGCACAGAACTTCAGCCTCAGAGGCTCCCTGGAACCCCTCACCAACTTGTGCCGGGGTTGGAGGGGACAAAACAAGCCAGAAAAGAAAACACAACAATCTGAGCTGGCTCCGACCCAGGGAGTAGCTCAGACTGTAATCTCACGTCCCAACGCCCATGACTGTGAATCTGGAAACGGCTCCAAACCTTGTGGCTCAGACACATCCTTATTCACAGCTGCAGTTTTCGCATAGTTTCGACACAAAAACAGCCCCATTAGCCACCCCCGCAGGTCAGGAAGTCCTCTCGACCTTACTGGCAAAGCTGGTCCCGTTTCTGAGTCTGGAAATGCACCATCTTCCTTCATCCCCCTCGTCAGTCCCCTCAGATTACACAAACTGCAAGATTTAAAGGTGTACTTTAGAGCAGGGATGATGGATTTTGACCTCCCCCCCCACCAGAATGCCAAGAACCTCAATTAGAGATGAGTCCCACTGTGTCCCAACAAAATGTGGGCAACAACCTCGCAGATCTATTGACTCAGGAAGCTGGGATATCCCTGGAAAACTGGGTATCCCCCAAACAGTGGATGATTCAGAGATAAATGGCGATCACATCCCACCAAGGGACATCTCAGACTGACAACTGCCCAGGCTAAACCAGGTCATTTTAGGAGCTGGAGTTTTAAAACCGAAGCCCAGTTTTGTCACAGTCAGGATTGCACATGTCTTGGACAAGAGAGCAGGATCTCAGCTGTGGAAACATTCCTGATTCCGGGGCATGATATAACCTTTCAGTCACTGATGCAGATACCACTCAGCATTAACAGCTCACCCCGAACCAACAGGCTGCTTCTTGACAAACCACTGCTGGGCAGCAGAGGATTTCTGTGATAGTGAAGTGGGTGATTAAGAAAAGGTGTCTCAGTCATCCCTGCTACAGGATACAGCCCGTGAAAAAGGGAATGAACCAGGAATTATCCCCCTGGAGCGAGGCTATGAGGTGGGTAACACAACCCGACCTCCAGCACCACTGGTGCAGAGGGGCACAACCACTGATGAGCACTGGGAGATCTCATCTCGGAATCACCCTGATAACACCTCACACAGCAAAGGCAAGGGAAGAACAAAATCCGTGTGAAAAGGGTTCTGAGGTCAAGCCTTTGCAGTGCCACAAGTTGTCATGGGCAATATGAGCATATCTTTTGTTTCAGGGAAGCGACTCCCTCCTGCTCTGTGTCTTTTCCCGTGGCAGAACAGCCCCAGGAACAGCCCCATCCCAGTCTCACACCACTCTTTCCTGCCAGCATGAATCAGAAGATTGATTTTTCCAAGCCTTCAAAGAATATTTCTATTTCCTTCTCATTTTACTTCTCAAGAAATTGCTGCTTCTCTTCACTCTCGATCCCCTTCCTTTGACCTGCACTCCTGTGCTCTATCCAGGGTGTGGACACGGCACTCAGAGATGGCAAGGCTGGATGGAATCATGGAATCACAGAATATCCTGAGCTGGAAGGGACCCACGAGGATCATCACAGCCCAACTCCAACAGGACACCCCCAAGAATCCCACTTGGATGGAAAGGCAGTTTCCAGCATTAACTTTGATGTTCGGGGGGGGATTTTTGGTGGAGGTGGGAAGGGTTTGGTTCTCTCCTGAGGGCTTATTTTTGCCCTCCCATTACCACCACGTGAGCAGCTCCTGCCTGCCTGATTGCTGTCCTAGAGCTGGCTGCACTTCAGTGGCCTCCTGGCTCTCTTGCAAGACACTTTTGGGATGACATGTGCCAAATGCTGTCATCTGTACACTGTTAGTAGACCTGGTTATGCATCATCAGCAACAGGAATGTGTCTTTAGATGGAGCCTCTCAAAGCCTTTGAGAAACAGCCACTGAATATCAACCCCTGCAAGGTGAACTAAAGCATCTCCCTCCACAGCCTGGGGTGGTTCTTAGTGAAGGGTAGAACAAGGGGACTGATTGTCTTCTTCTTTTTGTTGGTTACCTGATGGAAAACCAGGTGCTCTGCTCTGACTGCCACCACCTCAGCAGTGAGGAAAAGGTCCTGAAAGAGGCTCAGAACTCCAGCTGCTCATTGAGAATTCCAAAGAGTCCCTCACAACTTTTTAAAGAAGGGAGGCAAGATCTGCACCACTGCCACCTCCCCCTGTGACAGTCACCCTTCCTTAGCTAAAGGAGCTAAACCTTGGACCACAGCTCTTTTTTTACTCTGCCCTCTCAGTCAGGGGAGGAGGTGAAGAGTCCAGGCTCTGAGGTGGTGACAGTGCTGTCCAGATGTGAATCTCACCCCTGCACATCTGTTCAGCGTTTGCAGGGGGTTTGCACTGGTAGTTTTACAGCTGTTTAGGCCTGTAAGTAGCATCTATGCTTAAAAGACTCCATAAAGGCAAGAGTGAGGGGAGAGGGGAAAGGTCTGAAGCAGAAATGGAGAAATGGAAGAAGGAAAGTGGCCAGATGTGCTCAAAAAGCAGGGATGACAGTCCTTTTAATTCTGTGCCCCTTAAAACCCCATTTGACTCTGCAGGTTTATTTTTTTTCAGCAATACCCTAAAACATAAAGGGAATGTTGTGCAACTGCTACTCACAGTCGAGAGCAAAACAACAGCTGTGGAAAAGCACCACAAATTCCTTCTAGAGCTCGAAAGACAATAAAGACTTTCTAGAATCAAGACATTTCCTACTTGAGCAAAATATCAAATGAGGCTTAGGTGCCAAAATACCCCCTATTTTCTGTCTGAGTGAAAAAAAATCCAGTCAGATGATCAAGTCCTAAGCTGCAGCAATTAGAAGTAAAACAGCAAACAAACCTTCAGTGGTATTAGTTAATACTAATATTTGCTTTCTTGTAAGTAATGTGGAAGTTTGATTTGTTATTGTTGGGTTTAGAATGATTAAGGTCTTCCCTCCTTTAAAAAGAGCCACGACCAGGCAAGATGTGAGCTCTTATGAAGCCTCAGCTTAAAAGTACCTGCTAGAATAGTTTGCACAAAGCATAAAGGTTCATTTCCAGGGCTGTTTGCAGGGAGCTGTGGCCTGGTGCAGCTCTGCATGCCATTTATTAATGTTAATTGTGAGGGAGACACTAAATGCTGAGTTCTCCTGCTTAGCACATGGCAGGGGTCAGTGGAGAATCAGGCCCTTCAGGAACCCCCCACAAGATTCCTGACGTGCGCATTTAAAGGTGCAAGTGCAGGGCGTGAGGTGCCAGTGAAAAGTAATCACATTTGTAGGATCTCCAGGGTGAAGCAGCTCCACTGCTACGAGGGCACTGCTTCATCCCTGGGCTGTTTATTCCCTGAGCTCCAGCTCTGGGAGCAGAGTGTTGAAGGAGCTGGTTCAGTAGTTGAAGCCCAGGTTTGCAAAGCCTAAGCTCTGCTCCAGGGTTCAGTGATTATTTGGCAGGTTGTTGAGACCATATTTCTCGGTTTATGTGCTCTAATCAATAGGAGACAAATGGCTGAGGGCCTTCAAAGCTCCCAGCTTTAGGTTTGCTGAGTGGAGAGCAGGAGTGACAGGGCTCCTCTCTGTCACTGGGGGGGATCTGAAGCCAGATCTGTGCAGGAGAGCTCAGGAGCAACCGTAATGGGGGCCATAAAAGGGCTTTGGGGAAGGAATACAACAGCATCACTCATCAGAAACGGAAATAAAACAGCATTTAGGCTGCCCAACTGCAGGGGGAAATGGGCTCATAGTCACAGCAGTTCAAGCAGATCAGCCCACTTGGTAATTGGGAAGGACATGCCCACTGTCAGTGGCCACAGTGTGGGCTTGTTTAAACAACACACGGTAAATTCTGATTGTGCTGCCCCATGCCCGGAGTTAGGCACAAATACCCCGCTGTGGAGGGGTAGAAAGGAACAAAAAAAAAACCAATTGAGAAAATGATAATAGCAATAAAAGCTGCCCGGAAGATTTTACATCCCGGCCTCTTTAGAAGAACACAAAGCCTGCAGTCCCGGCAGTGACATCAGCTCCCCTTCCCCAGGAGGCTCTGTCAGATGACAAATGAGCAGCTCCCCAAACCCACCTCACACCTAGATGTGGAACTGTGCATGATCCAAAGGAATGTGGAGCCAAAACACACGAGGGGCAAGAGTAAGTTGAATGCCAGAAGAGTCTCCCTGCAGAACAGCCGGGCCGAGCCCAGCCCTGCCGTCCTCGGAGGAGCCACAGAGAAAAATGGGTTCAAAAAAACATTAAACATGAATGCACCTACTTGCAGCATTATTTCCCCTGGTTTTTTTCTTCTTTTTTTTTTTTTTCTTTTCTTTATTTCTCTCTCCCCACCAGCCCCCCCCCACTCCCACTCTCTACATCTGTACTTTATTCAATGAACACATCTGCATTCTTTCTCTCTGTTTTTGGCCAGAAACTCTATCCAACCTTTATCACTGACACCTCTCTGCAGTTTCAAATTCCAGCCTTGTGCCAAATCCCCATTTCCTGCTGCTTAATTTCCATTCATTTACTCTTGTTTTTGCTTCTTCTGCCATTCCCAGCATGGACCAGCTCCAACCCAGCTTCTTCTAATTTTTTAAGGAAGGCTCCCTATTGAGTGCTATTGGAACTTGATCTGCTGCTCCAAGCCAATGGCTGGCTATTGTTTATACTACCTAACAACAGTTGCCAATATGACTGCTTTTTTCCTTCTCTTTGCTTCACTCTCTAAGTGTGTATCCTAAGACCCCAGAGATCTCCTCTCCACATATGGTGACCCATTAGGTCTGGTTTTATTATTACTTCTGCAGAATCTGAAGTAGCCTCTTTATACATATTTAAAAAAAAATTAAAAAAAATGATTGGGAATGAAAAAAAAATCAAGAAGAAAGCCTGTGGTGTCTTGTTTACACAGGTCTGTTGATCTGGCTCTGCTCCTACGTGTGGAATAAACTGGTATTAGGACTGTGGGCTTTAAAGAAAAATCATCCTCTCAGTGGTTCGTGCAGGTGGAACCCAAAAGCTTGGCAAGTCCCTGCACTCTTGGCAGAGGATTCCAGTTCTAAGTCACACAGAACTGTTCTGGTGGGTTTGCAAAGTGTCTCTCTCCCCTTTTCACACAGAAATAATAAATGTTAATAAGTGGGAAGCAGAGTCTCGGAGCTCTCACTCACCCTGAGCAGGTGCCATCAACCAACAGGTAACAGAGGATCAGGCAAAGGACCAGGAGGTAAAGTAACCCTAAACATGAAGTGATGTTTCCCTCAAGCTGCAGATTGAAAGGGTTGGATCTCTCCTTCATGACACTGGGTTTGGTGCCTTTCTTCCATATCCACCGGGTCTTCTACAGCAGTTCCTCCTTAGCACCTCCTTCCTCCAGCAATCCCTACACGTTTTCTCAGACTCCCCACTTCAAAGTATCCTCACAGACTCCTCCACCTCTCCCTAAGTGTTCTCTTCCACTCCTGTGGGGGTGAACACTCCCTAAATGCTTTTATTCAAGGATTTTTTTAAATTAAAATAAGTAAATACTCCTGGCATCCCCACCTGCAGCACCCATGTCTTCGTCCCTCTCCAAAATAACTCCTTCTCATCAACCTCCTTGGGGGAGAAAGAACTCAAAATCCATCCACACACAGACCAAAATTTCAGGCCCAGAGTGTCCAAGGGGAGCTGAAACGTGCCCCAACACCATCCCCTGTCCCTGCCTGGTGCAGCACTGGTGTTACAGCTCAGACTTCGCTGAGCTGCGTTCCCTTTCTGTTTATTTGTTCGTTCTATTCAAAGAAATAGCAGCAAATTGTCAAAGCAGCACAGTTTTTCCCAGTTCTGGCCCTGTTTGCACATTTTCCAGCAGCACTGTGGGCAGGCACTCTGCAGCTCACAGCTCTTCCACGTGCCCAAGAGCAACAGTTGTCTGACCAAGTCCACCTGCCAGAGTCGAGTTGTAATGATGAGGGAAATAAAGGGAAGTTTTAACTCTCAGGCAAGAGGGAAGGGTGAGATTGGGAAAAACTGCTTTCTAGATGTATCTCTGAGCTGAAGAGTCAGGCAGGGGGTCAAGGGCAGTGTGGCTTTCATGAACCAGAGGAACACCATGGGGCTGGTTGGAGCTCTCCTGTTCGTCTCTCCTGTCATCCTGCCCCTTCCTCTCCAAGGTCAACACATGTTCTCGTCTCTGTTTGGCCTGGGAGCTCATCAGAGCAAATATTCTTTTCCTGAATTCCTGAAAGCAGAACTCTTCATCCATCTTGGTGTGCCAAAGACACTAGAACTGATTTTAGTGCTTCAAGCCCCACGTTCCAGACCAGCTCAGCCAAGATCTGTGAGAGGCTCCCACTGACATCAGCTCTCCTCTCAGAAGGAACGAAACCAGCAAAGTGCATCCTTAGCCCACGGTAATTAAGACACAGGCAGCTGTGAAGATCCTAAAAAAGGTAGTGCAGTTTTGTATGAAGGAGTTTTAACAAGCCTAAAATGAAGCTTCATCTCCTCCCGTGTCATCCTGACCTGCTAACAAGTGTTGAACATCACGAAACGAGCTTTCTCCCCACTCAGTTCATCCTGCCACTTGAAATCCATGCATCTGTCTCCCATTTATTTTTATGAAGATATTCCTCTCAGTTTAGAGCATTCCTCCAACATGAGGGGTTTTCTCTAAATCCCTTCTTAATATTTCTTGACACTTCATTTGTTGCACAGCAGGGGCCTGGTCCTGCCTGAGCTCCACCCCAGCAGCAGCTGAGATAAGGGGTGCATGCACAGACACCCTTTCACTGCCTTCTTTTATTGATTATTAACATTTCAATGGCACAGAAAGCAGGCAGAGCTCATACCTTGCCATCAAACTGTACCAGCAGAAACAGTGGTAACACAAGTGTGTTCACACATCCACGTGGCTGATGATAAAGTGATTTACTGCTGATCCAGATCACGTGTAAACTCATGTCTACCACGACAACCAGCAATCTCTTGTTGTTTTTCTTTAAACAAACAAAAAAACCCCTAAGCTTTTATATCAGTTTTTTCCTCATCAGGAGGAAATTCCTCCTGGAATTCTGGTCGTTCCTACTGACTCAGAAGTAGGGATCACAAAGGTGATACACATTCAGTCTCAAATACTTTGTTCTTCTAATCTTTGTTATGGTCCACATGGCTTAGAAAAAAAGCTAAAAATGTCACAGTAGTGATTAACAGCATTTTTTTTTGCCAGAGGGTTCATGTGTGAGGCTTCAATGTGCAAAACAAAAATCAAAAAGCTATTTAGAGTTTGTTACATTTTCACAGAAAGCAAAAGGTATCAAAAGTACAAAAGTATTTTATCATCACTTCTTAAAATAAGGGTGTTGCTCTCAAAATAAAATTCTGGTTTTAAACTCAAAAATCACAGAAACTCAAAGATCAAACAAAATTCTAGCCTAAGACAACCTGAAATTCCTATTTTTAATATTTCCCTTTGTTGAAAAACATTTAATTTGCGATCCCTGCAGTATTTTAAGCAGCAAACTGCAACGTCAGTTAACCACGCAGGCCTGCTCAAAACCCTGGGCTCTGCTTTCTGCAACAGCCACACACCAAAAATCAGAGGATTTCTCTGGCAGAGAGAGGGGGCAGAGTGAGGAGGACGAGATTTGCACAAGAGAATCCGCAGCAGATTTAACAAATTACTCAGAACTCCCCCACCCTTTGCTGGGAACCCTCAACCCCCCCAGCCCAGCCCAGCCCTTCCCCGGGACCTCGCACCGATGACACACGAGCATCATCGCAGCAGGTAGCGAGGTTTTGGCGAGGATTTCGCAAGTTTAAACCCCGGCCAGGGCCGGGAACCGTCACTGTTGGCCACGAGCTGTGCGATTACACTGCGGGATGATTCCCTGGGACGAGGGGAGCTCCCGCATCCCCCACTCGGGATGCTGCACCCAGACTGGGTTGACTTTGCCCCAGGGCTCCGAAAAAACCCGCTTGGAACCTCAAGCGCTTGGAACCTGTAAATATAAGGAAGGTACAGCCCAAAATACCGAGTGTAACAGCGCTAAGAAACCCCGACAAATAGATGCCACATATTTTGCTGCTGACTCGTGCGTCAGCGCAAATTCCATTTCGCAAGAAACCCCTGAGTTATGACATCATTTGAAAAGTATTTTGGTGTTTCTTCCCCCTCCCAGATCCTGCGGCAAGCCTGCTACTCTCTTGGTAGCTCTGTCCCCCTGGCAGCCTGTAAATCTTGCCGGGGATAAAAAATAGGGGTATCAGCACGAGGCACACATTCCCCCTGTGCATTTAAGCCCTTCTGAAAGCTCCAAAAAGGAAACAGCTTTCAGCTTCACTACAGAGCACAACTGCAACACAGGATATTTTTCCAGCTCACTGATATTTCATAAATACCATTTGTTGTCATGTGGTTAAATTAAAAACTCGGGATATCAAACATCAAACAGTATGTTAATGTCAAGTATGCTTGAATAAATACTAAAGAGTTCAACTCACTGAAATATGTGGACTACAAGCTAATTAAGAAAGAAGCAGGTGTGAAAAAAACCTAATTTAAGCAATTTTTTTTTTATAATTAATAATGTTTACTTGTAGTTCCCCTTATAATAAGGCTCCAGTTTAACCTCCAGAGGATTCAGAGCTGTAATCCAGCATTTTAAAAATAATAATTGAACACGGCGTTTTTAACAGGGGATCAGTTTTCAAACCTGGATAATCTGCCTGGCAGATACTCAGAGAGGGGTTTGGGGTTAAATAACGGTGCAGCTCTGGATCAACTGGATCAGTCACCAAATGATTCCAAGCAAATCCCCCAAATAACCCGGTTTAGTGTCTGTCCTGCCAATACCTGCAGGGATTACAGCAGGAACAAGGAGGGAAAGGGTGTTGTGATGGGTGGAAAACCCCTCCACTTAGCAAAACAAACAAGGGAAGGCAGGTAATTTTGGGGGCTGGGTTTTTCTGGAGGGTCTGAAACTTCTCAGGAGGAACAGTGTCTCTGGGATATTATAGTCTAGTTTTACATGGGCCAAATAAATTAAAAAAATAAATAAATAAACCCCAACATTATGATTTTTATTTGAACTGTTCTGGCAGCCCCCACTCAGCCAATCAACTAATCCAGGGCTGTGTTTAATGCAGAATTTCTGTCCAAGAAGGCAAATGGAAGGACAGGAGGAGAAAATGGCTACAGATGTAAAAACAGACCTGGAATATTTCATTGACATGACATATCTACTGCATTTAATTAAAAGAAGAATGTATGGGAACAATGCATCCTACTCAATTCGGGCCGGGGGAACAAAATAGGACTGGATTAGATAGGACAACTCAAATCCCCGGGGAGGTTCCCAGATTTAATGGGAGCGCCACATGTTTGATATGTAGGGAAGCAAGTGGGTGTTCCTGGACCCGCTCCACTATTCATCATAATACCACAGCCTTGTTCATTCCCAGTGAGGAGGCTTAAACCCATGAAACCATATGTGGAATATTAAAAATCATTTAAAGTTGAAACCAGCGTTATGAAACCGCGCTCGGGGCCGGGGCTGGCGGCCAAGGGCGCTCGGAGTGCTCCCTTTCCCGGGGATCCTGGGGAGGGCAGGGCAGGAAATCACACGTGTGTGCAAACACACCCACACCCCCCATCCCAAACCCCTTCCTATCCGTGGTGCTTAGCCCAACTGGGGCTCCTCGTTATCAATAATTGATGCCCCGTTAATACCTACAGCATCAATGCTTTCATTTATAATTGAACGTCAGAAACTCCACTTCTGCTTTTTCCCCTCCTACTATCTGGGTGTTTAAACTTTTTTTTCCCCCCCCCGACATGGGATTGTTTCTCAGGCACAGTCAATAACTTTGCTATATTCTCATTGCCTCTGAATTAATCATGGCTCTGCACTAACCACATGGAATTTAATTTCCCATAAGAGAAATGTTTACTTTGGTTTACTTTGTTGGAACTCGACGTACTTATACAGTCTATAAAGATTTACTGTAACATATTTTGTTAAGCAACATTAAAGCCTGTGCTGACAGATCTTGTCTTGCATTACTTCACTTACATTCAGGTCTTTAATGTTGTTGGGTTTTTTTTCTATCCACCAATCAGGCAGCAGGTCCAGCTTAGATGTGCCTGTTTCAAGAGCAGGAATCTTGGGGCCATATTCTGTCTCAGGTCTGTCCACACCAAACCACTCCTGAATTTTTATTGCAGTCATTGGAGCCACCAGGATGAACAAGAACTTTGCTATTTAATTCCTTGTTGTGCGTTAATTTGATCTGAATTTATTGCACACGAGACGGAAAGGAAATTTAAAGTGAAGATAACAGCAGATAAAGCAGCCCAGGGGCAGGAAAAATTGAGGGTTGTAGTCTCATGCTGCAGCAAGATTAGATATTGGGAAGAAATTCCTCCATGGAGGGGCTGGGAGGGAATTCCCAGAGAAGCTGTGGCTGCCCCTGGATCCCTGGGAGTGTCCAAGGCCAGGTTGGAGCAACCTGGGATAGTGGAAGGTGTTCCTGCCCATGGCAGGGGGTGGGACTGGATGAGCTTTGAGGTCCCTTCCAACCCAACCCAATCAATGGGTCAAGTCATTCCTCCAAGCAACTCTTTCCCTTTTCTCCCTTTTTGATTGATTTGGCCCATTTATAGTGAATTATCTCCCTGTGCAGCTCCTGCAGAAGGAGTTTCCTCATGGAGCTGAGAGCACCCAAAAGCACTGCAGCTCACAGCAACACAGAGCATGAACCCCTGTCCTCCAGGGCTCAGTTGACACATTCAGAGCTTCTGTGCTACAAGTGCCACCGAAATCCATGGGAATTGTGGCAGATCAGTGCCAATGAAAGCTGAATCTGAGATCTCAGAAGCAGAAAACTCCCATAAATAACCCCAGCACTGGAAAGCGGAGCTACACATCCACATCAGGCAACCCCACTGCCTTCAAACACCCTTTTTTGTTTGCTGCACCACTGAGCAAATTTGGTTAGGGAATTTAGGGAATTCTAGTTAGAGCCAACAGGTTTTGGCAAAAGCTTTCAGCAGAGTCTCTGGTGGTAACTGTGACCTGCTCATCCTGATCTTCCCTTCGCCACAGTCTAATATTTAGTTCCCATTCTAACTGTGAGATGGACTTTTACCCCAGATCCAAAAAGGGCAGTGGGAGAAGGGGGAAAAGAAATTTAAAAATAAGGAGCTGGTTAAAAAAAAAAAAGAAAATAGAGTCAAGATTGTCTTAATTGTGGTGAAATCAGACCTGTCAGTGCTGGGATGTGAATTCAGTTCACATGCATCCATGTGCAGACACACTCTGGGGGTGGGAGTTGGCAGCTGGGTGGAGGAGAAAGGAAAAAGTGATTTTGAAATGTATTTATTAAATCACTGCTGAGAGGAGAGGGGGGAGAAGAGGAGCCTGGGAATCTGCTGCTGAGGCTTAACCAGGAGAGGACAAAGAGCCTTTGCACTGTAGGAAAGTAACTTTTTTAAAAAAGAGAAAGAAATCCCCCCAAATTTTCACACACCCCCAAGCAAAACGTGCCTTAAAGACACAGGACAGGGATCAGTGACAGCATTTGATGTCAGGACACTGCACAGAGCCAGCAGTTGGGGTGACCCCGCCAGTTTGCTCGTGTTAATTAGGGTTTTGAGCAATTAAGTGTTGGTTGCAGGGCACGGCAGTGCAGTCAGTTGCTCTCCCCGGGTGCTGCTGACTGAGCCCACGGAGGTTCAAACAGCTCCAGGACGCTCCCAAAGCAGCGTCTCCTCACCTGCAGCTCCCCTGGGAGAACAGGGAGCTGGAATCCTTGTCCTCACACAACCTTTCTCCGTCCTGGTGTCAACCAGAACCCCGGGGAGCAAACCCAAAACTTCCACCCTCATCCTGCGAGCTGGGAATGGGAAGAGCAGAGCGAGGACAGCCCTTGTCCCACTGTTTTCCTGGAGGTCTCCTGGATGCTGAGGGGGAGGATCACACCCAGTGCAGTTCCCCAGCACCGCACCAGGAGGCTTCACTCACCTGGTGCCAAACGCCCGCTGAACATCGATTATACTCATTGCAATAATAAATATGATATCATGCTTAGATGTCGCAACACAACACTGAAATTCGGGTTGGACAGGGAAAGATTTCTTCTAAAGTCAGAGCTGGTGCAGTATTTCCTTCAGCTGCTTCCTTAAAGAAAGCACAGCCTTGAATGACTTGCCATTAAAGGTGCCTTCTCGCTCAGATTTCCCCCATGTTCGGGAAA
This sequence comes from Lophotriccus pileatus, assembly GCA_035583135.1. NCBI lineage: Eukaryota > Metazoa > Chordata > Aves > Passeriformes > Tyrannidae > Lophotriccus > Lophotriccus pileatus. The sequence goes on from JAWWES010000059.1 coordinate 3,707,724, forward strand.
GACAATATTTTATTAAATATAATATATATTGTATTATATATAATAAATGTTAATTTTTTATTCATTTTTCTGTCTTCTTCTCCGACCTCAGTTTTTTTAATTAAAAAATTCCAGAATGGGAAAACCAAAAAAAAGCAAAACTAATTGTTGGGCGACTACTGTTTAAAAATCTGTGACCAACCAAACAAACGACAACCATAGCATTTAAAAAAACACAAATAAACCCAAAGTGCTAATGAACAAGAAATAAGCATCTTAAACACGTGCAGAATCTGCTGCTACTTGAGAATTTTTCCCCAGAAAGCCACTTCAATTCCACTTCTCTCCGAATCCGAACATCCAAGCCCAAGGCTCGTGAGCCTGGATATGGAAAAAACCACCCAAAAAAACCCCAAATTGCAATGTGAGTCTCCTCCCGATTCCCCCCACCTGCCCCGGCCTTGTGGGAGCAGGAGCCTCTCAGAGCCCCACAGAAGCAGGTGGAGGAGTATTTTAAGTAACAAGGAAAGCAGTTTAATTAAGCTCTTCTCAGACTTGCAAACTGGGAGAGTCGCTTTTCTCCCCACCCACCCCAATAACAGAGCCCACAGCAAACAGTCACTTCTCCCCTTCTCCCCACCCAGATTTCCACCTCCCTGGGAAGGACAGGGGGTTTGGGAAGGACTTTTATTCCCGGAGAAGGTTTGGGGTGGGGAGGGGGGGAATTTTTTAGACCGTCTGGCTTGGAAAATCCCAAGACCCCTCATCAGAGGCAGGATCCTGCTGTGCTCTGCATCCTGCGAGCTCTGGAGGGAACCCAGTCCCCCCTGACACAGCCCTGCCAGCCAGAGCTGCCTCCTCGTTAGTGCTGCGGTGGAAAGAACACCATTAATCCTCAAAAAAAAACCCAACCACCACTGGTGCATTTCCCTTCAGGAGCTGCAGAAATGTTTGTGTTCCCCGTTCTCAGTGCTGGTAACTCGCCCCTGTGTGGGAAGTCGAGGTGCACGAGGCGAAGATTTGGCTTTTCCAACCCCAAAATTCGGTTATTTTTTAAAAAAAAATCCTTCTGGATTCTACACTCGGATATCCCAGAGCCTCAAAAATAACCTACAACAAGACACACCTGAACCCAGAACTGTCTCCTATGTCCCGTTGTCCTAAAGGCTGCTCTTCCCTTTCTTTGTTCCCTTCTTTATTTTTTTTTTTTTTCTTCTGGTTTTTCCTATTCTGGAATTTTTATATGCAGAAAGTTGAGGTCCAAGGAGGAGACAGAAAAAGGTATTAAAAATTCAATATAAGGCCGATTTTTTTCACTCTTGCCCAAAGAGGGGAAAAAATTTGGGAGAGAAGTTTCACCTTAAATGAGAAGTTTTATCAGGGCATTTTTCATTTAACTGCTGGAAGTTACAGCCCCAGCATAATTAGGAATCCTGTTCACCACAGACACATCAGCACGAAGTTCTAGCGGTGTAAAAACCTCTCCCTGCCCACAATTAATCCAACTTATGGTCTCTCCAAGGGCTCCAGGTTTACCAATATTTCCGGAAAGCCTCCAAAATACTGGTAAATATTTTTATTTAGCCTCATAAGATGAGCCTAAAATACTTCAGCTCAGCTGTGATGATGAGCCTAACGATGATCCATGCTGGTTTTCATGGAGCTTGGAGCACTTGTCCCACTTGCTGAAGGTTCATGAACCAAAAAAAAAACCCCTCCTCTCGTCTTTGTTGCTGCCTCTGAGGCTGCAGATCTTCACCCTTCCTGCTGCTGAGGTCTGCTGCAATATTTACAGGTTTCTGACTCACTGACTTTAATTACACATCTGGATTTTCAAATTATATTTGCAAAGTCAAGCCCAGACAGGCCGTTTTCCTGCCCCAACCTCCCCCTTTTTTTTTCCCCTCTGGGGGAGTAGTGGTAAAAAAATCAGCATTTTTCACCTTCCCTTTGTTTCAAGGAGCTGAAAAATAACTTTGGCCTTCGATATTATTCGAGCCAAGTCTTCTTTTTATTTTTTTTTCCTTCTCTTTTCAATTTTTCATCATTATTTCTGCCTCAACAAAACCTGAATGAAGTTAAACAAACCAAAAAGTTTTTGACTAAGGTTAAGTGTCTGGCTTAAGCTGACAAAGCCCAGGAAATTGAAAGTTAAGGCTGATAGTAACAAATTCTGGCTTTTATGAAAAAAAAAAAAAAGAAAGAAAGAAAGAAAGAAAAGGCAAAGACAGAATGGTCTGAGCTATAAATAATTCCTGCCAGAACTTTTCATCCTTAGGCTCAAGCCCACTTGGACACAGATGGAAGTGCAAGCACACACATAACCCTCCTCACTGTTTAAATGTTGGGTTAAGGTGCTTAATTCTCACCAGCTCCATCAAACACATCACCAGGGGCCGTGTCCTGGGCGAGGGTGTTAACGAAGCACTCCTGGGAAGGGGTCATTATTTACCCAGAAGGCCAAGAAAGCACCACTGGAGATGTTTGGTCTCCCAGGTAAATAAGGATTTAACCTGCAGGAATGAAGAATTCAAATACCTTTTTTAAGGCTTTGATAAAATACTGGATGCATGCAATGATATTTTTACAGTGCAGCCCCATCAGCCCAGTTTTTCTCTGTGTTGGGGCCTCATGACGTTGTTTGACGATGCTGAAGTGGCTGAAGAACAGAAGCAGTTCTGATTTAAACTTTCACAAAAAAAGAAACCCTTTGCCTTTCCTGTATTCCTTAAAAAGGTGCTTCTGCTTGGGAATCTTTAGTATTTTTAAGTAGCAGACCTGAATCCTTCTTGTTTCAAGAGTAAAAGAGCAGAATCTTGTGTGTCACTGCATATATATACATATATTTTTAACTGTTAGTTCTCTCTGTTGATTTCTCCCCTTAATTAAGAATTTTTTGGGCATGTCCAAATGATTAGTTTATCCAGCCTAAAGCTGGGCTTTCCTTCCCAGCTCCTAAATCCGTAGCCAGGATTGGACATCAGGGTGGCAAACAGGAGAGGCTTCACCCCTGAGAGGGCAGGTGTGTTCAGAGGGGGAAGAGATTAAAAAAATGATGATTAGATTAAAAAAAAGCCCCAACAAACCCACAAACTCAAGCCCTGAAGAGGAGCATTATAGAAACTTTAAATCAAATACACCCTCCTGTCCTCAGAAGAGGAAGGGGGGGGAGGAAAAGAAATGAAATCTTGGCTCGCTGGCTGAAATCTTAAACTGTTGACTAAACTTTCTGCAAGTTGTCTGCTCACCATACACATCTCTGGATGTTGGGGGGGGGGGGGGGAGGGAAATCTGGAAACGCTTATAAAATGTGAAATTGCAACATCAATCCCCCACCATCAGCCTGCAATCAGCCCTGTTATTGTCCAGCCCCGAGCCCGGGCTCTGCTACAGCGGGAATTCAGAGCAGCAAGTGGATGATCCATAACCTTCCCCGTGTCCAAATGAAAAAACCGTTGCCAAGGAAACACCCAAATATCAAAATTGAAATATAGCTGGGCCCTTAATGAGCCCAAAAGGAGCTGTAGGAAGTTTACTCAAGTTCAGCAGAGATTTTGGCTGAGTGTGGGGAAGGCATTATTAAAAGAGATCCCAGCTCCGCGGTGGAGGTGGGAGAAGGAACACAATGCAGCTTTGCAATGGAACTGTGTTTAAAATCCTCTATTTTTCTCCTCTTGGGATAACTGCAAACACCCAAAAACACAATAAAAACGCTATGGGGGAGGGGGGACAAAAAGCAAAACACCCATTTGGGGACAGAACCAAACAAAAAGAAGGCGAACTTGTAACGTTCGCACAACGATGCAACCTTAAAAAAAAGAAAAGGTACAGTTTTCCAAGAACTGCATTTTTCTGACATCTTGTGCATATTGAGGTCCATAGAGACTTCCCATTTTCCACACTCAGCACTTTGAGGGTCAGGGAGGTCAAGGCACCAGAATTCCCAATGGATCGCTGATAGTTCATCCAGAACAATCAAGCTACTGGCTGTGCCTCCCCCCTCGTTACCAGGCTGACACTGGGGGAGAGAAATAGCCACTGCCACGAGCAATGGGAAACCCAGAGGCAGGAGATTAATTTGAGATAGTCTGTTGCTTTAGTGCTCTAATTCTTTGAAGTCGTAACTCGCATTTCCACACCCCCCCCCCAAAAAAAATAAAATAGAAATAAAAGTTTCCAGCTGAAAGAAACTCCAGCCCCGACTGCTCCTCTGAAAGCTGAGCAAGGGCAGGATTTCCACGTTTCTCGGAGGTTTCTGTCATGTCAAATGAGGAACTCTGGGGTGGGAAGAGCCTTTCCTCTGGATCATCCTGGAAGCACCCAGAACAAAGGCTCTGAGGGGTGGCAAAAATCCAGCCAGAGCTGCGAAAAACACCGACCACCAAACCCAACCTTATTATTCCTGTTCAGCCTCTTAGCCCTGGCTGGAAACCGACCAGTGTTTGCCAGATAAATTAGTCAGGGGGGAAAAAAAAGAATTAAATATTTAAGCAAATAGGTAAAAGAGTAGTTTCCCTCCTTGTTTGTTCTTTTTTTCACACGGGATTGTTTGCACACCTTAACTAAACTCCAGATCAGAGTCGCTGTCTCCATCCTCTGACATGTGTATTTGTGTGCTCATTCAATAAGTTCACTTGCTAATTAAATCACGGGTTTTAAATATTCCACCCGACCCGCCTCTGCCCGAACTTTAAACTTGCAGCGCCAAACGACCGAGAAAGGAGCCACCCGAGGCCCAGCAGGGTTGGTGTTGATCTAAAGAGCAGTTTTCAAAACATCTGGCTGGGTTTGGCCCCCAAAAATTATTTCCAAAAAAAAAAAAGAATTAAAAAGAATCCCAATGCCTCGCTTTAAAAATACCAGCAAGGCGTGGAGTTGGATTTAAATAACAATGGTTTCTCAGGGATGTTTTGCAGGGTTTACCCAGCTACCAGGGAAAAGTGAGAATTTGAAGCCAAAAAACCAATTGATGCTCCTGGCTTAAATCTTTACAGGACTCTTAAATAATGTTTAAACCAACAGCCAATTAAAAAGCAGGCAGCTATGCCCACATATATAAATGATACTTATTATGAGTCATTTCTGCTTCTAATGAATAAACTCCTCCGAAGATAAAACACGTTGCATCATAAAAATAAATTGATTTTTTTTTTGTTGTTTTAAATAGGATGTGGTTAAAATGGTTAAATCATTATTGAACACAGCTCCTCAAAACCACATGCAGTTTTTTCCATGTTGTTTCCCCACTTCAGAATGAAAATCGGGATAATTTGGCCAATTTGGCACCTTCCCATCATGGGCTGCCATTAAAGCCCAGCCAAGTGCTAAAGCTTTCTGACTTCCAGAAAGGTTTGTGGGCCCCAGTAGGTGCTGAATGGCCACTTCACATCCTTAGAAGCTTCACAATATTCTGGGCATCAGAGCTGGGAAAATGCCACAAGGTGGGAGTGAAAATACAGTCTGAGCACAGTTATTATTTGGGTGTGATTCCCTGGATTTTCTTCCATTATGAAACAGAAGTTTACAGGAAAAAAAAAATAAATATTCAGGTTCACCTAGGAAGGGTCTTTGCTAAAAATTGAAAGCCTGGGTGTTTTTTTTTTTTATTATTATTCTTACAGTCCTAAGGAGAGAGGAGAAAGAGAAAGGAAGAAAAAAAAAAAACCCAAAAAACCTGATTGTTGCTTTCTCTGCAGCTACTGTAAATATTTTATGAATGGATACCTCAGAGCAAAGCACCCAGAGAAAAAAAAAACCTCTGTAATTATTTGTCTAACACACCGAGGAAGGATTTGGACTTTGCCATAAGTCCTTAATGCAAAGAACTTGTCAACATCAGCTTGTTGAGACATTAAGAGGATTTCTCGAGGTGCCACCTTTTAAACTCAGTATTAAGCACAGCTTCCAGTAAATTCACCCCGTGGTAAGCAATTCCAGATGAGTTCTAGTGACAGGCTTCAGTCTCAAGGTACTTATTCATTGCACATTAAAATCTCATGTTCCCAGGCCTGGGTTGTTTTCTGACTGATATCCAATTAGGGAATAGAGAAAAGAGGCATTTCCAAAGCTGGAGCTGAGCAAAATAACCCAGAGCAGTAACTCACTGATAACCACCAGCAGCACTCGGCGCTCTCTGTTTACTGACAAGAAGGTAAACTGGACAGAAATTAGATCCCCAACACTAATAGCTGCTCCAAAATAATTGCCCAGCAGAGCAGGAGCAGCATTTCAGCCACACAAAACAGACCATAGGAAATGTTTGTAGCCACTAAACAACCAACTTGCAGCCCGTTTCAGATCTTCCCAGCCGATCTCTGCATGAAACACCCTGAGCACTGGGTGCCAGAAGCCCAGGCAATTAGTGGCTGTAGGAAAAGCACCATAATAAACATTTCATGGACGGGAAAACCGAGGCTTGAAGTGACCTGAGGAACCCCAAGTCGCTGGGGAAGCTTCTGGCAGAGCCCAACACTGAAAGCAGGTCACTTAAGCATTGGATTTTTAACTTCAGGTGATTGTTCTTCTCTTCCTCTTCCACAGCAGAAAAGAAATAAAGGGTCCAACCAGGACAAGGGAACACTGACAGACAGACAAGCTCAGCCAGCGTTACCTGCAGCCTGCCCAGGAGCCAGGGCTGCTGCAGGAGCTCGGGAATGAAGTGTGCAGGGCAGGAATCCCTCCCAGCAGCAGCAGGCAGCCTTTCCTTTTACGACTGCTAAATGCCTGGCTTTTTCCCCAAGCAATTTACAGAGCAGCCACATGTCAAGATGGCTGTTGGGAACCAAGATGCTCCAAGTTACTCAAAATAGATCAGGGATTCTACTGACAGATGCCTGTGGTACTTGCCTGGCTAATTTGCTTTTATTATGGTGAACGAGGCTTCTGTTAAATGTTTGCTGTCTCCTGCGTGTTTATTATGATGGGGAGGTTTATGCAGGGGTTTGTAGAACTGTCTACTGTGTGATGGTGGGGGGTTTATCCATGTTTGTGTTCTTTCATCGTGATGGGAATGTGTGTTTTTAATAGCCTGCTTCACTTCCATGACATTGGGTGCTTTATTTAAGGGGTCCAAACAGCCTCCTTTTAACACATCTGTGTGAAGGCTTTTATATTCTGCTTTTAAACTAAGCAGGAAAGTTGTTGTCCCTATCCCTCCTAATACTAGGAGCTTCCTACATCCATAGGCTGTTCCCAACAGGACTTCCATGTAAAGCAACTCCAGGCAAATATTTGCAGAGCCCTGGCAGGAGTTTCAGCCTGCTTGGCAATATGCTGCTCGAACACTGCCTGTCCAGAGGGTTTCCTGTGCAAACTCCTGAGTGAACATATCCAAGAGGAAAAGAGGGAAGACAAAGTCAACCAGCAGAGCATCAGGATGGCAAAGTGGCTTGTCACACAAGCTCATGTTAGAGGCTGTTTTGATAGAAGAGTCTGGGAGATCTTTTCTACGTTCCCCAAACAGTTTGAAGAAGTTCAAAACAGGAAAAGAAAAAGACAAGTCATGAAGAGTGTAGGACTGGACACCAGCAGGGAAGAGGGAAGGAATAGGGCTTGGTGTGGAAAAAGGCTTGATGAAGTGAAGAAGAACTGCACAGGGGTCATATAAAACCATGGAGAGTCTGCAGAGTAAACAGGGTGCAGAGTAAAGCTGTAATGATAGGGATGGGCTTCGGGTGACTGGGGAGGACTGGAAGGTGTAGCAACCCATGTATGAGATGACCAAGCCTCAAACTGGAGAAGGAAGAGATCTGCTTTAAAGAGGGATTTACAAAGAGAGATTTGCAGCAGCAGGAAAAAGGCAAAACAAAACGAAATAAACAAGCAAAAATCCCACAAAACCCACAAACAAACAAACAAACAAACAAAACCACCCAACAGCAAAAAATGAAAGGAGAAAAGCTGAAGCTGATATCAAAGGCAGGGACACAAATTACCAGGTGAAGTCCCAGCCTGGGAACACAGCACCTAACAGGTGGAATCAAAGAGCAGCCAGCCTAATCCAGGACGTTTGACACCCTGATGGGAGGCAGAGAAAGTATCTTAATCCTTCTTGAACAGATGGGAAAATCCAAGGCAAAGATCCAGACCTCTTGTTTCGTTGGGGTTTATTTTTTAACTCCTCTGAAGTCCCAAGCAGAGCAGACCCCTCATCTATTCCCTGGTGCCCTTTCCTTCATCCCTCTGCTACACAAAGCACAGCCCTTGGGGCCAGGCAGGGCACTGAGAGCTCTGATTTGCAGTTTCCTCGTCCAACAGTTCAGCAATAAGATCCCAAAAACACAGGCAGTGCCTTATTTTCCAGGACTGGCCACGGGAGCAAAGTTAAATGTGTTTGAAGGGTCTGCAAGATCAAGGCTAAGTTGGTGATTGCCTCTGTTTTCACAAATATGGGTTTGTGAGTCAATCAATAGGAAAAGACAAGGCATTACTTACAGATGTTGGATTTATGACCTGCCCCAGCCAAAGCAACAAGCCTGTAATAGTCTCAAACTCTCAGTTTCCTGCTGGCATTTGGAGTTACCTGACTGATCACCTTGCACTGGGAAGGGGGCTCATGGAAAGCTTTTGCAAACATCATTTTGCATCATCTCAGAGCCTTCCCAGCTCACAGAGGTCGAGTCTTATTCTCATTAAAGGAGGAGGCAAGTGGATGAGGTGTCTGGGGACAGATCCAGATGAGAACACTCAAATAGGACTCTCAAGCACCAAATCCCACCTCAGAGGCAGAATGTGAGTGGAACAGAGCACTAATTAAACCAGAATGACCAGCCAGCTCCAAAGAGGTGAGGGCTTATTTTTAATTTTCATTTGGTCTACCATTTGAGTTCTCCCATGAAGAGAAGAGTTCTGTGTAACAACATTTGTTTTATCAGCTCGCTGCCCCTGCAAGATAAAGTCGCCTGTGACAAACAGGGTCAAACCACCTCTGTGCTGCACACACCTGGCACCAAACCTTTCCTCCTAGAAACCAAAGAAATTATTCCCCCCAGAAATCACCACCTGAGCACCTGTGCCACCATTTCCCTCCTTTCCCCAGGTCTAGCTGGCCCTTGACTGATGTTCCCTTATAAAAATTAAGCATCACCAGTTCCTCTTTGTTAGAGCATGGACCACACATCACCCTAAGCAAAAGAAACCTCTAATTAAATACTAAACCAAAACCACCAGAGAAGGGCACAGAACCAGATTTACTTATGCAAAGCTTTGTTTGAATTACACAGATATATTTTTTAAGAAAAGGAACATAAGGAAAAACCCCACCAGGAGACCCCCTCTGTGATTAAAGCCGTGATTAAAAGTCACACTGGTGAACGTTCCACCTGCAAACAAAAGAAGGCAGGGGTGTACATTTGTTGGAGTGGATGATGGGAAGAAGAAAAAGTACAAGTGAGTAATGTGCATTCATCCACTGCAACAAAAACAAACCCTTCATCTCCTCCTCTGCGCTGAAACACAGTCAGTCACTCCCAGTCCCAGGAGTGCCACCCCCATGGACCACCAAACTAAAGCTGAACAAAGGAGGCTCATTTAGACCATGTTCAAGGCAGATATCCTGTTTACTGAGCACCTCGATTTTTGGAGGAGGACAGCAGCTGAAAAATCTGTGACTCCTGAAGTTGTGGGGTGGGAGATGTTACTTCTGGCTCCTTTTCTTGCTTTGCAGGCAAGAACGGGGTAAGGGGAGAGAAGGAAAATTCGGGGGAGTTTATCCCGGCAAACACAATCAGAGGGGGGAGAGGGGGTGTTCAAAACGTGGCTAAAAAAGAAAAAAAAAATTAACATTTCACAAGTTCCCCCTGTGGCCTCCCTTGCTCCTCCTCCCCCATCAAAAATTCATAAAGGGAATCAGCATTCTTTACCCGATGGGTCCCGGAGGTGCCATAGACCTTGTTGGAGAGAAAGGGCTATAAATACCGAATTATACACCTCAGGGGAGGGCAGGGCTGAGGATTCAGCTCCGAGGCTGCAGCTCCAGCCGCCCCCCACCCCCCGGGATCTCCCTCCCGACTCCAGGTCCGGCGTGGCAGGGAAATGGGTCAGGTGTGTCGGTTCTGGGATCGCCGACCCCTGACACCCCTAATGATGCCCAAAGTCCTCCCCCTCCCGGTCCCGCTGCCCCCTGCGCGCCACAAACTTCCCCGAGTGAAAGGATGAAGAGCTGGGCCACTTCACAGATGCTCCTGGCCCCGCTAAATACTGATTTTCAGCCCTCTTCTCTTGCCTCCAAACCACCCCAAGGGCAACCACACTTTCACCGCGGGGTCCTCCGTGGTGCTTTTGTTCCAGCTAAAATGCAAACTCCTCATTATTGAACTCTACAAGGCTCCAAAAACTAACAGCTGATTTATTTTTCTTTTTTTTTTTTCCTTTTCTAAGTATTTCCCATTGGGGTGGTGATGGGAGGTAACAGGTGTCAAACAGCTAAAAAAAGCTCTCTTTTTTTTAAAAAAGCCCATACATGGGCTTAGGCTGGTGGGAGCCAAAGCCACCCATCTCCAGGAGCAGAAAAGAGAGAGAAAACCGCACTCTAATCCTCTGTTCAAGTTCACCCCAACACATCTTTTTATATCTATTTATTTCTATTTGTTTCTCTTATATCCCCTTATTAAAACGCGTCGCCGCTTTTTAATTCGCCTGCACCAATTTTAAAGGAATTCTGGGGGAAAGGAATACCTTCAAGCATTAATTTGCCTCCCGTAGGTCATGGCACAGATGTTATTCCAGAACACCATCAGGAATGTTGCAGCGGGAAAATGGGATCACCCAGTTCCTAAACTGGAATCTGGCTGAGGACACGGGGGCCAAAATTCCTCCCCCAAAGGAAAGCAGCACGGTGTTGTTAATGCCACAATGTATTTTTCAGCATAAAATAAAAATGAAATAAAAATTATAAAAAATAAAATAGAGCTTAAGATGCTGGTTCTCTAGAAAGATATGGGAAAATTCGAATTTACTTGAAATTACTGGGAAAGGACCTTAAAATTCAGCCTTTTCCACCCCCTGCCATGGGCAGGGACATCTTCCAGTAGCCCAGCTTGCTCCAACCTGGCCTTGGACGCTTCCAGGGATGGGCCATAAATATAGGCATACACATATTTTTATAAATGATTGAAAATCTGAGCTTGTTCTTCTTTAACAACTTCTGCACTTCAGCTCTTCCCCTGTGAACGGGTTTGCCTCTTTCTGAGCCCCAAATCCAAGTAAATTCTTTGCTGCAGGAAGCAAACTCACCTTCTTGTTGGGTTATGTTGTGTTGCAGGAGGGCAGACTTGACACCACCGCCCAATAAAGATAAACCACAGTTTGTAATTGCAACCATTAAAAACCAAACATTTAAAACACCAAGAAACGGACTCAGCTCGGAAGGGTTTTTCCTCACACGGCCCCTCCGTCCCCAACTGGGACAGGCTCTCTCGTTGTATTCCCTTGAAAACTCCCTGCCAGGCCATCTCATATAAAAGTATAAATCCCACTTATCCAGCCCCTCAAGGGAAGCCAGGTTCCTGTGGATAAGCAGGGTTAGAGATGCTGGGAACTCTGAGCCTCCCAGCACGGAAAAGGCCGCGCTCCAGGTCCCCACCCCTGAGGCACAAGGAAGACAAGACCAAAACGCTTTGCTGACTGGCCAAAATTTGAAGGGATTGTGCTCCAAACAAGTAAAAAAAAAAAAAATGTGGCTGTTGTACATACACACTGTTAACCCTTTTGCTCCCAGCATCAGGGAGGTGGATGAGGAAAATCAGCGTGGTTTTTTCCTCGGGGTGCTGAGGAAAAAATCAGATTTTTCTGAGTTTCTGGTTGCTGGTCCTTGTTTGCTCCGAGTTTGGGCACGAGGGAGGCCAGAGCCAGAGAGATGAGCTGCCTTGCCATCCTGGGACCAGCACAGCACGTCACTCAGCTCTCTGTCAGGGCATTTCTGACCATCAGCTGATGTTTCTCGTGTCACCTCTGTGCTCTCACAGGTGCTTTCTGCAGGGCAGAGGAGAAGGGGGATGGGATGGGATGGGATGGGATGGGATGGGATGGGATGGGATGGGATGGGGTGGGATGGGATGGGATGGGGTGGGATGGGATGGGATGGGATGGGATGGGATGGGATGGGATGGGATGGGATGGGATGGGATGGGATGGGGTGCACACCAGTCATGCTAAACACAAATGTCAAGGAAACTGAGGATGCCCCATCCCTGGAAGTGTCCAAGGCCAGGCTGGAGCAACCTGGTCCAGTGAAGGTGTCCCTGCCATGGCAGGGGCTGGAATTAGCGGCACTTTAAGGTCCTTTCCAGCCCCAACCATTCAGTGCTGCTGTGATTTGTCTGGGGTTGGCAGTGAAATCCAGCTCAGCACCAGTGGCACACGTGGTGAGGCGAAGATGACCCTCAGAGAGCCCCTTGGAGGGGGCTGTAGGACCAAGTGTGGCTTGGCTCTGTCAGCCTAGAGGACTGGAAAAGGAAAATAAAACTGTAACCAAAGCAGAAATACAGGTTGAAAGGTAACTGCGCACTCCCTGGCTCGCTCATAAGAAACTTTCCTCAGCTTCTCTTGTTTAGTAAAAGTGCACAGTGGCCACATATTGATACATTAACAGCCCTAAACCCCATAAAACATTAATATCTGGAGTTGTGCCCCCTTTGCTGACCTGCTGAGCAGGTTCCAGCCTCTGCCACCCCTGTGTTAAATGGACACAACCCTTGTGAACTCACTCATGAATTGCCAAATCCTCTCCTTCCTTTTAACTTCGGGCTCCACCACTAGATGGGACTAAGGGCCAGCACATCCTCACAGGGGTCAGGGACTGGCTCTGGAAAGCCGATGTTTACAGAGCAACTCAACATGTTATGGGGATGTTCAGCCCCTATAAACCAGAAGGTCCTTCTAAAATGCATTTACAGAATTTATTCCCCTGTGATGATAAAGTTTTATGCCTCATTTCTTCCTCCTCTCTTGACCCTGCAAGGAAAGCTCCAGTCTCTGCCCAGGAGTTATTTCTGTGGGATGAATAACAAGGAGTTTATAACGAGGCTCCAAACTTGTTCTTTGAGTTTAACCCGGAAAAACAAACAAATATTGGATACAGCCAGAGCTGGAAAGACAAGGCAAAAAGGGGAAGAGGGGAAAGTATTACCAGGACAAGCTCAAGCAGCGTTTGGAAAACGCTCTCAGGGATTGCTGGGGTGTCTGTGCAGGGCCAGGAGTTGGACTGGATGATCCTTTGGGATCCTCCAAGCTCAGGATATTCTGTAATTCCATGATTCTAAGCAGAGACTCCTATTTTGAACCCGGGATTAATTGGTATCATCACCCAAAATGAGCAAAGGACACTTTGGCTCAGCAGAAACAAGTTTAAGGCAGAAAATCACAATAGCTGGACAGCTTCTTAACTCCCAGGGTGTGCTGCTCTTGACAGATGGATTGCAAGTTTAGGAGGAGACTGGAAGGAGCTGGGATAGCAAAGGTGAAGGGGTTAATTTGCCAGTTAACAACTGGGAAACGTGGGACTGGGGGTGCAGGAGGGGGTGGTCCCATCCCAGCTCCACGTCCCCCCCTGAGAGGATCCTGCTGCTCCCAGGCTTTAGGATGTTCGCTGTGGGAGTTGGCAACGCCGTGGAGGACGAGCTGAGGGAGATTGCTTCAGAACCAGTGGCTGAGCACTATTTCTACACTGCTGACTTCAGAACCATCAGCAAGATCGGGAAGAAGCTGCAGATGAAGATCTGTGTTGGTGAGAGTTGGGGGATTGGGGAGGGGGGACAAAAATGCCCCTTCAGGTGGGTGTTCCAAACAGCTCTCTGTTCTCACTGTGTGGAGCTGGCAGTGGAAGGAGCAGCAGACATCAGTTTTGGGTGGTTACCTGCAAAGCAAGCCCTATACCTCAGCCATCTCCCCCTCTCCCAAACTCCCTCTCCTTCCCTTTTCCTCCACCTTTCTCCCCTTCTCTACCTTTCTCCCCAGAAATTACGAATTCAGGCCATGCCAGCTCCTGAGAGCAGCCAAAAGTGGCAGAAGGAAAGAAGAGATCTCTTCAAAGAGAAGCCAAGGCTCGATTTATTTGCCTTAATTATGTAGATCATCACAAAACTGAAGCTTTCTAACCACTGGCTGCTTCTCCAGGCAGACAAACACCACGGGGGCAACACATTTCAGGTGGAAATGAGCACCTGGCACCTTCAAAATGACTTGCAGGTGTCTAAATTTTGGGCAACATCAGTGCCAGGTTGCTCATGTTTGGGCAGCCCAGTGCTGCAAAGGCTGAGAGAGGACTGAGAGGGGGAGACAGACATGACCAAATTTAAAGAAAGTTGACCTGAGTCTAAAAATTATTAAAAAAAAAGAACAAACCCAGCTATTTTAGGTGGGTTTTTTAAGTACTCATGTGCCTCCTGTGAAATATTGGCCCTTTGTGATGCAGCTGCTGGTTTGAGGCAGATGATGGTGAATCCCAACCCCCTCCAGGCTTGGTTTGAGACACTGAAAACCTTGCAAACACCTGAGAGCTGCCCTGCCAAGCTCACCAGGAGCTCCTCTGTCCAGTCCAGGTGCTCAGGCTCCTTTATCCCACCAGGGAAACGTTTCCTTCCAGTTCCCAGCAAGACAAACTGCCCAGAGCTCTGGTGGGGCTCCCCAAAAAAGCTCTGCCAAGCTCAGCTCTGCTTCCCACGAGTGTCCAGAGCTGCCCCATCATCCCCACTGCTCTCGTGGCATCAGCAGATGAAATAATGCCCTTTGCCAAATTTATTCTCCTTTTTCCCTTTCCTTGCCATTTCTAACCTGGTTATCTGTGCCAAGCCCTTGTAAATCTCAGTTGCAGTCAGTGGTTTGTCTGTTTTGCTCCCTGAGTATGAATTAGAGAGAAAAAATTTCCTTGGCAAATCAAGGGGTTTTGCCTCAGGAAAATCAGATTTGGATCCTTGCACCCTCGTGGGTCATTATGGGTAAGTGCCTTGGCCTCCAGATTCCTAAAGATGGGACTTCCCTTTCCTCTAAGAGGCCCCAGTGGAAAAGTTACACTGCTTAGGATTAATTAAAACATTTAATTCAAGAAGTTTTTTTGAAAAAGAAACAGGCTCTGTGTCTGCAGAGAGTCAGCTTTGCAAGGCAGAGACTTTTTAGGCTCCCCTAAAAAGCAGGAGTCAATCCAAGAACAAAGTGATGGGAGCTGTGTCCAAAAAAAAACCCAAACAAACCCCAACATATTGTATTTAAACACCTTTCCAGAAAGCAAATACATTTAGGCTTCAGCATTCACAAAAAAAAAAAAAAAGGCAAATTTCAGAAAAAGTATTTGTTGGCAAAAAAAAAAAAAATCAATTTGGGTAAATATATTAATATTTAAGTATTAAAAAAAAAAAAAAAGGAAAGGAAAGGAAATATTTACATTTGTTTGATTTCCAGTGCCAGCTTGTATTTATCAACAGATGGCCAGAAATCTTCTGGTGATATCCAGCTTTAGTTTACTCAGGATTTGGGGTTTCGTGTAAGTGATGTCCTTTCCTTTGAAAAGTCTTACTCTTGTTTACTCCTTCCAGTGCCTTTCTTTTCCCAACCTTTTTTTTACCCTTTTTACTCCTTTTTTACTCCCATTCCAGTTAATTTTCCTTGAAGAATATATGGAAATCATGGACACAGGTTAACAATTAATGCTCCAGCCACTCAAGGACTGGAAAAAACTGAAGCAGAGCTCGACCAAGCCTTGACTCAGATGGTAACCAGGGCCTCCAATTTTTATTTGCCGTTACTGGGAGGTGGTTTTGAGCACCATGTTTGGTCAGATTCGAATTTGCTTTATTTCACTCAGCTCAGGGATTCCAATTAAACCCTTTTTTGTTTTGGTACCACTTAACCCTTGACATTCTGATCCACAGAGGAGGATCCCTGTGAATGTAAATCCATCCTGAAGTTCCAGACCAAAGTGGAAGATCTCATCAATTCTCTGCAGCAGAAATATATCCTTTGGGAGCTGGGTTTGCCCAGCTGTCCTTTGGGAGTTGGGTTGTGGTTTCTGGTGGGACCAGCAGGGAAATTCCACTCCTGGGGGGGAAGGAGGTTGGGAAGGAAGCTGGAAACAAGACTTTTGGGTTGTTGCACGTGGCATTTTCATGCTCTGGTCTGGTTGACAAGGTGGGGATTGGTCAAAGGCTGGGCTTGATGATCTTGGAGGGCTTTTCCAACCTTAATGGTCCTGTGGTTCTGTGAAGATGGGTCATTTATGAGGCTGCAAACTGCAGGTCTGGATAATTCAGATGGATGCATCCCATAAGTGAGGTCCAAACCGGGCTAAAACTCAGTTCTAGGAGGTGAACTCTCATGTAGCTGCTCAGTGCAAACATCTCCAGCAAGGTGAGCTGGGTCTCGTCTCAACCAAGTTGATTTATTCGCATGTTTCCTGCTCTGCTGTGTCACTTGCATGGGTTCGTTTCTGCCTTTTGAAGCCAAACCCAGTGAAATCCATGACCTGTGTTCTGCAAAAGGTCCCAGGAGATCAGCAGTTCTCACCCGGGGTGTTGCTGCTCCCGGGCCCATCTCGAAAAGCAATTAGCGAAACGAGCAGAAAATTGCTACTACTCGCTTTGTAACTCCCAAGGAAAGCACTTGGCTCCTCTCTCCAGGCTGCTCGGGGTCAGGAACTCCTGTCAGCCACTCCAAACACCTCCAGTGGCTCTCACAGGTTTCACTCTTCCCTACAGAGCTGTGTGGGACAGGGGTGTGTGCGCAGACATTTCCTACCTTCGGCAAAAGTCCAGCAGCCTGAAAAGGTGTGGGTGAGAGCAGCTGAGAAATTCCCCGTGCTCTCAGCAAGGCAGCACCATCCCACTCCTCATCAGCCAGGGAGGGCTGGGGAAAGGAATCGTGGAACCACAGAGAGGTTTGGGTTGGAAGGGACCTTAAAAATCATCCGGTCCCATTCCCTGCCACGGGCAGGGACACCTTCCACCAGCCCAGGTTGCTCCAACCTGGCCTTGGACACTTCCAGGGATCCAGGGGCAGCCACAGCTTCTCTGGGCACCCTGTGCCAGGGCCTGCCCACCCTCCCAGGGAGGGATTTCTTCCCAATATCTGATCTAAATCTGTCTTCATTCCCAACGTGCCTTCATTCCCTCCTTAACTCCTGCCCACTGGAAGCTGTGGCAAAAAGGATCGAAGCCCTGGAGAACAAGATCATCTAAAGTCCCAACACAGTGGGTTTTTTACCTCCTTCCTAGAACTCCTCCACTTGTCAGGGAGGGCAGCTCAGCCACAGAGCTCTGGCCAGCTTGTATTTGAGTTCTAGAATACCTGCATTTGTTTAAAAGGGAAGAAATATAAAAGTAGAGCATTGTATAATGGGCAGAGCACTGTGTGTTGCATCATATAGAGTGCATATATTAAAAAACAAACCTGGAAAGATTTGTTTTTGATTTAAAGCTTAATATATATAGGTGTTAATAAGTCCTTGATGATGAGTTCTGTGAATCCTCGCTGTGTCCTTCTGCAGCTTCTGTTTCTGTGCATGAGATAATTTAATTTAAAAGTCAAAGTGACTTCAGATCGCCTCAGATGCTGGGTGGGAAATGCCAAAGCTGTTGTGAACAAGGTGTGTTTGGCAGCAGGTGAAGTGCAGGTGGGGTGGGACAGGCTGGGTTTGTCCAGGGCTCTTGTACAGCAGAGCAAGAGAAAAGCTCAGCTTTCCCAGCCAGTGGAAGGTCTCTCTCCGTGGCCCAGCGATGGAGCTGCTGCTCTGGGGGAGTCCTGGCAATGTGCAATGACCTGGTGGCCTTGGCTCTGTGTGACACCACCCCTGACGTGCCCCTGTCCCCAACACCGGCCTGGATGTCTCTCCACGTCCTCAGCTGGAGCTTCAAAGCATCAGCAGCACCTGAAACACGGGGAACTGCTGCTGGAGCTGCCCATGGGAGAGGTGACTCCACTGCTGTGCCATCCAGAGCCTCCCTGGCTCCTCCTCATCCCACAGAGCCACAGATCCCACCACGGGGCAGGTTGGAAGGGTCCACAGCGGCCCATCTGCTCCCACCTCCCTCCCCAAGCAGGGCCATCCCAGAGGACACCCCATGGCACAGATGGTTCCCACACCTCTAAGCACCTTCCAAGCCACCACGTTCATCTCAAGACCTTTCAGGCTCTCCTCCTGTCCCCGGATTCCCCAGCACTGGCAAAGCAGCACCGTGGACTGGAAGCACCTCAGACCTGCCTGTCTCCTGCAGCTGTAGCCTGGAATTCAATCCTGGGAGGGATGAGGGATGAGGGATGAGGGCCCTGGTGACCCACGGGGTGGTCACACACTTCGGGTGTGAGCTCAAGGCGTTGGGTTTGGAGGGGGGGGGGGGAGGGGGTGTGTTTATGGTTTTATTTTTTGTATCAAAATGTTTATACTTGAGCCTTTGTGAAAAGCTTTTCAGAACAACTCGGCCTGTTCAGAAATAGTGGTTTCTTTTTTTTTTTGGGGGGGGGGGGAATATTAAAAGTTTGCTGTGAATTTTAAAAGTGAATTTCTTCCTTTGTGTGCCCACCTGACAACACGAGCTCTCAAGAGTGGGGAGGAAAACCCTCTTCAGCTCATGTCACAACCTCTTTTTCATTGCAAGAGGAGAAATGGGTCCATAGAGGAAGCCAAACCCTTCTCTCAAAATAATTAAAAAAAAAAAAGCATCTTTTCTAACAAAAATCATTTACTCTTGATGTGCAGGAACGAATCAAGCATTAACTCAAGGACTGCAGTCAGTTCTTGAAAGCAAAACCTCCCCCTCTCAGTCAAACCCTGAGCACCCCAGAATCCAGGGGAACCCCCCCAGCTCCTGAACTGCTAAAGATCAGGTTCCTCTTCAATTTTACACACATAAAATCTAGAGCTCCAAGATTACTGTTAATTTGTGTCTCAACAGAAAGGTGTATTTGTCAGGATTATCCAAAGGTCACATTCAGTACAACAAAGCAGCAGCTGAACCTTCTTTTGATGAATCTTTCTAAATTATAACAACCCCTTCAGATATGCAACTAACCCTTAAACACCTCACCTGGGGTGAGAGGATCCCCTCTACTGCCCTCCAAGGAATCCTCTGCCAAGTTATCACAGAATAATCACAGAATATTCTGAGTTGGAAGGAACCCACAAGGATCATCGAGCCCAGCTCCTGGGCCTCTTGAGATCAAAATAAGAACCCACCAACTCTTAGGTGGTTTATGTGGAATCACTTTCCATTATACCCATAATGGGAGCAGAAAAAACCTCCTCAGGAAGCAGAAGCAGCTTCTGAATGTTCTGATTGTCAGGTTTTTTTGATCAGACCCTCCAAAAACTGAGCCACAGATCACAACCTCACCTGGGGTTACAGCCAAGTGACAATTAAAGAGGGGCTGAAAGAAAGGAGGGCACAGATTTTGGGCACAGGTTGTCTAGAGAAGCTGTGGCTGTCCCTGGATCCCTGGGAGTGTCCAAGGCCAGGCTGGAGCCACCTGGGCTGGTGGAAGGGAATGGTCTAGATGACCCTTAAAGCTCATCCTTTTAGTTTCATAGCCCTGGAGCTCATCTGCTCCTCATGGAATGGGTTCAATGCAATGTCCAGGTCACCTGATGTATTTCTGGACTTCTTATTTTTCACTCTGCTTTTCTCCTTTTCCCTTTTCCTGCCTCCTCAGTCTAACAGCTGATCAGAGGCAATTCCCTTCCCTCTGATAAGATGACAACAGCATTCTTGTCCTTTTATTTTCAGCTCTAATCACTTTGCCCATCATGGAAACGAGCTCCTGTAGTTAATTTTCTTCCGTGCCTCTTTATTCTTGAAACGCCTTAAAAGCGAAATTGAATCGCCCCAGGAGCTCAAAGATGGATTTGATTTTAATTCCTGGCATGGAAATGCCTGCATGTTCAGATATTGCTGTTCCCATTCTGCAGTTCAAGCTGTTTGCCTGACTTTTTCAGGTGAGGGGATAAATCCCTGCAAATTGGGGGTTGGATTTTTGCCTCCACCACTCAGCCCACCTCGCCCACTGCCAGTTTAACCCCAAAACTCCCCAAAAACTCATTTATTTGGGGAGCAAAACAATCCCCAGCCCTTTTCAAGGAGGCTGATCCAGGTAGGACCTTGCCTAGGGGGTTAGTGACTCAAATTGGGATGTGAAGGGCATCTCTCCAAACCTCTGGGAGATGTGGAGCCTAATTATCCTTCCTAGAGTTTATTGGTCCATCCCATCCCATCCCATCAATCAAGCAACAGCCTCCATAGTATATATATATACCAAAATATGTATAATACATACATATTTATTATATAAAAGTATATAAAAATTATATTATATATTTTATATCATTATATAACTTCATAGAATTAAAATACAATATTAATACACTGATCATGTTATATCTTGATATTGTCATTATAATATTACATAACATCATGCAATATAGAATTATATATCTTGTGTTATATATTTGTATTATAATGCATATAAACATATATGTATAATCTCCATAGATATATAGTATATACGCATATATTTATATATCCACTATATAAATGTTATATTTCTCTATACTATCATTATTAATCATTGAAAACCTCAGTCCAAAGCCAAACTTCTGCCATCACCAGCCCCTCCTTCTCCCAGCAAAATCCTCCTCAAGGAACACTCAGAGAGGGCCACAAATAGTAAATAATAATAATAATAATAATAATAATAAAAAAATACAAAAATCGAGACGAAAGCTTTTCCTCCCGGTGGCAGAGGGGCCACAGAATTGCTTCGGTAACTGATATTTGTGGTTTGTGTTACAGATAAAGCAGAACTAAACTAATTAACAATTATTTTTCCTCCCCTGGCTTAAAACAACAGAAGAGCTCCTGCCTTTCCGTCGTCAATTAGTACTGGGTTGGGATACAGGCTTTTGACGCGGTAATTAGGCTTCATTAAGGGATTGCCGACGGGCAGCAAGATGGAAACCGGCTCCACCAGCCTCGCTTCGCGTTTTCTTTCGGCTCATTACGGGCTTATCTTGCAAACAAAAGATGCTGCTCACAATGAACAGCAAACACTTGCACGTCCCGAGCCCTGCAGTGCCGGGTTTGTGGAAAACCTGCTGCTGGAGGCTGGAAAATGAGCCTTCTGCAGACCTGGGGCTTCCTCTCCCTCTCTCTGCTGCCGCATCCTCGGGGTGCCCGGGAGGTGGGAGATTCCACGTGCCTGGAAACATCCAAGGTCAGCTGGATGGGGCTCTGAGCGACCTGATCTGGGTGAAGGTGTCCCTGCTCACCAGCACTTCGTGACCTTCCAAGGTCCCTTCCAAGCCAAACCATCCCATCATCCCACCCAGGACCACTCCTTCCCTCCAAATCCCACCAAATCCCACATTCCTTTAGATCCCCTGGTAAAAGAACTTCTAAAATTAAGTCCCTCGGGTGTGGCAAACATCCTTCCCCGCCTTTTCCTCCCCTCCCCTCCCGTGCTGAGCTGAAATCCTGAAGCCTCCCCGAGGCAGGAGGAAAGCCCAGCCTTCCAGCAGAGCTCTTGGGCCAACACCAGCCCTCTGGGGAAGCAATTTCCTCCTGCAGGTGCTGGAGATCAGAGCACAGGGCCATTAGTTATCAGATAAAAAAAGGGCTTTCAGTTAAACTGAGGGTTCCTAGCTCTGTCACATCCTTCAGTGGCAATTTGTAACACTGATGTGGTGTAATTGCAGCTAATGAATGGGTAGGCAGCAGACCAGTTATTATTATGAGGATGATTTTTTTCTCCAAGCAACATCAGGCCCTGAAAGCTGTCTCAGCCTCTCTGAATTTACTGCTCCTGGTGAAAAGCCTCTTCTTTGGTCCTCTGAGGTAACTCAGGGAACAGACAGTTTAAGGTGCTTTGGTAAATTTATGTTGTGCAAATGATTATTTCTCATTTTATGTCCAGCTTGGGAAGAAGCTCCAACAAGGCAGAGTTACCCTCCCCTGGGTAATTCCTTTGCTGATGGACTGGTTAGGGATCAAAGCTCTGGCAATAAATTGTAAGTGGCTTTTATACTTCAGGTAGTAGTTTGGATTTAGCTGGTTTTTAATCACCAATCATGGCAGGAACTGTTCTTTGTGGGTTTTACAGTTGTGGTGGGGTTTTACTGCTCTGTGGACTATTACAGCCTGCAGGGATTAGACTTGAGAGGCCAAAAAAATGACCTGGGGGAGCTCAAAGGAGCACCTTGAGAGCACAGTGGTGGTTTTTCCCAGGATGTGCCCTTGCCATGGGAAGTTCTTTTGATGCTCTGAGTGGCACTGGACACTCAGGTGTTCCTTCCTGCAGCTCTGGGCACACTCACCCCCCTCTGATTGTCCGTCCTGGATGGTCAGACCTGTCCACAAGCCACACACAGCAGCTCTTGGCACAGCCTGAGGTGGAACTGATGGCCCTGAGGTCACAGCAGCCTGTCCCAAACCCTGCTCCCACACTGCTGTGACCTTCTCCTGAGGGAAAAGTCCTCACTGTGGAGAGAGAAGGGTAAAAAAACAGCTCCTGCCTTTCCAGCAAGGGAAGAATCCACAGATACAGAGGGGTATGGACAACTCCACACCCATCAGTCATCTGGAAACAGGACCTGGACACCACAAGCCATGGGTTGGGGCGACAACAGGGAGCTCCTGTGCCAGAATTCCCGCTGAATTCACATGCCCAGATGAGTATTGCAGTGGTTATACCCAGATCTGTGCTGAGGCTCCTTGGAATCTCATGGACTCTCCTGTTGGACCTTCCAGAAAGGCAGGTCTAAAGTTAATAAATTATTATTGTAAAGTTATTAAACCACCTCCACGGGGGAAATCACTCCCTGACCTTTCATGCACCTTCAGTGCAACCACCTGACACTTCTGGATTTATCACTGGGCCCACAAATTGGCCACAGGGCCAACCAGTTAACGGGAAGAAAGTAATTAGTGGTGCTCCATCCAGAGCTGATAGCAAGGGCTGCTTTGGGAAATCAGGGATTCATTTCAAATGTGTGGGTAGGAGATCCTGATAGCAGCAGGTGTGAGGGGAAAAGAAAATGCAAGGGAGATGTAAATGGGGGAAGGGAGATACAGCAGTGGAAGAGGAAGGATATTTGGAGCTGAAGTGTGATTTTTACAGCGTGTGGTGGAGGTTTCTCAGACCCACAGGCCGTTTCCTCCTGGAAACAAGTGAACAACTCACAGAGAGAAGGTAGTGACAGCAAGATGGGTTTTTTTCATGTCCCCAAAATCCGAGTGAGGGGGAGGGAAGGGTGAGATAGGACTGGCATTAAGCCAACAAAACTCCATCTGCATCCAATGGACCATCTGAGGCCACGGAGAGCCCCCGAGTGCTGTGCTGGGGCCGAGGGTTGGTGGCACTCTGTGCATCAAACTGCACCACATGAGCTTTTACCAAAACCCCCAGTTTGTCCCTGTCCACAGCCCATCCTGCAAACTTCATCAACTGCTTGTTTCTGATTGGAGATAAGAAAGAGGTTTTTAGCAGTGAGGCCCTGGCACAGGTTGGGCAGAGAAGCTGTGGCTGCCCCTGGATCCCTGAAGTGTCCAAGGCCAGGCTGGAGCAACCTGGGCTGGTGGAAGGTGTCCCTGCCCACCCTGCAGGGGTGGGACTGGATGATCTTTAAGGTCCCTTCCAGCCCAACCCATTCCATGCTAACACCAGATGCCCAGAGAACAGGGAGAGGCTGGCTGGGTGTGAGCCACGGTGGTGCCGTGACTTTGGGCAAGTCCTGCCCTATAAAAGACACACCAGACCCTGAGAGAAAACCCCACAGCCGTTTTTTGGGCAGCGGGATGTCCCTGGACATCCCCCACCCCTTGGCATCACCCAGGTGAAGGCGAGCGGGGCAGGAACACCAGCGGTGCAAAAGCTGCTTCCCGGGAGAACGAGAGCCTGCAAATCGGGTGTTCCACCCGTGTCGCATCCCCGGGACGGTCAGTCTCTGCAACGTGTCCCCGTGGTCACTAGATGTCCCCCTCGGAATGCAAATCACAGGCGCCAGCCCTCCCCAAAACCCCGCAGCACCCCCGCCTGTTCTCCTTGCCGCTGACAGTAATTAAAGAGAACACCACTTAGCCCGCCGTCACTCCTGTTGAATCACCGGGTTTGATTTGTTTAACCTTCGCAGCCAATAACGGGCAATAAATAAACCGGCACTCCGGGCCAGCGAGGCACCAACGGGGGTGCAGGGGGTGGCATCGCTCCTGGCACCCACTTTGGTGCCCCCCTGTTCATACCCTGCATCCCGCGGGTCCTTTGCACGGCTTTGGGAAGGGTATGCTGCTGGTTCCTCCCCTAAATGATGCCATAATGGCCATAATCGGGCTCGCTGCTCATTCCCGGGGCGTCAATTAACCCCCAGGGGCTCGTTAATTAACCCCGAGGGGCTCAGGGCTCTCTGATCGCTCCCCAGGGAGCTCCAGGGCAGGGAGGGATGGGAATTCCCAGAGTTTAGGGAGCTGTGTTGGAGGCAGAAAGAAGGATGGGCAGAGGGAAAGACTCTGCTGGGGAGGGAGGAAACCAAACAGCACCAACTGGGCAGAGGGGAAGGAGGGGTGTGGGATTTCCACAGGGGTTCTGCAGGGGGAGTGGGGGCACTCCAAGTGTTCAGTGTTCCCTTCTGATGTTTCTGGGATGTGAGAAATGGTGTCTTGCAGTTCCTGGACATATTTTGGGATCGGCCTTGTCACACAGCCCCTTCCCGGGTCACCTCTGTGATCTCTCTTTTGAGGGAGAAAGGAGAAAAAAAACTCCTCCTGGGACGCTGTGTGAGAGCACTGAAAAAAATCTGGCCACTGAGGAGGGACCAGCTGATCCCCAGGTGAATAAACCATCGATCAGCTCGAGTCTGCTCTGTGTGTGCCCCACTGGGGGCAAAGCGCAGAACCAGAGGATTCCAGAGGTTCCCTCCATCCAAACCAGCTTCTCTCAGACTTTGGGAGGACTCAGAAAGGTGTGATCTCCCCTCAGCTGCACCTCCTTGCTGCACAGGCCTCGAGGGCAGAAGATCTGCTGGACAGGCTCCTCTTCCCAAGAGGCATAAAACCCCCCCAGTGTGAGCGGAGCAGAGCTGGAGGGATGTACCTGGAAAGACTGACAGGCTTTGCAGTGAATTAACCCTGTTTTTCTGGAGGCAGAGGCAAAGACTGAAGCTCTTGGTGGAGGAGGAAGGAATATGAGAAAGCAGGTCCTCAGAGAAGCAGTTTTCTGCCCTCCACAGCTTGGAGATGGCGATGCAGGGATCCAGGCTGTTCCTCCAACAACCTTTCCTTGCTGTCCCTGCTCCTCTGGCTTTTTTTCTTTTACCTGGCTGCTTATCTCAGACTTAATATTTCCAGGTCATTTAAGCTGCTTTATTTCCTTAAGGAGAGGCAAGTGGAGATTGTAACCAGAGTTGATAAATCCTTAGGCTTTGACCTCACCATTTATCTGCTTAGGCTGATGCTCTCATTTCTGCGGGCTGTGCGGGGAAGTAGCTCCGCTTCCCTGGGAGCCAGGCTCGTGTTTGGAGGCAGGGAAGCGACCCCATCTTCTCCCCTCTCCTGCTCCTGGGGTTGCTGATCTTTAGGCTCAGGCTTTCTTCACCTTGGGACCAGCTTTTCCCTCTTCACTGGCCTGATTTCGTCGTGCTCTCACACAATGCCCCGGGGGGGGGCGGGGGGGAGGATTTTTCTTCTTTCTCCCTCAAAAGAGAGGGATCACAGGAGCGATCTGGGGGCTGTGTGACAAGGCTGATCCCGTAATATGTCCAGGAACCGCAAGACGTCATTTGTCACATCACAGGAAAACGGCCCACAGCCATCAGAAGAGGGGAAAAACACCCCACCCTAAAAACTGCTCTAACAGCAGCCCATTATCTGCTGACAGCGGTGCTGTTAACACGCTCGAACCCTTCCGAGGTGCGTAGAAATGCGGGACGCGAACCGCAAGGTGCTGTCGCCAAGGAGAGCTCGTGTTTCAGCGTTCCTGGCCCGGCGGGCTTTGGGAATGGCACTGGAGCTCCTGCGGGCTTGGATTGGGAACCGCGTTCAGAGAGCAGAGACGGCACAAACCGCGTTGCGTTTCGGCTCATTCGGGATTCCAGTCAGAGCCGGGAGGGTTTAACTTGCCAATCAACATCTTATTTATTTCCTCTGAACGGGATATCTTCATTCCACGGCCGTCCCTGCCTCTGACATCCACGGAGGTCGCAAAAAAGAAGCAGCGTGGGTTTGGGGGTTGTTTTGTTCGGTCCAGAGCAGCTTAAGGAGTAGGGAAATATCGATGGGAAGGATCCTGCTTGGCGGGGTGGGATGTGGGCAGAGTCGGCCCCGGATCAGCCAGCTGGGTGTCCGCTCAAACACTGGGATTACAGGGTGGGCAGGCTGGAGCTCAGCTCAGGATCAGCTTCCCAGGGGTCACCCGCTGGATCTTGGAGAGAAATCCCTGCCCAAGTGCCTCAGGCTGGGGTGGGAGGGGGGAACAAAATGATTTAGAGGAGGACAAAGACAGACTGGGAAAGAAAATCCAGCCTTCCTGCCTTCCTCAGCACGGGGAGGGGGATCCATGTCTGGTCCATGTCTGGTGGCCACTGGGACAGGAGCAATGGGCCAGGGGATGAAACAGGGACCTGCTCTGAGGATCCAGAGCCTGGGGAGGGTCTTTAAAACCCAACCTCTGCCCTGCAAGGAGTGTGGCACCCAGGGGAATGTGGCACCCAAGAGATCCTGCTGTCCAAGGGGTCATTGTACCCAAAGGATTCCACCATCCCCAGGGTTTCCAGCCCCCTGGAGCTGGAACAAGCATGTCCCTTCACTCCTTGGATGTGTTCATGGAGTATCCCCAAGGCCTTGTGTTCCTGGAGCTCCCAAAAGTCAGGGACAGCCCTGAGATGTTGGAATCACGAGGACAAGGCAAGGGGAGACGGCCTGGAGTTGTGCCAGAGGATGTTCAGGTTGGGATTTCTTCATGGAAAGAGCGGTCAGGCACTGGAATCAGGGCAGTGCTGGAGTCACCAGCCCTGGAACTGTTCAAAAACTGAGCAGACATGGCACTCACTGATATAAATATTTATTGGTTGGTTGTTTTATATAATAAATGTAAATATTTATTGATTTATGTTCATCTTGGAGATCTTTTCCAACCTCGATTCCACGATTGCCCAACAGTCTGGGCATCCAGAGGCTTGGAATTGTTTCAGGAGAGAATAAACCAAACCAAACCATTTCTAACAGAAACAACTGTCTGAGGTTTGCTCTTCCTTTGTTTTATTTTGGGTTTTGTTTTTTTTTGAAAGCTTTTCCAGAACTCCCAGGGTGGGAGAGAACATTCAAATCCTCATTTTCATTCTGCTCGAGAAAGAAACCTTTTCCTGCAGTTGTTCCCTCAGAAAAGAATCTGATTTTTTTTTCCCCACTAACCCTCCCTGAATCAAATAATGAAATAAAAAAAAAAAAAGGTCATTTAAATGAAAGCTGGTGCTCAGAAGGTTTAATACATTAAATCAGATGCAGTGAAATCAAACCACACTGGACCTGTTTCTTCAATGAAGTATTTAGATAAAAGAGCTCTCTACTATTAAGAATGTTTTGCCACTGTTTTCCTCTGAAAATATTTGAACTCCAGTACAAAAAGGGAGCAAAAAAAAAGAAGCTTTCCATTAAAAAAAACCCACAAACCTCTGGTTTCAAATTAATACAACATTATGTTTTGTTTGGGATTTGGGAACTGGGAAAAAGAGCTGTTTTTTTGCAGACAATACAGTAAATGCAAGACAGTGGGGAGGGAGCCACATGCAGGAACATTAACCCAGAAAAAAAAATGCTTTTTGCTTAAAACAAAAATCAAGATTCACAGATTTGGATGAAACAGCCCAGATTTTTCCTTGTAGGGCTTTTGTGTTTTGCTTTGTTTGCCGAAGCCTCGTGTTCCTCACCCTGAAAGAAACTAAACAGGGAATAACAAAATAATCCCCCTCACCTGAAACACTTCTAGGCAGAGGTTTTTCCTGCCTCTTTTGCTGTGGGGAAGGTGTTGGTTTCCTGAGGAGCTCTGTGGTGGTTCCAGCCTGTCCATGGGCCTTCCACACCTCCTGACCATCGCCCTGCTCACACCTCAGTCAGGAAAAGGTTCTTACAGACTCTCCGGGACAGCTGTTACCAAGATCAACACTGAGTTACTACTAAATGAAGGTCTCATGCTGAAGAACCTCAAAAATGTTCCTTATCTTCAGTTCTGCGCGTTCCATCACCGTTTCAGTCCATCACAGCACCATCTCCACTGGCTCTCCTTCCTTCTCACTGCTCTGCTGTGGAGAGAAGCCAACCCATTGCACCATCCCTTTCATGCAATCCCAGAGTCACTGAGGTTGGAAAAGACCCTCAAGGCAGTGGAGCCCACCCTGTGCCCCATCCCCACCTTGTCCCCCAGCCCAGAGCGCTGGGTTTGGGTGCTGCTGACCTGGGCACTGCCCTCAGACAGGACAGGGAGAGATGTTGTGCCCAGAGGATCACAGCCTGGCTGAGAAACACAACCCTGGGCTAGAAGAGTCCATGCAGAGACAACAGACCTCCAGGGAAGACAGGGAACAGTCTTACAGTCTTCCTTTAGCCTGGAGAAAAGGAGGCTCAGGGGGGACCTTCTGGCTCTGCAACTCCCTGACAGGAGGGGGGAGCCGGGGGGGGTCGGGCTCTGCTCCAGGGAACAGGGACAGGAGGAGAGGGAACGGCCTCGGGCTGTGCCAGGGGAGGGGCAGGTGGGACATCAGCAGGAATTTCTTCCTGGAAAGGGTGGTCAGGCCTTGGCAGGGGCTGCCCAGGGAGGTGGTGGAGTCCCCTCCCCTGGAGGTGTCCAAGGAAGGACAGGACGTGGCACTCAGTGCTCTGGGCTGGGGGACAAGGTGGGGACGGGCACGGGGGGGCTCCATGGTCTTGGAATTCTTTTCCAACCTCAGTGATTCTGGGATTCTCAAGGCTTGGGGGAGGACTGAAACCCCCTCACAGGAACTGCTGAAGGAAAAAAAACCTGCTGTGCCCTTTTCCTGAGGGGGTGAAAGGCAGCTCAGGAATGTCCCAGCTCAAACCCCGGCACCACAAGGATCTACAGAAGCTGCCTGGCAAAGCTGCAGAGGAACCAGTGGGGCCCAGAATTCCCATTTATCTTCCCAGTCCCACCCAGAGCGGGTGCTGCTTCTTTCTTTCCCTTCTCTCCTTTTGTCTCATCCTGCTGGAAAGAAAACAAGATATCAAATCTCAGCCCCTTTTCCGCGCGGGGCAGGAGGGAAGGAATCTCATTGATAATAACAAGTGCTGATGAGGAGGAAGCACATCTGCAGAGGATACTTTTCCAATGGATTATTGTCTGCTGGGTGTCTCCAGCCCATTTCCTCCCATCTGAATTCTGCTGGTGGCAGCACTGCCGGGGAGAGAGACACAGCTCCACATCTGCACACAACAGCAGAGCTCAGAGCTCTCCATCCCCCTGCCTTTCAAGTGCCAGTGATGAGAGAGAGGAGAGCGGGGGAGTCCAAATTGCTGCTTTTTATTAATGAAATTCCCCCCTCCCACCCGCTCCTCCTGCCACCATCCACCCCAGAGAGCAGCCTGGAAGTGCCAGGGCATTCCTGGTGGCGGAGCAGCCTCAGGGACTCAGTTTGACAGTGCTCCCAGTTCCAGGGCTGGAGGATTTTGCTGAGCTGCCTGGAGGGGGTGATCCATCCACCCAGAGCTCATCCAGTGCCCCTGAAAGGTGTGGAAGAGCCTGGAGAGCTCTCAGGGTAGGTGGGGAAGGCCAAGGCAAGAGGAACATTCACCTGTTTAAATCATCAGCAATTCCTCAGCCCGAGCTGCCCGAGGGCACAGCACAGCCTGGGGCAGAGCAGGCTGGAAAACAGGGAGCTGTCAGGAGATACAAGGCAAGAGCAAATCAGCCTGGCCCGGGCAAGGTCAGGAATCAAAGATCTCCTAATGCTGCCTGGCAGGGCAGGAGGAGCAGCCTCTGTTTGCTGCATGGAAATTCCAGGAGCTGGGGCT
Organism: Lophotriccus pileatus; assembly: GCA_035583135.1. Taxonomy (NCBI): domain Eukaryota; kingdom Metazoa; phylum Chordata; class Aves; order Passeriformes; family Tyrannidae; genus Lophotriccus; species Lophotriccus pileatus. Next base: position 3,737,687 of record JAWWES010000059.1, read on the forward strand.
CAGCTGGCTTTGTGCTGCTGCTCCTCCTGGTGACAATCAGGGATCAGTCATTCCCAGGAATTCAGACAAGTGCAGCTGACCAGCCTCGCCTCAAATCAGAGAAATAATTCTCTGGGCAATTTTGAGGAGAGAAAGGCAAAAAGCAGCTCTTGAAATGTGGTGATTTTGATGCACCAAAAGATCTTGCACACCCCCATGGGGCTTTACAATTTTTATCATACCTTCCAATTTGAATATTTGGACATTACCTCGTCAGTTCCACCCAAACCCATCCCTTCCATCGGACCTCCTTCACCACATCTCCCGAATTTGAGTCGGTGATCCCAAAATGCCCACCCTTTCCTCACAATTCTCATCATCCTCATCATCCTCTGCCCTCCTTGGAACGGTTTCAAGGCTTCTGAGTAGTTTTGCCTGTCCAGCTCGAATGCTGTGACCCTGTTGTGTCTCATTCTCAAGTCCATTTCTGCCCATAATGTCTTCTTTTTCACCTCACTAAATTTCACCCAGGGCAGACCCCAGGGGCACTCAGGATGCAGGGACAGGACAAACAGGAGGAGTGCAGTGCCCTTAACTTATTGTTGTCTCTCCAAGGCTTCTCCTTGGGGGTCACCAGCTCCTGGGAAGCAAGATTAGGAATTAGAACACCATGGAATGTTGCAGCCTGTGGAAATAAATCCCTGCTGCTGGTTCTGCACTGGGAAGTTAAACTGGGATCAGACAGAGGGCACTGTGCAACAGGGGTGAAAAGTTGTACCTGTGCTGTAGAGCTCCAAAGGGGGCAGGTCCTGCCTCCCCTTGGAGGGTGGAGATGCTGGGAAGACCCAGACCTGCACTAATTAACATCCAAATCACTCAGGAAAGTTGGATTGCTGACATGAAGGGTGCAAACAGCTAAGGGGGGAACAGGGTCAGGAGAAGAAGGTTGTCCTGTTTTACAGGTAACAACCTGCAGTGCAAGGCCAAGACTCACCCTAAATGCCCACAGAGCTTTAGGAGCCTCTCCACTGTCCTGCAGGACTCTCCTTAGACACTACACACACCCTATTAATGAGGACAAAGCCATTCCCAGCTTGAGGGTAAAAGGATTTATGTCCTCTCCGTGGCCCTGGTGCCACCCACAACATGTGCCACCTATCACTGATGAACCCACACCCTGAGGGGGAAAAAACCCCAGCAAACCCCGAGCTAAAAGTGCCCTCATGTAAAGGATAACACAGTTAAAGCTTTTAATCAATCCCATTAAGGAGAAGTGGTATCTACTCTCCTGTAATCAAAATCCTGCCAGGCTGGCTCAGACAAGCTTGTTCCTCCTTGCAGCCTTTTCCAGATAGAGAGATTGCCCTGTGCCGAGGTGATATTGAATTGATTCAAACTAAATTTTAGGATGTTTCAGGCATTAAAGTTCTTTGGGAAGGTCAGTGGTTATGTGGTACAAGCATCTCCTTTTCAATCTCCCCTTTAGTTTCAATTTACGGTCATGCAGGGGAAGATAAAGTGCTCTGATTGCCGGGTTTAGAGGGGAGTAAAACAAACCTGCTGTGGGCTTGGGCAGAAATCTTTGAACCTGACTGTGGCAGCTCCTCTGGTTGTGTCAGTAGCTGGAGCTTGGATCTCATGTCTCAAAGCCCCTTCTTTGCTGGTGTGAGATTAAAAAGAGGTGCCAAAACTAAGACTCGTCGCCGCACTTGGATCCTTGATCTGCTTTCTCACCTCTGGGCATGTGAGAGGCCACCAGTGGACCCTGTGAAGTCCAGGGGGAAGGCAGGGCAGTAGGAAAGGTAAGGTAGAGACTGCAGGAACTCTTGGATGAAGAGCTGGAAACGAGGGTCTTCCATCTGATCCTTCCCAGGAGCCGTGAGGGGAAAGGACGTGACAGGGAACGATCCACGGGATGGATGAGCTGCCCTGGATGAGCCCACGTGGAGTCATGGCAGGAAAGTTTGGCTGCTGGAAGTCTCCTGGAGGATGGTGTGGTGATGGCAGAGTGCTAATGAGATGATGGATGGAATGATCAGATGGATGGAATGATGAGATGGATGGAATAACGAGAAGGATGGAATAACGAGAGGGATGGAACAGTGAGAGGGATGCCCAAGAGGGGAAAAAGGGCAGCAGTGCTTGGACCAGGCTGGTCTAAAGAGACAAGGAGAGGTAATAACACCCCTTTTAGAACAATTGGCACCACTGAGGGGAAAAAACAAGCAGCTTTTGAGCACCCAGCCGTGCAGAGCTGTGGGGAAGGAACTGGGTGAGGGATTACAACACTTCCAGGAGAGGGAAGGTGCCACCGTGTGCCACGGGCTGGCAGAATTCCTGCCTGCTGCTCCACAAGGCAGGGTGTAAAGCTCCCGAATCACGGTGGAATGACTCACATTTGCCATGTTCTCGCATTTCTGGACGTAAATGGTGACAGCAAGCTCGGCACAGATGGAGCTGGAGCTCTGAGGAGCACACCGGGGACGTTTTTCGGCCACGGCGCTGCGTGATTGCCCGGCACTCAGAGATCCATCGGGGCGTCCAGGAGAGGGATGGGCAGCATGAATCACCCCAGATATCCTCAGGGTGAAAGGCAGTGCTCTCTATTTACGGGGAAAGGGGAAATTCACTTAATAGAAAGCAACTTGGAGGCAGCTTTCATTGCTGGGGCAGCTGCTAGAGGGAGGCACTGCCACGCTCGCTGCCCAATTTTATGGAGTCAGAGAATCATTAAGGCTGGAAACAAGCACTTCCAGGGATGATGACTCCACCACTGCCCTGGGCACCCTGTTCAAGTGCTCAACCACTCTGTCAGTGAGCAAATTCTCCCTGATATCCGACCTGAACCTCCCCTGGAGAATCTTGAGGCTGTTTCCCCTTTTCTTATCGTTACTTGGGAGAAGACGCTGACCTCACCTGGCTCAAAACTCCTTCCAGGGAGGTCTAGAGAGAAAGAAACCTCCCCTCTGAGCCTCCTTTTCTCCAGGCTGAACAAACCCAGTGCCCTCAGCCCAGTTTGTGGCGAGATGGCCACAATCTCCCTCCAACAATGAGCAAACTGGAGGCGCTGGCACCACACCCAGGAGAAAGGGACCCGTCTGAGGTGGTCCCCACCTCCTCCACTGCTCCGGGTTATTCAGGGAAGCCTGAACACCGAATTTTTCAGAGGTTGAACCCCCAACCTTTCCTTCCTCAGCCCTCTTTGCCCCGTTTTAAGGACGGTCCCTCCCCATGTGACACTTCTTTCCGTGGTGGCTCCCCCTGGGAGAGCCCCGTGGCCTTTTGCTTTCCAGCTTTTCCCGCTTGTTTGCAAACTGGAATCGCTCCTTTTATGTCTAAACCGGGCTAATGACCTCACTTAGCGGGGCAACTCGGGAAGTGAAGCCTGTCTGCAGGTTATTTTGCATTTCAATGCCAGCACCGGGTATAAAACACCACCAGCTCCATTGGTTTCAAGCATCTTTTTCCTTTTTTTACCCCCTTTCCCCCCCCCCCCCCCTTTTTTTTTAAATTTTAATTTATATCATATAAAAAGCTAACAGGAAAAAAATTAACTTGTTATTTGCCCTTTGATGAAACCAGACCAACTATAAAGGTAAACTATTACGGTAAGTTTTTGCAGAACAAAGCCACGATTGCTGAATGAATTCCTTGCTTCTCTGACCACCCGTGGCTGGGTTTAGGTGGGAGTGGAAATCCTTTGCCCTCCCTTTGTTAGGACAGAAAGGAAGAGCAAATTTGACGGAAATACTTGAGACTTGAAAGCAGAAACAGACAATTCAGTTCACCTCGCTGGTCTTTAGAGAAAGCAGGAGCCACGAATCCCATGGAAATGGCTTTAATCTTGCTCTGGATTAATATTGTGAGTGAAGGAACACGGATCTCCACTGCCTCCTGCCGTGTTCATAATTTATCCCCAGCCAATTAACTCCTGCTGCCGCACAGAATTAATAAACTATTACATTATTGATGCCAAAAAAGTGAGTCTGGAGTTCTCTCTGTCATTCTGACCCCGCTGTGAAAAGTTGTGTTTACAACAACAAGCAGAGACTTTCTGAGTTCCCTTTTGTCCTGAGCTGTGGGAGGCGACACTGTGGGAATCAGTTCTTAATTCTCAGTCCATCATTCCCTCATCTGGCTCTTGTCACAAGGCTGAAACCTCTGCAGTCCCTCCAAGCTCCCCGAGTCGGTGCTGAGGTCAGTTGATGAGGTCAAACGGTGGGTTTTTCATGGTTGCCTCATCACCAAGATGCACTTTAGATATTAAATAAACCCAGGGAGCACTTCAGTTGGGTGTGGATTCATCTCTCAGGGACAGAAGGGAGTGAAGGGTGTTGCTACAGCTGAAATCACCCCCCTGACGCCTCTAGGAGTGAAGGGAGACTTCTGCAGTGCCCTGCCTGCCAGCAGCTTTTCTGTTCCTCAGATCATACATCCCCCCCTCACAGGACACTCTAAAGCAGTGGATGGTGTCGGCCAAAGCCAAGCAGGTTGTTTAGAAATACGTTTGTTTAAACCTGATTTTTTTTTGAGGGGATGCGACTTTTCCCTTTGCAAAAGTTTCTCAGACCTATAAAACTTCTTTTCTGTTGGCCAGGAACTGTGAGCAGGGCCTGACAGCCCGTGGAATCAAAGACCTGCTTTCTTTCTGGCTGTGACTGAGGTCAAAAGGCCCCAAGCTCCCTCTGCAGTGGGACCTGGACCTTCTGTGCTCCAGGGAAATGTTTCTGCTGCCAACTTGTCACCTGCTGGGATGTGTGACCTTGCTGACGATCTTCTGCTGGAGCTTTTCCACTCCCCTAACTGAGCCTTGCAGTAGGGAATGTCTGTGCTGAACACCCAAACCTGTCACTGCCTCTTCCCAGACACAATTCCCAACTTTTCTGGTCTCTCAGTGGGGGCACAAAAAAAAAGTAAGACCCGCAAAACAAATGACTCACTAACAAGCCAACCAACCAATCCGCCCTCACTGCCCAAAATGTTTCATGCAACGCTGAATAAATATTAATGAATCAGATAAATATTGATTAAATAAATAAAGAACCAAATGTTGAGGTGTTTGTTCTGTCTGCGCAGTGATTAAACCCCCTCCCTGCTCTGCAGGGGGCTGAGGGGGATCAATCCCTGGCTGGTGAAAAGTTTTATTTCAGAGCTGCAAAGTCCAGGTAAAGGAAGGTGAATGTTGTTTCCAAAGGCAGCTCTTGGGCTCTTCTCTATGGAAACGTGGCGCTCGTGGAGCCATGGCAACAGCTCCACTTCCCAGCACTCTCACAGGCTGGGAGAGCTCCAAAACCTGCAGGCAGGGATGTCTTCCTGCTGCCCAGTTCCTAAGAGGCAATGGATGTTCCCCACCACCAGCTGGGAGCTGGGTTTTGACGGTGCTCTGCTTGTTCCTGCTCCTGGCTGTGAACAGAATCACCCCCGTGGGATGCTTTGGGTTGGAAGGGACCCTGAAGGTCCTCTCGTTCCAATTCCAACTGAGCCAGGCTGCTCCAAGCCCTTCTCCTCCAGGACTCTCGTGCAGGGACACAGTGTGATGGTGATAAATGCAAGAGGCAGGGATTTGGGCCTGGGTTCCATCACTCATTTGTCCCTAATCTGCTGCTCTGAGGTTGCTCCCAGTGCCTCCTGCCTCCAGTTCCATGTCTGGAAAAGAGGCCAACCCAAGGGCAGGTGACACAGAAACCCCTGCACAGCTTTCACTGCCAGATGGACATTCAGCCTTAGAAAAGCAGAACATCCTCCAGGACTTAATTCAGAGTTTAACTCAATGTTTAACTCAGACCATCTTCAATGAAAACTGAAACCAGCATTTTTCGCTTTCCAAATGAAAATTTGGACGAGGATGAACCTCCAGGTGACCACTGGGGCCGTGCTGAGGGGGTTTAGAGGAAGCCACTTCTCAGTGGTGCCCCCCCAGAGTTCAAAGCCCAGGCCCTGCAGGTCCCACCCAAGGTGCAGAGGAGAACACGACCCATCCACCCTCCCACAGCCACTCGTGTCTGTCCCAGGCTGTGGGGACAGCAGCAGCAACTCCTGCTGGATAGGGGGGATCATCTGGAGTGGGTTTAAGGCTCTCCAGCCTCTTAAGGAAGGTTCTCAGACACAGCAGGTCTCTGGTGTGGAGCTCAGGGGCGTTTGCTCCCAAAGCTGTCATTTCCCTCCAGTGAACAGCAACTGCTCATTAACTGAGCTCTCCCTTCCCAATTTGGGGTTTTTTATGTGATCCCAGCAGAGGCTGCAGGTGGGAGACAGGAAGCAAACTGAAATATGCAGGAAGAAAGGAAGAGTGGATCAGAAAAATGCAGGAGGAGAAATAAAAAGAAAACCCAAACAACAAAACAAAGAACAAACAAACTAGGCAGAAACAGATCCAGGACAGTGGGTTCAGGAATGCTTTTCCTCTCTGGAGGAGTGTTTCAGCCTGACTTACCTGGAGGTGGGTTTTGGTCTCCTCTGTGGCTTTTCAAGAACCTGGCACAGGTTGCCCAGAGAAGCTGTGGCTGCTCCACCCCTGGAAGTGTCCAAGGCCAGGTTGGAGCAACCTGGGACAGTGGAAGTCCCCCCTTGGCAGGGGCCTGGATAAATGACCTTTAAAAGGTCCATCCCAACCCAAACCAGTCTAAGATGGGGACTGGACTCACCATTTTGATTTCTGCTCCCCAGACTGTGAGTGTTACAGAAGCAGAGTTGATTCAGTCCAAGGACTTCAGTGGCACCCAGTGACCATCTCAGCTGCCCTTCTGAGCACGGGGCACTGCAGAGGCCTCTCTGCTGCCTCCTTTTGCCACAGGATTTCTCTTTGGGATGTCTCTGAGCCTCCCCTACTGCTTTGCTTCCCTGGAAGGTCCCATGAATGCCCCCAATCTGAGTGTTTGGTGAGCTGTGTTAGGAGGAACGTTGGGTTTGGTCTCTGTGACTGACACCAGACCCAGGGCAGGGGGTGCCACCCGAGCCCTCCCAAACCCCGGTGGGAGGTTCCAGCATTCCCTGGGATGGAGACAGGGATATTAATATCCATCCTGCTGTCACTGCAGGGAGATGACAATGGACTGATTGCATTAAGTGCCCTGTCAGCTCCTCATTAAATGCCTGATTGAAGACTGTCACTGATGACGTTTCCCTAATTAAGACAGAAGGATTGGCAGGTGGGTGGGAAGCCGGATACGGATCCGGCTGGCACAGCTCCGGGCTCCTGCTGGGCTGGGGGATCCAAGGACAACCCTGCACCCCACTCCCCTCTCTCCCCCCTGGTTCTGACTTTGGAGAGAGTGTTAATTAAAAACTGTGTCAAGGATTCGTCTGCTGAGGCTCCTTTTTAATTAGCACACCCTCCTAGCAGGAAAACCAGGGAACACAAACAAGGTTTTACATCCCTTCCCATTCCCTTCTCCTGCACTTGCCAGAGTGATAACAGAAGATGGATGATCCCAGGGTGTTTCAGCTGAACAGGAGCCAAAGCTTTGCTTTCTGTGCCCCTTTCTGTCTGGGTGTTACCGAGGAGGGAGATTCCAGCTGTGTCAGGAACCCTGGAATGTGAAGCCTGTGCCTGCAGAGGGCTCTGGATGGCAGTTGGCACAGGCTGGGCGTGTTAACAGGGTGAAAACCCTCTCCCAGAGGTGCCCCAAGGACCAAAACAGCAAAGAATAAATAAGCTGAGTCACACAAATGGTCTGGCCGATGCTGAAGGAGCAGCTTCATTTCAGGGGACAGCACCAACCCCTGTGGGAACCAGGGAAACACCTCACTGGGGTGTTCCAACAGGGCCTGGAGAGAGAAACACTCAGTTTGGACAACTCTGAGGGACAGGGTGAGATTGCTGGGCTCCTGTGTGAGGCCAGGAGCTGATCCTCGTGGGTGCCTCCCAGCCCAGGCCATCCCAGGCCATCCCTCTCTGCAAAGATCTCCCTGTCCCTGGAGAAAGCCCCTTGCTGTGCAATCCCACCCCCCTCAGAAGGTCACCCACACCCCGATTCTCTGCCCCTCTGTGCAAAGCTGGGTTTGGGGGAGCTGAAGTGCCCAAACTGCCTCTCCAGCCCCGTGCCTGGGGTTTTGATCCACAGCCTCTGGCTCGGGATGATGGAGGGTGGCAATTTCAGAACTCTTCAGGGGAATACAAAGCCCTGATATAATATTCAAGCACGGAGTCACCAAAACCCTCCTATTAACAGGCTCCTCTTCATTATTCCTTTGATTTGCATAGTGCTGTCTCAATGCAGACTAAATGGAATTATTTCTCGTTGCTGTATTAGGAAAAGCTGAAGCCACAGGGCCTTGTTCAAAAACTGCCTGTATAAATATTGTTAAAAATAAATGCATAACATTAATTCTCCATCGTTCAAGTCACTGTTTATTTAATGCTCTAAAAAGCTAATTACCACTAATTTTATTCTACATCTTCTTCAGGTCTTCCAGTCCCGGCACCGTAAGATAAAAGAATTAATTGTTAATTAGCATACCTTTTTTTTTTCTTGGTAGAACACTTCTTTTTTTTTTTTCTCTTTCTCAAAGATTACAAGAGGAGGAAGAGGGGAGGGGGAGGAAATAAAGCTCTCAATATTTCTGCAGGCTACGGTGCCAAAACGGGCTTTTTCTTAAACATCAACACAGAACTCTTATCTGGCCCTGGGGAGGAGAGGTACAAGCTGTGGTGTGTGAAGCCAATAAAAAGCATCAGGATTATTATTAGTTTTCCTTGCCCTGGCTGTCTGAACACATTGTTCCTGCCTGTGTCTGCAGCCTGATGGAGTGGGAAACCGTGTCGCCGGAATTTTGGACATCCCCCCCAAACCCGGGGGGGTTCTTTGCTGGGAAAACGCCTGGGGAGGCGGCACAAACCTTCCAGGTGGGCATCAGCAGGCTGGGATTGCTCCTCAGGAGCATCTGGGGGCAATGCCAAGCCTTGCAGTGCCCATCCTGATGCCCAGGGGAGGGCAGAGGGATCTTCACCCGGGCAACGGGGCGGGAGGGGAGACCTCACCACCCCCAAAAAAAGTCTGAATGCAACCAAACCCACCAAGGAAGATTGGATTTGCACCTCCCAGCTGCAATATAATTTATATTGTTTATAATTGTACATGATGTGTATATATAATTGTATATAAACTTCTTCACTTTAATGAAGTGGAGCTTGAACCTGTGTCAGGGCAGGCTCAGGGTGGATCTCAGGGAAAGGTTCTTCCCCCAGAGGCTGGTTGGCACTGCCCAGGCTCC
>JAWWES010000059.1:3765001-3800958 GCA_035583135.1 Lophotriccus pileatus
CACAGACCCCACAGGAGACACAAAGCCCAGCCCTATAAACGTGGACACCTCACACAGAGAGCACTTTAACACTGCAGGGTTTAACTCCCAGGGTTTGAGTCTGCCTTTCCAAAGTGAGCTTTAGTGCCAGGGATCCAGGGAGAGCTCCCTCCTCTGTTGGTCCCTCCAGCAGGCAGGGCAGGGACCAGCAGGGAAAGGAAACCTCCACCCGTGGAGCCCTGGTTCTGCAGGCAGGGATGGACCCCCACGGCCCAGGAATGTAATCCAGGCTCTTCTGCTCCTTCACAGAGATGCTGACAAGTTGCCAGCTGTGCTCATGGCTTGGAGTGGGTGGGGTTTCTTTTCTAAATAATAATCATAAACCCCTAAATGCTGCCAGCACGTGTCAGCTGATGGATGCTGCAGCTCCCCTTAAACTCCTTACAGGACAATCAGGAAGAGTTGAGGATAAAAACAGGAGGGATTGGATTCGGGGTCTGGGGCTGTGAAAGCATCTGAGCTAAATGACTTTGTTCCACGAGCCCGAAGACTGTTTCTCTCTATTAGAGAGAGGAGGGAAAAGGGAAAGGAAAAATAAAAAAGGCAAATAAACTGTTCAATCAAAAAAGGCACCCAATTCTCCCCAGGACCTTGGAGGCTTCAATTAGATCACAGTCTCAATAAACTCATTAAAGCACTAAGAGTAACAAGCACACAGAATGACCCTCTTTAAAGAGCTTAAATCTTCAAGAAACACCAAAAAATAAAAATCAAAAGAGGGTTCCCATTTGATGAATGGGGAATTTCTCTCCAAAGCCACACAGATCACCTAAAATGAGAGACAAAAGCTGCAGTAAATGAGGAATTAAGTTAATTTGTAGCATCCACGACCTCTTAACCCGAACACCAAGTTCCTTGTTATTTGCATAACTGAGGTGGGAAAGGCAACAAACTAAATAATTCCAATCTAGGCTTGAGAAAATGCAGTTTTCATTTGGAAATATCATCTCTAAAAGAAGGAGCTTCCACCCTTCTATCCAAAAGCCCTCCAACCCCTCCACCTTTCCACGCCTTCAGTAAAGGAAACATCACACCGAGTTCATGCTCTGATTTCCAGGAACTACAGGGAACTTCAGGAACCACCACTTGAGCCATGGGGGGGAGGGAAATAACATTTACATTTCTGAAGTCTCTTAAACCTCCCAATTCCACAGACACCAACTTCCAAAACCAAGCACGAAGACAGGGTGAATCCACCGGTGCCCTGATCCACGCTGGGAAGACACCACAGCCCGCTTAGCTGGGATTAATTTGGCTTCTGACCACAAAGTTAAAGCTTGTTGTGAGGTTTGGAGAACTGACCATGGGCTGGTGTTGCCTAAAAAACCTGGAGTGCAAACGATTCTGGGTTAAAAACCCGTGATCCCACGTGTGTTTTCGGGGGGTTGTTTCAGTCCTGGGCTCCGGGGGAGCTCCGTGTTGGTGTTTAATGTCTGCAATTACCTGCAGTTCTGACTCAGAACACCACAAGAACCTAAACACTCTGCAGATCTCTGTCTGTGGGAGAAGGCACACGCTGGATTTCCGTGTGGAAACCCCTTTTCATCCAGGAACGTCCCCGTTTCCAAGAGCGAATGGAAAAATAGGCCCTTCGGATCTAAATCCAGTCCCCCAGAGCAAAGGTCGCCGCAGAAATGTTTTATTCAGCATTAGAACTTTTGGAATCCTTTCAAGGGGAAGGGAAAAGAAAAAAAAACAACCCACCCCAACAACAACAACAACAACAACGTGGCTGACATTTCTTTCCCACTGAACTGTTCCTTCCTTTCCAGACGGGGATCCAAGTCCCCTGGGCTTGGTGAGCACCAAGGAGCTGTGTCTGCCCCATCAGTGAGCAGGTAACCCAACACAACAGTCTGAGGGCTGCTGATTCTACATTTACCTGCCATTTCAAACAGAGGAAAACCACCTTCATTCCAGTTATTATAGAAAACCCGGGGTTTGTTTTATAATAAATTAAAAAAAAACACACAGTGAAAGAAACAATGAACTTAAAATCTTATTTAGTGACCCACATGATCGCTAGGGGTGCAAAGTGCATCTCAGAAATGCAATTCCACTGGCTACCAAGTCCTTAGGCATGGAAGTTTTCCTTTAAAGAAGCCATATAAGCCCCCCCACCCCAAATAAATAAAAGCGGTGCTGCTCAGGCCTTGTTTAACTGGGGAAAGAGGGGGAGCAGAAAGAGCTGTACAGAAATAAGTCCACAAGAAGGAGTCACTGCTCAGTGCAGATTTGGGTTTAGCTTTTGTTCTCCACACTGTTCACTAAGCTGTGCCACCTCCAGAGAGCAGGGCAGGTTTGGAGTCACTGCCCTCCTCTGTGGCCTGAATCTGATGGAATGACTGCCTTTAAACCCAAATGGAGCAGCTCTATCAGCTTCTTCACCTCATCTGTCCTGACTGAGCTCCAGATTCCACTTGCAATTCAGACACACACAGAGGGGTGAAAGGGAAGAACCAAAACACAAAAATCAAGTGCCAGCCTGAGCCTAGGGGATGTTCCATGCCAAGGGAATGCCTGTTGCTGTTTGCAGGGAGTTAGGAAGAAGCTCTGGGCTTAGAGCAGAACTGAGGAAAGGTTCAGGTCCCTTGTGATGCCCGTTTTACACAGGGCTGTTACAAAGAACAACCCTGTGTTTTCCAACAGTTTCCCTCCCACTGCCTTTTACATCAGCAGATCCCAAACCCTCACAGAAAGCATCAGAACCTTCCCTGTGCACAAGGCTGGGCAGCTTGCTCGGGGTGACAGGAGTTCAGGCAGTGGCAGGAACTCCCCCTTTCCTGCTCTTAAACTCGCAGGCAAAGTCAGTGCCTGACACCATCCTGCTTCAACACGAGCCTCACAGAACTCAGACTTCAGACTGGAAAAGGTCCCAAAAGCAGATTTCGTAGCAAACATCAACACAGCCAAAAATAAGGCAGAAATTTCATAGGAAAGGTCAAGATGGCACATTTAGGGCTTGTGCTTCTAGTCAGGAGACTGCCCCCCACATCCCCCACAACCAGCCCAGCTCCAGCTCTGGGCCTCCAACCACAGCCTGGAAATACAGAATTGAAAGGGAAAACCAGGGGGGCAAAGGGAGTGGAAGAACCCCATCACAGCAGAGTTCCAAAATTATTTAGATTTACCATGATGAAAAAATTAAGGCAGCGATTGCAGGTCTTTATTCGAAGCAGCCTGACCGTTCTGAACGCCAAAGGAAATTCACAAGCAGTACCATGACAAATAATGCTTGTTAGGCTGGAGATGGAACACACCAGGCACAGACAGACATAAAAACTGCATCCACAATCAATCCACTCCAGCAGCAACTCTCCACTGGCCCCTTGTACCAGCTGCTTCAGGGAGAAGGAACTCTTTCAGCAGTTACTGCAGAATAATCTGGGGGAGAAACATTTCTTGCTGGCCTTTCCTTATTTACTGTTCTCCTGGTTGTTGTGCTCCTTTTTCAACCAGCTCTGCCTGTCCTGATCCTTTCCTGTTTGAACCTTGCTGAGCTCCACATCTCAGGCACTTCTGAGCCAACGAGTTCCACGGGCAAGTTCTCTTACACCAAACACAACTTCTAATGTGCCAGGTCACGATTCAGCAAACTGCTGCTCTCCCCCACTGATGTCATTACCTATAAACTGGCAGGACAACTTAGACCTGAGTAATATTTGAAGCAGCTGTTCTACTAAAAACTGTTCACAATCCCCAGACTGTCAGTTTTAATCTACATCTCCCCCTTGATGTGTTGCATCTTTGCCTTCACCCCTTCCTTCCTGCCCACCTTTCCACAGAAACATAGTTCTTTTCTGGAGGAGCCCCACTGAAGCTGCCAGGCTGCTCCAGGCTTTCTCTCCCTTCAGTAATCCAAGTTGGATCACACCCCCTGGTGAGCAGAAAGCGTTCCAGAGGCACACGTGGAATATTTGGCCCCAGGAAAGATGACACACGTGGAACTGGATTTCAAAACTAAACATCAGCTTTGTCAAACGGCAGACAGTGACAGACAACCAGCAAGGAAGGTCCTCAGAGCGGGGGCAGCAGTTCTGGGATGCTTTTGTGGGCAGGTGAGGGTTTGTCTCCTACCTGTCGATGATCACGGGGTCGGACGGGGTCTCGTTCCTGTTGCCACAGCTTTTCTTCTCGCAGCACCGACTGCAGAGGGAAGGAAAACCCGAATTAAAGAACCACTGGCACGGCCCACAGCAAAAAAAACCAGCTAAAATCTGCCAGCAAAGCCTCAGGACTCCAGAAGGGCGAAAACTCTGGGCTGGGCATTCCAGGAGGGATTGAGGGAAGTGGGTGCCCAAGTCCTGGCTGGTTCCAGCTGGGCTTTTGGCACTTGGCTCCCTGCAATCCTTTTTGGGTTTGCCAGCCAGAAGTGAACAGCAATATGGTCACACTTCAGGCTGAGGTGGTGTTTATAGATACAATAAGTGATTAACAGATGTCATAATGCCATTACAGGCACGAGCACCACGTGGTACGGAGGGTTAAAAGTCCCTCAAAAGGTGTTAGGACTGACTGTAAGCAGCCTAAATAACTGAATTTTTGATTATTAAATACCTAGTAGCCCTTAAGTTTTATGCTCACCTTAAATTTAGACTTCCAGGCTAAATGAAAAAGCAGAAACTGAACATATTTAGGTCCCGGTGAGGATCTGAAGGGATGTTTTTAAGGTTGGCATTTGCATTTGTTTCAGTGATGATAAAACCTTAACCATGTATTTATACACTTTTTACAACAATTATATTAATTAATTTTAAAAATAATTTTTAAATTGAGACTATTTATTTTTATTTTAATTCATATGCCCACTGACATGGGTGATGTCCCTTGCACATACAGCAGCTGAGTGGCAAAAGTTTAATAGACTTTAAAAACAGTCCTTGCTCTGATTAAAAAAAAGAAAAAAAATCACAATTTTAATGATTTGTGGCAACACAAAAACCTGTTTGAAGATTGAAGCTGTTTTCATGCTCAAGGAGATTGTTCCAAAGCCAACACGGGAGGGGGAGGATGGAGGCACCCAAAACTTTGGGAAGACTGTTTTAGAAGTCCAATATCCCTCAAAAATCACCAGATCAGTGAAGTTACATAAATGTCTTTCCCAGTGATGTTTCATCCTGCAGAGATTGTTCAAATCCACACATTTGAAATGGAGGAATTGTTTAGGGGTTTGCCCAGGGATGCAAAAGGTGCTGAATAACATCCACAGAATTCTCAGGTCAGTCTGAATCCCACAGGTTTCCAACCAAGGAGCAACTCCAAGCAGAGGAATTAAAAATAAAATTTAAAAAATAATAATAATTTAAATAAAATACTTGAACTCACTGAAGGCAGTTTGAAATATAAAAGTGGCTTTTTTCCTTGATATGCCCAATATTCAATTATAAACACCTAAAACGAGCAATCAGACAAAAAAACCTCTCTCAGATAGGAAAAATTCCAAGTTGCCTGCATTTCCTCCTGCAGTTCCAGCGTGTGCCAGGAAGTTCCCGTTCCCAGGCTGGAATTGTCCAGCAGGATGAGCTGGGAAGTGGCAGATCTATTTGAATAGATCAGCTCTAAGCGTTTCAACATTCCGACATTCCCTTCGCCTCAAACCCGCGCTTATTCATCGATGCCAGTCCTTTTAAAATAAAAGGAGACACTAAATATTTAAAAATCCCTGGGGCAGCCCCAGGAGCTGCTGTAAATTGTCAGGGCTCCATCGACTCCAGCACAGCTCTGGAAATTCATACCAGCTCAGAATATCCCACCCCCCTCCTCCTCCCAACTTTATTTTAAGTGTGTTTTTTCATGGATTTCCCTGCTCTAATAGTTGTTTATAAAGAATGGGGTATTTTTGGACCAAAAGCCAGGATGGGAGATGTTTCCTAAAGAAGAAAATAAGAACAACCCACCCCCAAAAAAAGCAGAAAAACCTCTCAGAATAACATCAGTTTGGCATGTCCTTTGACATGTCCAGTAGAAGGAGGCATTGAAAATAACACTGGGAATAAATGCCACACTGGTTTATGTGTCCCTGTAATAAAGCAACCAAAGGAACTCAAGTTTTAAAGTATTTCTGTCGTGTTTCCCTTGGTTTTTTACAGCTGAAACAGCAGTTGCTTCCCCTCTCTGCCACAAGATCAAATGAAATATCCTTTACTCGTGTAACTTTTGGGGGTGGCTGTTAAAATAATTGTGATTGCACTGCACTCCAGTGACGTTCAAGAATCCACCAGCAGCACCTGAACCCCATCTCAGCACCTCAGCCACTCTTCCAGAGATGTTGTCGTTCCTTGGCAGAGGGTTTTAGGGTGGATTCAGTGAGACTGAACGTGTCTGGGCTCTGCCATAAGTGCATCTTGGTTTATTTTCATTTTCACCGTTACTGCAGTTCTGAACTTCACACTTGTAATAATTAAACTTATTCCTTCTAAAACTCTGGCTTGCAGTAAAGTCCTCCAAATATTCTACCAACACCTACATTCTTATCACTTTTGGGTGGCAGATTTATCTCAGAGTGATGGGGTTTGTTCCCTTTGACTGAAACACTTTGAGAGCCCAAATACACATGAAAAAACCCCACTTGATTAGGGAGAAGAGTCACTTGCAATGAATGATCAGGAAATCACAGCGAGACTGGGGATGTTCCAGCCCAACATTTCAGCAGAAGAGCCTCTCAGATCTTTAAATCCCCTTTTCCAAGTGTTTCACCTCAGTATCCACCACCAAAGTTGCCACTGGGTTTGTTCCTCAAGCGCTGCCTGTAACAAAATTGACTCCTTCCAATTCCAGTCCATGCCAAAAACCCCAAACTCTGATGGTCCAGGCTCAAACCTACAATGTTCCCTTCGAGAAAGTTATTGGGGTGACTTCCCAATATTTCCCTTTCTGCTACAATGTTGGGCTTTAGAGATGCTCACTTGCTTAAGACAAGAACACCAGTTCTGAAGACTTCTCTTTTCTGCACCTTTTGTTGTTATACTTTCTCTTCTAATTAAATCTATATGATGGAAATTGTGGTTTATGTCACGAAGAGACAACACCAGCCCTACAAACCCAAGTGTCCAGAAGGTTCAGGCCAAAGCCAAACTTACATGCTCGTGCCTGCCTAAATAAAAACGACTTTAAAAAAAAAAAAATCAGCCTCTCACACCAAAATTAAAATAAATAAATAAATAAATAAATAAATAAATAAAAAATCTGTCTCTAATTTCAAACTCAAATAAGCTCGCAGCATGGTGGCCTTTGTTTTGTTTTTCTTCTCCCCCAACTCCTCCCTGCAATTGCATAACAAAAGTGTCTAAATTCACACCATCTGGCCGATAAAGACACGGGCCCCAGCGGCCGCCTGGCCCAGCTGATTAGAGCTCCCGTCTAGTCTGAGCCTTGTGGCGAAAGTCACAGCTGTGGGGCTCGCTCCCACTCAATACAACTCTGTTATTAGCCAGCTGTAGGCCTGAGACTACTTCTGTTCAAATTATAATACCTTTTAACCCTCTGAGCATTGAGGGCAGAGGGGGTTGCTGGCAGCAGCATAACAACTACTTTCCTCTCAGTCGATAATTGGGAGAAAGAGAAGAAGAGAGGGGAGGGGGGGGTGCAGGGGGTGGAAATAAAGTTATTCCAGCAGAGGAGAGTGTTTATACCTTGATTTCCAGCCGGGGTTGTTTTATTCCATACAAACCCACCTAAATAGGGGCAGTGACGATAGGCTGCAATAACCCAAAATGGGAACATTTCGGAGGGGCAGATAAACAAATAGACAGAGCCTCCCTCCAAAAGCACTGATGATTGGGAGCTGAGGGCTGAACTTTCCGGGGGGGTGTGACAGATTGGCGCAGCCATATCAATATTTAGACAACTTTCCCGCTAAGATGCATCTGTCACCGTCTGAGGGGGAAACGCTGAGTTTCGGGCGCGTTTGTCTCCCTAAAGCAAAAATATCTCTGTGTTTGCGTGGTTATAAAAATCCCCCTCTCCAGAAAAAAGACAACAAACTACCTTGAGCAGAAAGACAGACAGACACAGACCCCTTCTTGTTTTTGCCTTTAAAAGCAGGAGGCACCAGCTTGGACAGCAGGGCGGGTACGGCGCATTAAATTTTTATACGCCCTTCCTAACGCAAACTAAACTGGGGCCTTTAAAAATTGATGCCGCCACTTAAAGAGCGGCGCACGACGAGGGGGGATTTGATTATTGTGCTTAGGAGAAATGAAATAAAATGTCAAGTCCGACTGGAGCAGGAGCCCGCTCCCTCGGCGTGATTCGAAGCGATGCCTCTCCGGAGCGCGCGAGGAAAACACGGGCGTTTCAAATCAAACGTCTTGATTAGGTTGCAGAACGCCTTTGATTCCCTGCACTGATCCGTGGTTTGCGTGGCAAGGACGTCCCTGGGTTGCAATTCTTCCCTATCAGGCAGCAGAGTTCGGTATAATCAGACTAACGGGTTAGATTCGTGGCTTAAATCAAGCACGGAGAGTGTTTTAGGGGCATCAGGTACCTCAAACAGAGCTTTTGATGCCATAAAGGCACGGGCAGGAAGCAGGAGAGAAGCCAGATTGATTTGAATTCCGACAAGTCCGTTTGGATGAGGAGGTGCTGAAATATGTTAAGCCAGAACTGCACTTTGTGCAGGAAGAGATGAACAGTGGTCACTGCTATTTTATTATCACAAGCCACCACCTAATTGCACAGTGCAGATTTTTCTTCTCTAATGCCCACCTAGTTATAGTGAAGACTTTAAACAACATGGATTTATATAAATATATATATTTGAATACATGCACAAGTTCTAGATGTGCCAGAGAGTAACTTAAAGACCTTTGATCTTTGCTGCTACATCTCCAGGTCCTTGTAAAGCCCATCCTCTGCATCCCTCGTGTGTGATATGCATTGTGTTTGGGCATAAATATGGAAATGCTGGTCAAAAGCTCTTTTTTTCTTTTAATCAATGAGAGCTGAGCACAAGAGATAAATAATATGCATAAACTTGATTCTTATTATATAAAGCAACGGAATCATTGAAATAATTAAGTACCGAAACTGAGACTTTCCCCTGAGAAAAACTCTGCCCAGATAAGCTGCTCTTAACTTGAAAAAATAAATAAATAAAAAAATCAAGTGGCAAACTGCACCATTAAAAGAAGCAACGTTCAGTCTGAAAACTTAACCCTCTCCCACCGACACAATAAATCCCAACCCGTGTTTCATAAAGGCCAAGACCGGGGTTTGCCTCCTGTTTTATGAAGGAATGTTCCATGCACAATTTAACATGTTTTAATATAAGAGCATTGGCTGTTTGCATTGTTACATGCATTGAAAAAAAATTTCATTACACGAGGACAGGAAAAGTAATAAGTTACCATGGAAGCACGGTGTACATACGTGAGGGACATGTAACTTCAGACTTACACAGATCTCATTAGAAACATCCTCATTTTACCTTCTAATTTATAGCTTTACATGCTAAAATTGGGTGTATTTTAATTAAAAAGTGGGAGCCCCCTAAATATTGTTCATGTGTATGAAAAGGGAGGGTCCGTGTTTTGGTTCGAGGGGTTTCTCTGCTGGTCGGGGCAAAATGAAAGAGCACTGGTGATGTGTAGTTTAACTGAGAAAATGAAAATAGCTCACCAAAGAAAACGACACAAAACTGCCTCGTAGCTTCCAGGTGAAAATATGGAAGTTAAACTGCTCATTCTCATCAGGTGAGAAGGAATTTTGTAAGTAATCAGCACCTAAAAGTGTCCATTTAAAGAGCACATGCAAAGGCCTGGCTTAAACACAACCAGCACAGCTGTGGCTGCTAAATCTCCTGCAGTGGGGGGGGGGGGGACAAAAAAAGGCATAAAAAAAGGCAAAACAACACCCCAAATCTCTGTTTTGAACCCAAATCAAGTATTGATTTTACCCACGTGTAAAAAAGAAAGTCTTCCTACGCAAAGAACTTCCCTGAGTCAACAGCAAACCAAATAAATGAGAAAAATCAAACTCTTCCTACCTACAGCTTCAGCAGAAAGGCCTTTTTGGCACCTAAGGAAGCAAATCAAGCCATCTTACCTGCACATGACTTCGTGGGTGAGCAGCACTCTGCACATCTCGGGGTTCTTGTTCTGTCCTTCGTAAGTTATGGGCTACAAAAAATTAGGAGGAGAAGGGGTAAGCCAGGAGCATTATTTATCACAAGATTCAGGGGTGAGGGGAAGGGTTTTTAACCACTGCTGAGGCAAATAAATACCTTCCCCCAAAGCCTTTACATGCAGGGAAAAGAGCTTTACATAAATATTGAGGCAAAGGGGGTAAAACCTACAGCCCATGGAGGGGAAAACAAAGTAAAAGAGACTGAAGAGCATTACTTTTCAATTAACCTCAAAACCAGGTGTGTAACAGAGATGAACAAGAGGGGAAAAATGAAGCAGAGAAATGAAACCAGGCAGGGAGGTGTTGAGGAGAGAGGAAGGATGAGGAGGGACAGGGTAAGAGGGCACATCCCAGCGCTGCTCACCTGCTTAGTGACCGAGTCGATGAGCCTGACATAGAGATCCTGCTCGGTCCTGACTCCTGCAGCGAGGGAGAGGAGGGACACACAGCGTTGGTACAGCCGCCCTTCCCTCAGCAGCAGCACAAACCCCTTTAATTCCAGTATTAAACCCTAACATTTCACCATTTATCTTTATCAAACCCCCCTCAACGAGCCCGGGTGGGTTTGTTTCCCAAGCCCAGGTAAACTCCAGGGCCCATCCCAGCACCGAAGGGGCCTCGTGGAGGGGGATTTCTGGGGGTTTTAGGAATCAGTGCCAGCACCCCCAGCCTTTGCCCCCCTGTGCAGCCCCCAGGAGGGACGGGAAGGGCACTCACCGTTGCTGTAGAGGAGCTGCAGTTTGTAGTGTGTGCCGTTGTTCGTCTTCTCGTTGCCTTGTTCCTGAGAGGGGGGGAATTAAAGAAAAATCCTTCCAGAACTTACGCTTGGCACATTTGAAATGCAAAAGCTGATAGTCATGATGGAAGCGACAACAAAAGTTCATTAAAATTCCAAGAGGTGAATCCCACTGATTGGGGTGTATTAACCTTCCGAGTGACCCAGGACAAAGTACAAAATACTGCTGACATCTTTTCCTGTAGGAGTTCGAGAACTCCTCTCCCTCTCTCATTTGCCATCGTGCTCTCAACTTTTTCGAGGCAATGCACGGAGAAGAATTTGTGCCCTTCAAATGTAAAGCAGTGGGAAAGCTCAGTGAGTTTGGGTTTTAAGGTGATCATTACTTTGCAATAGTGCTATTTTGAGTCATTATTGATATTTGTTTCCTGGAGGTTGTGTTACAGGAATGTTTCTTGCTTGTTGGGTTTTTTTTTTTTTACAGCAATTTCCTATGAGATGATTATTTATGATTCATATTTTAAACAAATCTTGTCCATGGCTAAGAAAAGAATTGAAAAAATGCGAAGTGGTCAAGATACAGATTTAAAAATCCAAAAGCAAATGCTTTTCAGGTCCTGCCAGTTATCCTGGAGTCTTAGGAAATACATATAATCAAACTCAACTGATAATATGACATATTACAGCTGAAATTCCACTTCTGTTCAGGTACTAATAAAGATCTAATACGTATCAAAAAAAGGTGCATTTATCCCCTATGAATTTTATTTTATTTTTAGTGGGTGTGTGAAATTCCCACTGTGTTCCTGATATAAAAGTAGCTTCCAAGCTTTTTTTTTTTAACTACAGCAGCACGAAGAAGGCAACAGCTCCAGGAAAGCACCTGAACCCTGAGCAAGCACTGGTTGTGTTTTGTCAGGGACAACAGGTATTACAAGTTATCAGCTCAGTGAGGGGGGGGGGGGGAAGATCAAATTTGGAGAGGAGAAGAGGAAGAAGAAAGGTAACAAGCCTTACTTTATCATTTTCTACAAAGTCCACAAAAGCTGTCCTCTCTATTTCCACGGGCTGCCCCTGTCTGTCGTAGAGAGCCAGAACAAAGTGAAAGAAATTGGATTTCCTCAAGTTGGAGGGTGGCTGCTTTTCAAAGTGGGCTCTGGACAAAGCTACTCCGCTGTGGAGGAAACACACGGGATGGGGTGAGGGGGGAGAGACAAAGATATTACCAGGTTGAGCAGCAGTAACAGCAAAACAACAGAAAAGGCAGGACACGCTCGTTGTGTCGCTGGTGCCCGGCGGGAGCCGGGCGGGACGGGCTGGCACTGGAACGGGAGTTCGGCTTTCCCCGCTGTCTGTACCCCAGGACAGCAATCACTGACAGCCCCTCAGTGTTAAATAAGTTATTGATAAATACATGGAGCGTTTTCCTTCCTCCTCTACCTATTTTCTCGCCTGTCACACTCGTGGCTGGAATGCAGCAGGGTGGGAAGGGCTGTAACGTGTCGGAGAGTCTGGAAGTGCTCCCTGCACATCCCAGTCCCTTTTCCTGCAGGCACAACCGAGCGATCTTAAAATCTTTCCTACAGGCACTTTGTCAGCTCGAGGACACCTACATTTTGGGTAGAGACAACGAGTTTCAAGCAGAGCAGCCGCTTCCCTCAGCAGCGAAGTTTGTCTTTAGCCACTGACTTACTTGAACCGATTCCCGGGACTTCAGTTTCTGATTTAAATGGAAAGAATTTCGAGCCGGGTTAATCAGCCCTTGCCCAAATCTTGTTCCCCGAGTGCAGAAAACGCAGTGATGTTTTCCCACGCATTTCCCGGCTTGGAAAGATTCAAATGCTTTTGCTTTCACGCAGTATCCCTCACTGCAGCTTTATATCTTCATGAAACTAATTGTAGCTCCCTCTCCCTAAAGCCGGCTTCTACTTACTGCAGAGAAAATAGGTGCACACGAGCACCTCTATATTAGTTAATAGAAAGATTAAGCGTCTGACAGCCTAGTTAGGAGTCCGAACATCTTTGTTTTTCAGTCCCCAAAATAGCTCCGCTGCACTGACAGAAGTATTTTGACTCTTTCGGAGAACTACAGATGTTTCCCCGCGCTTTCCTTTGCCAAAGAGGTACGGCGTGAACTCACCGCATCCGCCACAACCGCACCTAGTTTGGGGCTTCCTCTCGTTCCGCGTGAAAAAAAAACCAAACCAACGAACCCTGGCATTTCTTGGGGTTTTTTACGAATCTCTGCAGAAAAAAAGCCGGCGATGCCACCGGGCAGCACAACCTCGGGCTGCACCTCCCGCGAATTGGAGGCTCCTTAGGAGCCGTTCCCTTTTACTTTCGGTTTCCTCGAGAAGAAACCTCTTCCCCTCCTCAGTCGTATATTTATTCAAGGGTCTATCGACATTCATAAAACTCCGGTAACTCCTCCCATGGCGCTTGGAAAACCTCGCTCCCGGATCAGGCCGTGGGGTGGGGGCACGGATGTGCTATTTCTAAATCGTCCCTGTTTCAGCTGAAATCCCATCTGCTGTTTCGTGCCCTTCACCTTGTCTCCCTACTAAATAAAACCCGACTTGTTCCCGGGGTTCCCAATTTAGCCTTCCCCGACGCTACTACTTTTTTCTTTTCTTTTTTTTCCTTTTTAATTTATTTTATAAGGCTATTCAGAGACCGAGGAGGGAAATAAAATATCTAAGAGGTTTTTCGCCGTCTTACCCCTAAGGGGAAGAGACTGGAATAACTGTCCTGTGCCGACTGGGCTGGGAAGAGAAAATAAAAGAGGGGCGCGGGGTGGGGGGAAGATAACTCGCCCAAACAAGTAAAGAACAAACAGTTTCGGGGCGTTCGCGGGTATTTGGGTTCAGCGGAGATCTCTCGGACACTCGGGCAGGTGCTCCGGGCAGAGGGATGCCCGCCGGGCTCCGGGATGTCTATGCCCTCCCCTGCTCACCCAGACCCTGCTCTGCCTGCCTGGCTTCGTCTGTCACCCGCCTTGAACCCACGGGTGAAGATTTCGGCAGTGGCCACAGCGAGTTAAGTCAAACAAGACGGGCCGGAGGGTTTGCGGGGGAAGATCTACATTTCACTTAATTCTAACTTGGTCCCCTCCTATCCGGCTGAGTGAGCCGGGAAGCGGGAAGGAATGTTCTGTATCGGTGGGTACAACCAACCCGCACTCCCCAGCATCTTCCTTGTGCAGAAAATGAAGGAAGGATCCGATCTCGCTGTCATCTGAGCCCCGCACGGGGTTTTAGGACTCCTGATGCTCTCCGGTTTGGGAGCGCTTCTCCCTCGCTCTACTGCTACCACCTTCAATTTTCACTGATTAGAGGAGAACGGGAGCGGGACAGAAAGGGAGAAATTAAATTTAATATCAAATGCAAACAACGAGGAGAAAAGGCTCGCTTAAAAACAAACAAAAAAAAAAAGCAGGGGGAAAGTGGGGTGAGAAATAATCACGGTTACCTTTGTGCTGCTACGTTTGCATCCACAACCCCAACGTTTCTGACCCAGGACCTGACGGAATCCATCTCAGAACCTAGAGATTTATCTTTCAGAATCGGTCCTCTTCCTAAAGTATCTTGAATCCCAAACATTTAAAAAGTCTATTCCGACTAGCAACAGTTTCCTTTTGGGAGATAAGGGAGAAGGGAAATAAAAAAAAAAAAAAAAAGAAGAAGGAAAAACAAAAACGGCGCAGCCTTTGAGTCTGACACACACAAAATCCCAGGAAAGTGAAGTTCAGCTTTGAAACCAACTTCTTCTGCTTTATAACGCTGCGTGTTTTTAACGCCTTCAGACAGGGGAAGAAAGTTTTTCCTCTTGCCAAGCAAAAGTTACGCCGATTCAGCCTCGCCTTGGTACCACCATCCTTCAGGCGCAGCGAGGAGGAGGAGGAGGAGGAGGAGGAGGAAACCGCATCCCCAAACCGGCCGCCGCTAACGAGGATCACCTGTTTCTCGGCGGACGCGGGGAGAAAGGATTGATCGCCGCCTAATCCAGGAAAGGAAACAAAAAAACCACCCAAAAACCAACAAAAACCAAGCCCAACAAACCCGGGAGGGGGGCCCGGCGGCGGGAGAGGGCGGAGGGAAGGAGCGGGGCCGAGCCACGCGCGGGTCCTCCCCGCGCCATCAATGGGGCGCGCCGTGGGAGCGGGCGCGAGCTCATTTGCATCTCCGCGCTCTGATTGGCCAGGAGGGTCCTTTAAGCCCCGCCCACTCCCATACAGTCACGCCCACCTCTCCCTACAGCCCCGCCCCTCCGGCGCTGGGGAGGGCGATGCGGGATGTCGCGATAGGGGCAGCGGGATGTCGGGATGGGGGGGATCGCGGCCGGCACCGGCAGCCCCCCGCGCAGGGCGCACGGACGGGGCTAAAAGCAGCGGGAGAAGAGCGCCCGGTGCCCGCCCCCGGCACCGCGGAGTCCGGGCTTCCAACGGCGGGGCTGCGGCGATGCGGGGGGATGGGGAGGGGGTACCGGGATCGGGGATTGGGATGGGGTAGAGGGATGGCCCGGCAGTACCGGGCAGAACGGTCCTGCCACTGAACGCATTAACTGGGCTAAAAGCAGCAAGGGCCGGAGCGGGGGGAGCGCCGCCGGTGCCCGCCCCGGCACCGCGGAACCTGAGCTGGGCACGGCGGGTTTGTCGCGATGGGGTATCGGGGTGGGCTGTCGTGATGGCCCGGCAGCACCGCACAGAGCGGCCCTGCCACTGAACCCATAAACTGGGCTGAAAGCGGCGGGGCCGGAGCGGGAGGAGCGGGAGGAGCATCCCCGGTGCCCGCCGTGGCAGCGCCGAGCCCGGACAGAACAACCGTGGGTTTATCGTGATGGGTTGTCGCGATGCTTTATGGTGACGGCCCGGCAGCCCCGCACGGACCGGTGCTGCTCGAGAACGCATGAACCACGCTAAAAACAGAGGGACCGGAGAGAGGGGGAGCGGGAGAAGCACTCCCGGTGCCCGTCCCGGCACCGCCGAGCCCGAGCGGGGGAAGCGCGGGTTTATCGTGATGGGTTGTACCGCTGGGTTATCGTGACGGGTTACAGTGCTGGGTTATCGTGCTGGCCCGGCAGCCCCGCTCAGAACGCCCAACCTGGACTAAAAGCAGCGGGGCCGGAGCGGGAGAAGCTCTCCCGGCGCCCGCCCCGGGGCAGCCGCAGCCCGGGCAGGGGAAGCGCGGGTCTATCGTGATTTATCTTGCTGATTTATCGCGATGGCCCGACAGCCACACAGCGAACGGGGCTGCCCCAGAACGCGCAGGCTGTGCCTCCAGAGCTGCGATGGCTGCAGCTCTGCCCGCGCTGCGCTGCCCAAGCCGCCGCTCGGCTTTAGTTGGCGCTGCTTCGGTTTCGGGCGCGGGATTTAAAAGTAAAAAAGTGCTCGGAGGGAGCGAAATGGGTCGGCGGGGGGGTTGTAGGAAGGGGCTGCCTGCGGGGCAAGAGCCAGCCAGACACTGCAAGGCACCCCGCAGCCCCCGAAGTTACACCGCGAGGGCTGTCAGAGACAGCGCCTTAAAACTTTTTATAACATCCCGTGAAGGCAAAATTTCCCATTAAAGGAAACTGGAGCTCGCCCCAGCCCAGCCCGCTGTGACCCCGGACGATACGTACGCCTGCATTTATTTTAATTTATTTATTTTTTTAAAAACCGCTCTGCCTCGGCGGTATTTTCCTCCCGGCCCTTTTGTATTCTGATCCGTGTATAGATCTGCCTCTGAAATCTATATAACACCAACGCGAAAACAGATTTCAAGACAATGAATGCAAATCTGTGCTCAGAGACCATCTGCCAGATGAGGGAATCAGATGTTCGGTAGTTAAAGGGACAGCGCAAGGATTTCCTTGACTCATTATGTGCAGCTCCTCTCTTTAACCTGCTTTGTTGGGGGGTTTGGTCCTTTTTTTATAATTTCTATTTCAGAATAAATCCAAACTCCTTCCATCCACGTTCGGCCGCGTTCCAGAAAGCCACCTATTAAATACTAGGTTATTTTCATGGAGTTCCATACAGTTCTCCCCAAAAAAAGAATCTCAAATTAAAATCTGCCCATAAAACTTTCATAAAAATGTATCCTTAATTCAGGCACGATTGAGGGCAAAGCCGGGACTCCGATTTATTCTGTCTACATAAGTGACAGACATGGTATTGGATGAACTCATACATCTCACCCAATCTTTGCTCAGGGAAATTTGCCATGCTAACCCACCTCCCCAAATTGATAAATATGCAGCAAGTGATTTTGCCAGGTTAGCAAAAGGCGAGCCTGGCGTTATTTTAGCGCTAGAGAAAAGCAACAGCAGTTTGACGGTGCTACAGAGGAGAGGCCGGTCTTTCCAGACACGATCTTAGCATTTTGGAGATGCCATTTCTCAGTGTTAAAAAAAGCCCAATCCAACCAAACGGGGTTGGATATATTAAAAAAAGAAAACAGTGAGAAAACCACAGCGTTGTGAGATAAATATACAGGCGATGGGAGGGCATGTTGTGGGGATTTCTTTTAACCATTTCGCCATAGGCGTGGGGACATTTCCTCGAATGAAAGCCCCTTCTTTGTCCTAAGATCGTTTTTGGCGGTGCCGCTCCGACAGTTCCTGCGTTCATTCTTAAACCTGGGGCAGGGACGGGAGGGGAGGAGGGGCGGAATTCCCACTCGGTGTAACCTTGGCCGATGCGATCCACAAGGAGAGAAGGTTCCCTGATCACCGAAGCCTCTCGCTCCTGGGGATGAAGCCGAGCCTGTCCCTGCAAGGTCGGGTCCAAGCCAGACGCTCGCTCAGCTCCAGCCCGGTGGCTCCAGACCCCCGGGACGGTGCCAGCGCCGGGAACAAAGGGGGCTCGTGTGCCGTGGCCCCGGGGGACCCCCGCTTTTAGGGATTCATGGCGGGTCAGAGGGCAGAGCGCGGGTCAGAGGGGATGCGCTCCCCTCGCCCCAAACAGCTGCCACCAGAATTCTGCACTTGAGCGACAAAAATAAAAAAAAGGCAGGGATTCGTCCCCTCCCGGCCCTGGGGTGCCCTCCCCACGATCCCGGGGGGCTGCACCGCGACCCCCGACCCGCCGTCTCAGCGCTCCGGGGAGAGGAAGCGATTTCGGGGACATAATTTGCTCCCCCCTCCTCTTTGCCCCCCCCCCCACTAAGTTTCTCGCCTTTAAGACACGCTGCGGAAGGACAGGAGTCCTTAAACACTTCTGAAATTACGGGCTCCTGCTCCAGATTCCGGATTTCAAGCCCAAATGGTGTTTAAACCGAGTGAAAAGCCCATCTCTCCGACTCTTCAGCTGTAAATTCGCGCGGTAAAAGAAGCGTTTGTACCGGTGCAAGCGCCGGTAAATCGGGGTTTGCACTTTGGAGGTTGCCGCGGTTGGGGTCGGGGAGTCGGATCCAGCGGCAGGTAAAAGGCACGGCGGAATTGCGAGAGGGATGAGACGGGGGAAAAAACCTTTCCAGCCCCAGCGGTAAAGAGGAGGGAGCCTCCAGCAGCGCATCTTCCCCGCCGCAAATACAACCAGAGGCATAAAAGGCAGCCGAAGGTTTGGGGAAGGGGTTCTCGGATCCGACCCCGCGGTTCTCCCACCTTGGCCGGGGTGGGGACAGAGCCACAGAGGGCACCCCTCACACCCCCAACTTTCTGGGAGTCGCTCCGAGCGATTTTTTTATCTGGTTCGGTGAGCGCTGATCGTTTCCTTCTGGAGGGAGAGCTGTTCCCCTCCAGACCGCCGCGCTCCTTCCCACATGCCGGGGGCAAAATGACAGGTGAGGCAGTTTTGACGTGGTAAAGGGATGCTCGTCTTTGTTAGCGGGGGTTTTTAGCAGCGTCGTGTTCACGCAGCAGGGTCAACTTTCACTCCTCGGCACATCTCAGCAACTCCCGGCAGGAAGAAATGTGTTTGGGAGATAATGCTTAAGGCATTTAAAAGCATAATCTTAAACCACTGTTGTCTCCTCTCACGTCTGAGGAGAAAAGCGTCAGTGAAAAAGTGAAACTGCGCCTAAAGACGGCACTCAGAAGGCAGAATTTAATTGTTGCTCCATTTAATTTGTGAGAATTCACCAGCCTTCAGGTGTCTCAAGGGAACGAATTGTAGGTTAAAATGATCAGAGTCGGAATGGAGAAGGATAACTAATTTTTGCCCCTTTATCCACTAATCTCGCTGGAAGGTTCATTTTTCCAGCACACCTGTACCAGAGGAATAAATGTGCCCGTTAGAAACGTTCCTTTAAGCTGGTAGCAGCTGAAAGTTTGAAGCCATCCGTGTTCGAGCACACCTCAATCACACTTCGGGCACTACAACGGTATCTCACAAACAAAGAAGCCCCAGAAAATAACTTTCAAGAGCCCAAGATAAGCATCAACAGAAGATTTACTTGCACGGGATACCCTGAAAGGGAGACAGGGCTGCCAGAAATAGGAACAGGCTGAGTCCTGAACTGAGGAATGAGGAGTGTGTGGGGGGCAGTCGGAGCTCCACGGGCAGAGCTGGATTAGGAGTCTGCTCTGGATTTACGAGGCTCTCGATTTAACTGCAATAAGAACGTACAGGACTTAAGGGGGGGGGAAGCTTCTTTAAAACACTTTTAATAGGAGAGGCAGTTCAGGTGCACACAGCTACGTCCTGAAAGCAAATCGAGTTTTAGACTGGGAATGGAAACTGCAGAACAAGGGCTAGAACGCTGCAGTGTTTTTGGTGACAGTCATTATGAGCCTGGTTTTAGACAATCCACACACAGGTTCTCTCAGAAAAGAACTCCCCACCTGATAGCTGGAAAAAAAGGTGAACCCCCCAGGTATAAAATAATTGAACCCCCCAAGTATAGAATAATCGATCCTCATCACAGACACCCCCTCCATCCCTCCCATTCCATCAGCAAATAAACAGAAACCCGGGTTTATTGCTGTAAAATCGTGAGCTCTACCTGGTCTCTGCCTCTTTCTGTCCCCCTTCCCTCTGGCACCACAAAGACACCATTTACTGGAGGCAGCCCCTCAGCCCTTACAAACGGAGCTTCAGAGCTTCCCCTGATCACACTTGCAGGCAGAGAGCAAAGCAACGCTTTCAAACTTCGCAAACATTTCATAACTTCTTCTCCACCCCAAAAGAGAGGAAATATTGTATCCATCAGCTCCTCTTTCGAGTCTCCCGTTCCTTCCAATAAGTAGGTGCTTTTTTTTCTCTAGAACAGAAAAGCACATCTGCAAAGGTTTTATATCCAACCTTTTTTTTTCTTTTCTTTTTTTCTTTTTTTTCCCCCTTTTAAAAGATATTTTTTTACTGCCTCTTGCCTCGCACAGCTTTTGGAACACGTTAGCAAATAATATTTGACCGTGGGGAGAGTATGTTCCATTTTATTTTATAATGCAGATTTGAGAAGTCGTAGCCCTGAAGTTTGTTTTTCTAACCACATGGAGGTTTTGGAGCAACAAGCACATTCAGGGAAAATACTTGAAACGGGTGTATATTTGTGCTGGGATCCTCTCTCTCACTTTGCACTTTATGGGAAGCAATCAAAGTCAACTTTTCAATATGTCTTTGTGTATAAACTGTCTAAAATATTCACCAGGACAGGGTTTAGGTTATCCCAGCCTTTCTAGGTCCAGGTATGTGCTTAGGATCCAACTCCAGCTGTCAAACAGGTTCTCCACAAGCAACTGGATAAATGCAGACACGCTGCAGATCAAAATGAAATTAACTCATTAACGTATGAACCAAATGAAAGTGGTCCCCAGTAACACAAACGTTGTTTTACTGGCACTTAACCTGCTTTAGTCACTCAAGTGGTCTTACAAGAACACAGACATGCTTAACCTCATGCTCAAACATCTGGACAATCAGGGCCTAATTTTTATTTCTTGACTCCTCTGAATGCAGCTCTGCCTTAAACAGGTGTCTCACTTTAATTACATGAATAGTCACTCTGAAGTGATGCCACAGGGACACTTTGCCTGCTCAAAAGTCAGCAAACCCCGTGGGATAAACCCCATGATTTTTAAAGAGTTTAAAAATGGAAGAGTTGCAAACAGCTGCTGATTTCTGCAGTTCTTCCCTGCAGAAATGTGGGTGCTCTCAAGTGACAGGGATATAAAACTGCTTTGTTGCCAGCTAGCACTGTAGCAGGAATATGCAAACTGTGTTTAATTCCAAACCTGCCAATGGATACAAAAAGGGAGGGGGGGCATATTAGGATTAGGAAAATGTCTTGGTGTTGTTCCATAACCATAACACTGATGATTGCAAAGTTTCCTGTGTCTTCTTTTAAAGCAGCTGGTAACAGAAACACTAAATCTAATCTAACTATTTCTACCTTCTTCCAGTGAGGCAAGAAAGAGGCAGCAGAAAGCTCAGTGTGTTATAATTAGAGCTTTAGAGCCTTGGAGAGACAGCTCAGCTCTTTTCTGAAGTGTATTAAACAGAGAAACTTCTGGTTCCGTGGTGGAACAGAGCTGGTAACACACCCACCTTCAGAAAGCCAACGGGGTTGGTGCCTCAGCACATTGCATTGTGGAAACTGCCCCTAGGTTAGTCCAAACATTACCTTCTAGGAGGCAAGAAATCTGCCCAAGGTTTTATGCCTCCTGTACCATTTAATGACAGGTTACCACTGGAACTGTTTCTTTCAGGACCGATTTTAAGTATTTACAGGCAGGCTGAAGAGCAATGGCTTTGGAAGTTACAACTAAATGACTCTGATACTTAAAAGGACTTGATCAGCCTGGGGTAAAGCATCACATTTCCATCAGTTGGGTAGGGAAAAGTAATATATTTTAGTGAATAATCTGATCTTGCTCATGTATTTCAAGAGAAAGCACTGCCTGCTAGAAGGCCACAGCTACAGAAATGTGTTCAGATGAAAGCTTGGAGCTTGTTCTTGCTGGAACTGATCTGATTGCAGATTATGAATGGAAGAAAGGGAATTATATGCCATATGCTTCAACATATTCCAGCCTTCAGATGCTCCCAACACATGCTCCTGAAAACAACAGAGGGTGTTTTCCTTCCCTAAAGCCAAAGAAGGCACGTGGACCACAAAGCTGTGGCTGCTCAGGGTGATGCTCTGGAAGCCTCTGAAGTGTTTCGTTGTCACTGCTGCCCTGTGGGCTCGGGATCAGCAAAGGTTATTTTTGGTCCTCAGCATCACCTTGGTGCAAGTGAATGTCATAAAAAGGGGTGAGTGACCACTGCTGTGGGTGGGCTGAGCAGTTTGCTCTCCACCTCCACTGATGTCTCACACTGGAGACCAAAACTTGAAAGGATGAGGCTTTCAACTTTATGCTTTCAGGCCAACCTAATACCTGAGGTCTAATTCTAATGAAATAAAGCTCCTCACGATCCAAACAATAAAAGAAACAGTGAGGGGAGGGAAGGTAAAGCAGAGGCACAGACAGAGAGGCCAGGAGGAGAAAATATAACCTGAGAACATTTAGGAACACAGAGTATAACCAGTGAGCAGCTGAAGGGCAGCCACTTGCCACCCATTGACTTTGCCCTTCACCACAGCCCTGTTTGCTCAAAGAATTCTCCAAATCCTCACAGAACAGGACAGGGGAGAGGAGAACATCAACCTACAGGAGGGACAGCATCCTCAAATACCTTAAACCTGGAAAGTCCCTGCTGCTTCAGGGGCTTGTGCCCCAAGGTTTGAGATCTGAGCTGCAAGATTTGAGCTACAAGGTCAGAGCTGTGAGATCTGGGGTTGGAGCTGCGAGATCTGGGGTTGGATCTGAGAGATCTGGGGTTGGAGCTGTGAAATCTGGGGTTGGAGCTGCGAGATCTGGGGTTGGAGCTGCGAGATCTGGGGTTGGAGCTGCGAGATCTGGGGTTGGAGCTGCGAGATCTGGGCTACAAGAGTTGAGTCTTGCTTGAACCTCTGGCACTGGAAGGATGGGTTGTGACCTAAGATCAAATCTCCCAGCAGAATCCTGACACTGGATTTTGCCCCAGGTTGTGCACAGACCCTCTCAGAGCCCAGGCTGGCTCTGCTGACCTTGTTTTGGCTCAGTGGGATGCAAAGAGCAGCCCAGCACATCCAACCTCCATTTCCCAGGCTGGTTTATGGCACCTTATTTTCCCCCACATAGAATCTGAATAATGCTAATGGTGACAGAGCCTACAGGCAATAAAAAGGCCTTTGCAGGTATCAAACAGCTTCAAACTTTGCTTTGGCTCTCTGCCTGCTGCCACAGCCAGCCAGCACTTCCCACTCCAGCACCAGTGACCATTAAGTAATTACATGGCCTTACTGGTTCCCAGTGAGAAAACACATAGAAAAGCTATTACTTTTTGATTTTTTTTAAATTTTATTTTTTTTAAATCCCCTAAAAACCGGAAAGGAAGGAATTTCTGTTCCCAGACACACACCCTTGCTTTAAAGATGTATTTCTAATGGATAAGGGAAAAATCTTATTATTCACTTATTCAGCTGCCAAGGCTCCAAACAAGAACATAGGCTGGGAAGCCAGACAATGAAAAAAAAAATCTCTGCTTTTATTATTATCATCCCTTGTCCAAAGAGCATGTGAAGGCTCAGACCAAGAGTCCAGGGCTGAGCTGTTCAGAGTGTTTTCTAAAGGATTTCTAAAGAGAACTTTACTGTGGGAAGAAATAAAGAAAAAAAAAAGATGAAATAAGAAAGAAACCAGATTCTTGGGAGGGAAATTAGAATTGCACAGCATGCAGCTTAAGCAGATTTGGCCAAGTGGTGAGGACCTGCATTTCGAAGCAAAAAACCATAATTTCCACTGCTGTTCCCATTTTTTAAGCAGCACTCAACATCACCAATTAAACAAAGCCCTTTGTGCAGACCAACAAATCATCTCAAAAAAGCATTTCCAGTTTCACATCTCCGGATCACAAAGCCAAGAGTCAAGTTTCCTTCACTGAAGGAAGTTTCCTTCATTCCCTTCAACGAAGAGCCCACTTTGGAAGAGTGTTTTTGGAAGAGTCACCCCAGTTAATTTCCTCCTGTTTTCCCTTAACTTTTCATTTCCTGATTATTCTTCCCTGGTTTTTGTAGACCACTGTGAGCCAGTTTTCCCGAAATCATAATCCAAACAGGGTGTTCCTTCATTATTCACACACAAGTTGACAAAACCCATTTCAGTGAACACCCAAGTTGAACACACTTACCCAACACCCCACAGGTTTTTTCTTGCAGGTCAAATACTTTGGGACTGAAGGCATCAAGAAGCCCTAAAAATGGGTTGTTTGATGCCATTTTCCTTGTTGCTTTCCCCCTTTTAAAGCAAGCACCAAGACCTGTTCCTCAGTACCCACAAATGCTGCTGTGTCATTCCTGTTCAGCAAAAAGGGGAAGATCAGCTGCAGGGATGGGATTGGATCTAAGAGGGCCCTGGATTCTGGGACAACCTTACTGTGAACATGTGAAAATATGATCCCAAGGATCAATTATTGGCCACTTTGCCACATACCCTGCGAAGCAACAACGTTCAGGAAGTCAAACCATCGACAGCCAAGACACAAACATCTGGTTTAGGGAACAGGCTTTGCCTTTCCACCAAGGACTGGTCAAATGAGCCAAGCCCAGTCACTTGTGTGGACAATATTATCTAAAAACTGGGGTCACTGCACTCACACACTTGCAGGAACAGGGTGTGCACCAACACATGTGCATTTATAACAAATTTATAACAAATTTATAACAAATTTATGTGTCCAGCTTGCCACCAGAGGTAAAACTTCAGATGCGGAACGTTCTGCTCAGCAGTTGGAAAGTTTCCACTTCCACCCTTTTTGTAAAATGGGAAATATAATTTACAAGTCTTAACAGTTAACAGAAAACTGCTGCTTCACACCTGGCCTTATTATTTGGTGAGATAGGAACTCAATATTTGGTCATCTGACGTGTTTTAACACCTGCACCGATTTCCCAGTGTCTTGGGTACATTTGTTGTTCATAAGTAGAACAGATGAGAATTAAGGGGCTCTGAAAGCTCCACCCTCAGTTTCAGCAGCACTGAAGTTGTACTTGGACCTCTGATCACTGAGTTCACAGCACGCTCCAGCCTTGCCCCTTGTCACAGTAAAACCCAAAGCACAGGACAGAATTTCCCATGTGCAGTCTGGCCCAGAAAGTCCAAGTATCCTGGTCAGGATCTGTGTGTAAGTCAGGAAATAACAGGTTAGAGGAAATAAAAAGGATATACCTGTAGGGTAAATGTAAAAGCATCAGCTAATGGATAAGGAGATGCTCCTGCTCACCATTCAGTTGACCAAAGCCAAACATAAAAGATTTAAAACGCAGTCTATGATTTAATCCATCTGACACAGAATGAAGCAGATCAGTTCTGACTCACATTTTCCTCCCAGCCTCCTAGGAAGCTCACCTTTGGATCAAGAGAATTCCTAGAAGAGGAAAGGGAAAAGAACACCAGTCTTGTTTTAAACTTTCCAAAGCTGAAGAGCCTGTCAAGCAATTTTCTCCTGAGGCAGACAGGGATGCTCTGGGAAGGAGGGGAGGGAGAGCTGAGCTGAGCCCACACCACTGCTGGGGGAAAGCTGAGGTCGACAGGCTGATAAGGCAGGAGAAAGGCCCTTAGAGAGGCCATGGAAAGATGCTGGAAAAGGCTGGATAAAGGCACAGCAGAGCAGAGCAGGGTAGTTGAACCAGCGACACAAAGTGATCCCAGCAGCAGCACTGGGAGGAAGCACGGGGAGCACAGCAGCTGCCAGCACAGCCACGGGGCAGGAGACCCTGTCCTGGAGGCCAGGCCCTGAAATTCAGGCAGAAAGACAAAAACTCAGTCTTTAAAACACAATTAAGGTGGAGGTGTGAGAGCTCATCGATGTTTGGGGTCCAGGGGAACAGGAATTGGGCTCAGCACCACCTCAGCAAGAGCTGCCCCTCTGCTGCTGCCCCCACTGAGCCCCCACCACCCAAATCATCTCTGAAAGTTCATTAATGACAAGCAAATGACAGATTTTTTTGTGTGCTGGACCTCTTGGGTTTGCAAAGGTGATGAGATTTCTTTAAATACTCAAGAAAAGAGAGGGTGCTGCCGGGCTGGGCACTACCTGCACACACTGGGCCTGGAAAGGCTACACCAGAAGCAAGGGGAAAAGAGAAGATGGAATGAAATATTCCCAATTTACTCATCAGAAACGGAGGTCCATGAAATTTAAGCCACTTGCCTGAAGGAAGAGAAGAACTCAGCCCTGTCTCCCACTTTGCAGAGCTGTTCTCCAGAGCCCAGCTGCATTTTGTAGGGCTGGTAAATGTTATTCAAACGGCTTAACAACTTGGGGTTGGGGGAAGCAGGAGAGGAAAAGTGATCTAAGAGAGAAAACAAAAGTCCCTCCCATCAAGAAGAGTATTTTACTCTCCTGATTAACTATGCAGGAGAGTAAAATATCTTAAACTGTGATTTCCTTTCCCAAAACAAAGCTGGCACGAAAGACAAACCTGCAGCTCACACATTAAACAAATTAAAAAAATAAAAAAATGGAAATCTGGGTATTTCATGCACTGTTTGCCTGGGCAATGCCACCACCTTGTGGTCTGCACAGTTGATGCCTTCAACTGTGAATAAACCCAGAGCTGTTTGCTGCTCTCTTTTGAGACACCTCTGCTTTGACTTCTCTCCTGAGCAGCCCCAACAGCTCTGCCTGGAATTTAAGGCTGCACGATTATTTAGTCCCTGAAACTCATTATTCTGGCACTGTTTTAGAGCCTGGCACTGCTGGGGGGAGGATGGAATGTTTCCTGACACACACAGAAGGATGTGTCCTCTGGAAGTATGGAATTACTTTAGCACTACTGGCAGAGTCAGATAAATAGCACCATAAAGTTTAATCCTCCACAAACTGGAAATATTGCAACTCCCAGCCTGTTTTCTCCCCCTCAGAGAACCCTGGGGCCACCACCTGTAAGTCAGCCATCACCTGGGAGGACAGGGAGCACTTGGGTTGCTGCTGGCCTTGGATATAAAACCCAACCCAACCAACCAAAAATAAAATAAAAAACACCTCCCCCCCCCCCAAAAAAAACCAAACCAACCAACCAACCAACCAAGCAAAAAAAAACCAACTAACCAACCAACCAAAAATCAGGGAAAAAAAACCCAAACAAAAACACAACCCAAACCCATCAAAAACAAACAAAAATATATATATTTAAAAATAAAAAAAAATAAAGGAGAAAAAACCAAACCAAACCAGCAGAAACATCCCCAACAAAGACCACACACAAATTACTCTCTGTCTTGGGATTTCCAGTGGCGACCTCCCCGATGAATTCAAGGCACACGTTTTGGCTGTAAGATTTGGGACCTGCTGCCCGTCTCAAGGATGAAATTATCCACGTTTGGGAGGTTTTTCCAGGGCTCTGCAGTGTGCCACAAAACTATAAAAATGGTTTTGGTGACTCCTGCTGATGGGATCAAGACCTCCCGTGGGATGTAGCAGGGGCTGCTGCCCAGGACGCTGGTGCACAGGAGCACTCCCAGCGCTGCTCCAGGGCAACCCCAGAGCCAAGGGCACACCTTGCCAAGGAAAGGACACTGCAGCAGCTCCTCAGGGGCACAATTATATCATTATTAATTCAATTTTTGATGAATCAACCCCCTTGCCTGTTTAACCAGCGAACTCTGCAGCTCCACTACTCCACTCACACCTGCCCCATGGGCGAGTTTTACATCAAACTCACTCCAAACCCACCCAAAGCCACTGCCTTTCCTCTTCTTTTACCTTCACCTGCCGCTTTCCCGGCTCTGTGAAGCAGCTTCAGAGCTCTGCCAGTGCAAGCACAGAGCCCACACTCCACGGGGAAGGACCCTGGAACGTTTCATCACCAGAATCAGCCGCTTGACAACTGCTCTCGTCTTCAGCAAAGCAGATCAAGACGAAGCAGGGTGCCTGCGCTGGAAACATCAGCTTTGGGAGTGATTAAGATCAGTTGTGGAGTCGTTGCTGTCACTTTTGTCACCCAGATAAGCTCTGGGGTCCAATTTCTGCAGGCATTTGAGCACCCTATTCCCTTGGGCTCCTTTTGAAAGTTTTAGTCCATAAAGTCTTTCCCCAAATCCCACTTTTTTTTTGCTACATTCATACACTGTATTTAAACCTCTTCATCTAAATCACAAACACTGCAGCCTCTTCACAGCATTCACACCACAGGACCCCCATCACCAACATGCATTTGTGCAGTTATGGGGAAAAAACAACCTTATGGTATCGGGCTTGAATTTAATTTATAAGCTTTATAAAGATCTGACAGAACAAGTAGTCAGAGGGAAGGGGTTTATCAAATGCAACAGTGATAACAGCAGGCCTGGGTTTTGCTGTGTGCTTACATTTTAATATCATTTTAATGTAATATTATAATATTTTTATGTGTATTCAAAACTCTAGGGGAATTAAAAAAGATCATGTCTTGAGGAGTGGGAGGTGATAATAAACACAGGGAAGTCCCATCTTATCTGAGGGAACCGAGTGCCAGATTTTAAGAAGCCACCAAAGCCACGATGGTGATTGTTGAACCTCATCTTATCTTACAAGCAGCACCTGGTTTGCCCCTTATTAATAAAAGGAGTTTGCAGGATTAATAAATGTTCCTCCTCCAGGAGGGTCTCCAGAATAAGCTATTGTCACATATATCATCACTTTATACCTATATAAAATTATAAGTATATAATTTTCTTCTTGCCCCCCCATCACCCTCACATGCTCAGATGTCATTCTGTGATCTTGTTAGGTAAGAATACAAAGTACAGTGGCTACAGCTCCATGAGCAGACACTTTCTCTGCAGTAAAAGCATCTTCCATTTATCAAATATACTGGGAAAAAATAGAACTTAAGCAGAGAACACTGTGAATATTTATGAACTCCTCTCTGAAGGCCTTGGTGTTTTACCTCAGGATACCTCTAATGACACTGTGGAGGAGTTTCACTAATTATTCCACCATTCCACCAGTTACAGCAAGTCCAGCTGAACTGGAAATCTGAGACCAGCACAGAAAAATGGCCAAGGAGGTGCTATCACCAAAAAAAAAGGAGCAGATTAACCCCATCCCAACC
This sequence comes from Lophotriccus pileatus, assembly GCA_035583135.1. Lineage (NCBI taxonomy): Eukaryota > Metazoa > Chordata > Aves > Passeriformes > Tyrannidae > Lophotriccus > Lophotriccus pileatus. Next base: position 3,793,937 of record JAWWES010000059.1, read on the forward strand.
TTTCCCAAAGCACAAACAGCAGCATTTGGGCAGGATCACAGAGGCAGCACAGAAAAAAAAAAAAAGAACATTCTAAGCACCACAAAAAATAAATAAAATAAAAGGGGGAGAAAAGGAAGCTGGAAGTGCTGCCCAGCTCTTTCTGGTGTTTTTACAGCACTTAAAATGCTATTTTACATGGGGGCCTTGAGGTGCCACTGTCAAGCAAAAATATTGTCTTAAGGGCGAATTTCCGGAAGCAATTTCAATTTCAAACCTAATTTATTTGGAAGGAAGCGAATTTGAGCCTCCTCGTGTCCAGATTAACAAAGGTCCAGTAAAAAAAGAAAATAAAATAAAACCAGAACAGGGGGGTTTTTATCAGCAGATCAGAGGTGGGCGTTCAAATCCTGTTTTCACAGCTGCAAACGCGTCGGGCAGATCGCAGAGGTCGAGGTTTGGCGAAGCTTCCATAGGTGGCAGCATTACCGCAGGATTTTAGGGAGAGATCCAGAGGGGCAGGACGGTGTTTCAGTGTTTCGACGGGAATCTCCCTTGTGGGAAAAACCTTCTAGGAAATAATTACTTCGTTCCGCAGTCACTCGGCCCAGGCTGCCACACAGACCTAGAGGATGGGTTTAAAAATCCAGTGGAAAGCCTGGAATTCCACCCAAACAAGGCTGGATTGCTAATGTATAGATTTTAACAGGCCTGTAATTAATTGCCAATAAAGACAGGCTTTACTTCCAGAGGCAGAATTGGGGGAGTTGCCCCCAAAAGAGCCTCACTTATAACATTTAAAGCCAAGTGTCCCCCCACGACCCACAGAGCAGCAGAAACCTCTAAAAGCTGATTTCCCTCAGCTCTCCAACTGCTTCATCAGCTTCATATGTGCCTGTGATTCAGAATTCCTGCTTCCCCTTTCCCATCTTTATTTTAGGACACTGGTAAAAACACGACCCAAAGGAAGCTGCCTGTTATCTCAGTGCTGCTGTTTCACAGCCACTTATGCCTTTGCTTCCCTCTCCTGGCTGATTTCATCCTGGAAAATAAGGAGGAAAGGGCTAAGTAGAAACCAAGGGTGAAGAGATTCCTTGTTTTACAAGCTGGGCTGGATCAGCATCTGAAAACTGAGACTGGGAAGAGAAACGATCCAGAGCTTGTCAAGTCGCACCTCAAAGCTCCCTCCTGACCCAGCTGAGTGTCCCCACACCAAATGCCACCCTCAGGGCCATCAAGGACAAACACCCTGAGTTCCTCTGGAGAACCTGGAAGTGTTCCTGGATTCAGCATTCACCAAAATGCCACCTCTGTGAACCTACAGATGGGACAGACCTGAGCAAGTCTGCCCAGGATTTCATTTTGAAAGGACCCAAAACAAATCTTAAAGTTGGGTGTTTTTTTCCACTTCAATTTTCATTTGAAGTGTTTTGAGAATTTTTGACAGGCTCCCACCTCAAAAAAATCACACCAAAACTTTAACATTAACTGAAATCTCCCATTAGTTCTCTCTTTAAAAATCTGACCCCAAACAAACTGCCCTTCCTATTTTATCACAAGTCCCCGGGATTTTCTAAGGACTCTCCCCAAAGCACAGGAATCTCTTCTGCCACGACCCCTCCCTGCCAGGAAGGGCAGCTGCTGTCACAGGGACCAGAGCAGTGCTCTGTGAGGCCCCAAAATCCAGGGGACGACGAGGAGTCCATTTCTGCTTTCTTAAAGCCAGTTGGAAAATGCACCGAGCCCACAATTAATTGTTCCGTCTGGTCCGCGGCCCGAACTTAATTAACTGCTTAATTAAAGCAGGAATGAACTCCGTGAGCAGAGGGTGGAGGGGGTCACGCCAGGCACTCTCCCTCCTCTCCTCCTGCCGGCACCCCCTGCAGTTCTGTCCCCACAGCAGCACAGAGGCCTCTCTTTGTCGCAGCTGCAAACACTGGTGGCATTGAGTGAAGTGCCTCGTGGGGCCAAAAATAACGGAGAGAGTGTCCCTTCTGTCCAGAGCCATCCCTGCCCTCGTGCTTGGCACGGCCCTGGAAATCTGAGACCTCCCCAGCCGGGAGACACAGCCCAAGACCCTCGAGGACGTTTAAAGGGGTGATGGTTTGGGTTTCCTCCGTGAGGTTTTTATTGCTGTGTGTTTTTCAGAGAGTTATTTTCGTCGTCCTCAGCCAAATTCCCTGAAGGGGGATTGCTCCCTGCCTGGATTCTCCAGGTTTTATAGAGAATCCTGTAAGCATGGAATGGTTTGGGTTGGAAGGGACCTCAAAGCTCACCCAGTGGCACCCCTTCCATGGGCAGGAACACTTTCCACCAGCCCAGGTTGCTCCAAGCTGGCCTTGGACACTTCCAGGGATGGAGCAGCCACAGCTTCTCTGGGAATTCCATCCCAGCCCCTTCCCACCCTCACAGGGAGGAATTTCTTCCCAATATCCCATCTAACCCTGCCCTCCTTCAGCTTATGGTGTTTTCCATTTTGGTTTTTATTACAATTTTTCTGACATCACGTGAAAACTCACCCACAGAGCCAAAAGGCGAAATTTCAGGTCTTAATTAGTAAATAATAATTCCAGTCATTCCTATAGCAAAAAAAAAATTAAATTAGATGACCAAAATGCATAAACCTGCCTAGAGAAGCCACTGTTGTTCCTACTTTTAGAAAAAAAAAGGGAAGGAAGAAATGTGAAACAGAACAGGGAACAAAATCCAGATCCCTTCAGTTCCTTGTCAGTCTTCTAGTGAAGAACTCACCCTTGATTTTCATAAAGAAAAGCTCTAGGATCAGTCTCTGTCTGACCTAGACAGAAATCTAGCCCAGGAATGGCTGCACTTGAGCGCTACGTGAAGCAGATCCCACAGTTGATCCAACTTGTACAGCAAAAAGGGCAGTTCCAGCTTAAAACCATTATAAAATCATTAGGGTTGCAGATGACTAGGGAACAAAGCTTGTTTCCAAGAGCAGTTAACTTTTCTTTCTAACTTCCCATTCAGCTCTGGGATGATCTCTGACGTGATGCAAGTGCAAACACTCGCCTGGATTGTTCCGAGGATGCGCATCAGGACAAAGTGAGGAGCAACAACACCGAGCAGTGCACGTCGCTGTACCCTCTCCAGGAGTCCTGGAGACATCAGAGGCTGGCAAAACACAGGTCTGATGGTTTATTACCGCTGTCAACACAAGTCCTAGGTGGGTTGGAATGCTCCTGGTGGAGCTCTTGGTTTGAATTGTCTCCTGGCCAAAACCACGTTTCTGAATGCAGGGAGTAGCACTGGATAAACATGGTCCTGGTCCAGGCACAGTTATGGATGTCAGGCCGGGCCCTGTGGATGGTGTTTTCCAATCCACTGTTTATTGCTTCCCCAGCCTCCCCCTCAAGAGAGTGTCACATCAGTTCCAGAGGAGTTTGGTGATGAATCCAGAATTAACGCACTTCAGGATTCACCCGCGGCCACGGGGGTAAATAAACACCCCGTCCCAGGGACAGCAAAAGCAGGAGGCTTATTCCACAGGGGTCCCATTTTATCTGGAGCACTGTGCACCCCACAATCCAAACCTGACAGCAGCAGCTTCCCCTGGCTCAGGAGGAAGGAGTGGGCAGGCTCTGGGAGCTGCACATTTGGCAGCGCTGGATGAAACTGGTGCTACGCCCAAGGCTGCTGCAACAGCTCTGCTGGTGCTGGCACTGCCCAGGGAAACCAGGGGGAACAGCAAGCAGAGGAAGAATCTATTTCAAGCTGCTGCAAAAGGAGCACTGCAGCTTCATTTTCTGTGCTGGCTGGTCTGTTTTCTTGTGGCAGAGCCAAAGTCCTGTTGTCTCGTTCCTGTTCTGAAGGGACAATAGAGATATAGTGCTTTAAGCAAACAATTGCCTCCTCATGCAAGGCTCCAGCTAACACACAGAGCACTCCCAGCAAAAAACATGCCCTCCCCCCAAAAAAAAAGAGAAAACAGGAAAATGAGAGTGGATATGTTTAGGTGACTTGAGGAATGAAAGGTTCTTTCTGAGCAAGGAAGCAGAGACAAGGTGTTAGGGCTGGGGTTCCTCATGTCTTGCTGCTTCCTCTGAGTGCAGAGAGAGGTTTTCTGTGTGCTTTAAACTGAAGTTGTGATGGATGTGGTCAAATAACCATGTGGTGTGCAGAGGGTGTTAGATGACAGGTTTTTAAAATGACCTGATTTCTGCAGGGTCCAGGTAAAACAGATTTCTGACTGCAACAATACTTTGTTGTGTCATCGTTCTGCTGAGGATCCCTGAAGGACCTGCCTGTCTCCAGGGTTGGGTAACAGCAGGCAGAGAAGATTCTGTAAGTATTACATCTTATTTTTATGCTGGGAAGGGAAGTTTTCCAAGCTTTGAAATGCACTTTTTTTTTCTACAGCGTAGTGAAAAACTGAGGCCTTTCAAAACCCTTTTGTTGCTGCTTGGCAAAGTACAGAGAAAGAGACTCAGCTTTTGCTGATGATGGCCAGCAACAAATTTAATTAGGGCACTGGTCTGCAATGTGACAGGCTGAGTTCAAGATCTTGGGCAGAATCAAGCAGAACAAGAACTTAAACTGAGCCTCTGGTGGGAAACACTTGCTAGGGAAAAATCAAATTAAACCACTGTACCTTGCCTTCTTACCTTAGATCATTTCATGGTGATCACAGCCTTTCTTTACATAAAAAGTTATGATTAGCTTCGACTCCAGGCATGGTACCATATAACTGCCATCAATGTGTTTGATTAAAACTTATTATTGAGCTCACAGGATTGATAAGAGCTGCTCAAACACGCTCTGAGAAACCAAACACTGCTCTGCTGAGCCCCAAATGTTTCATTGAAGCTCTGCTAGCTGCAGCTCCGTGAACTTCCCCGTTTTGCCTGGAACTGATTCATTGTTCCTGCGGCCTTTCTTCTTGTGTCTTCTTGGAAGCACAACTGATAAACTTGTTGGGTTCCCAGAGCCCCTGCAGAGTTCCAGGGAAGCTTCCAGTTGGTGGGAAATATTTCTACTTGCTGTCCAGTTTGGAGTGAAACCAAGTTTTGGAAAGGTGAACCAGAAATACTTTTACTTTTTGGGCAGTGGGTAATTTTCTGGCACTGCATGTTTATGTGCATTCTTCTGTGGCTCAGATTTGCCTGGAGAACAGCTCTGTATTTTCAAAGGGTGGCTCTCATTTGCCATCCAAATTCTTATCTCTTCTTGCAGTTGTGATAAAATATGGACTGTGACAAACTGGGTTATTCTAACCTTGTGGGTTTGTCCATCAGGGCTGTTCAGCCTTGCATTCAATGTCAGCAAGGGTCTGTGCAAAAAGCAGGAACAAGGAGCTTGGTAAGCAGGAAAACTTGGAAAGTCTGGGCTCCGAGACACATTTGCCTCACAGTTGGGTTCTCCACTGCCTAGGAGGATGCAAACTTTGATTAAGATGCTTCCCACAGATAAATCACTTCAACACCACCTTTCCAGTGTGGGTTCTCTGGAGTTTAACAAGCCCAAACTCTCTGTGCAGCCCCTGTCAGAGCAGGCAAAAATTCAATCCCGTTTTCTCGACCCTGCAAAGCTGTTGAATATCCCTGAAACATCCATTACTACAAACCCTAATTGGAATTGATCCTGGAGCCAAAAGCTCCTGTGAGGGAGCATGAACATGTCAGCCTCATCTTTAAGCAATGGGGATGAGAGGAGATTGCTTTTTATCTCAGTAACTATAAAGGAGGAACAAGGAAACTGTAGAAGTGTGGCTTTATCCAGGGGGCTGGCTCAGTGCTGGGAATAGCACTTGGAGCCCCGTGCAAACTCTCCATCTGCTCTTAAGCAAAATGAAAGGAGTCAAATGAAGCACTTTTTAATAATTAAACCTTGCACTGGTGGCTCAGATGGACTCATTCCTCTTTGCATGCAGCATGCTGGGCAGATGTTACGTGACTAATTATTGCAGCGCCTGTCAGACACTGTCAGCTGGATCTTGTGTCCTTGTGTGACCAGGCTCTGAATTCCACCTGGTTTGTCTTGATGGCTCCTTTCAAAGGTCCCTGGATGTTCAGTTCTGGAATTCTGCAGACTTGTGTTTGCCCAAGAGCAGGTTCATGTAGTTTCAATGAATTCATAATTGAGTATCAGTAAAGGAATTGTTTACTTTTCTATTCCTCCATCCCTCTTGGAGTGTCTTATAAAGTAACTTTTGGTTGGAAAATAAAGGCTTTTTCCCTTTTCCCCCCAGGATAGAAGTACTCAGGTCCCTTTATTGATGGGCAGAGAAAGCAAGAAACGGGATCATCTCAAAACCAGAACGTACAGGGAGCCTCAAAGGGAAATTTGTTCTATTGCAGGCAGTGAGGTGCAAAGATCATAAAGGCACAGAAAGGGAAAGGAGGGAAGGCCAATAAGGAGAGTACTTTAGGATTGTCTGGGATTTTTAAGCAGTCTCCAGCTGGTCAATGAAGTATCACTGTTGAACAACTTGCCCTTTTGCTGTTTCTCAGGGGCTCTCTGTGTGTGCTCAGCAGCTCTGTAAGCACCAGCTAAGGAAAAGTGAGGAGCCTTCCTGGGAGCCTGGCCCTTTGCCTCCCCGTGCTGCTGTCAGCAGGCCACGTTACTGCAGGTTGTCCCGGATTAAAGCAGGATGACAAGCCCGCGAGCCTGATTCATCGCTCACACAGCCGTTCACCTCCGTGCCGAGAACCCACACCAGCAAAATGAGAATCTCTGCCCTGGCTGTCACACCCCCAGTCACAGGGCTCCTGCAGCACTGCCAGCACCACCATCTGCTGGTCCCAGGGCCCTTCACACCACACAGGACTGAGCTCTTGTCCAGCAGTGCCCCTGGTGTGGGGGGTCCCAGGTCACAAGGGACACTGTTCAACAACCAGAGTGTGTGGTTTCTGACAATGTTCCTTCTCCTGAGGAACACTCCTCAGTCAGATCTTCTCTTCCCTGCACCCCAAGGGTGCAGAGCATGCTGCCTGACCACAGTTCCCACCTGACTGAGGCTGCATTTCCTTCTATCCCAGGTAAAGCATCTGCTTGGCCTTGTTGGGAGTGAGACAAACAAAGCC